>JAFBMS010000009.1:22633168-23233168 GCA_019788955.1 Albula glossodonta
AGGAATAATGTGTATATAACATGTACCGTTTGTTGATAATGCCACACCATGCTAACTATTTTGTCTTTTTTTACATTCTCTAAATCTGAAAAATGTACTGCTTGTCATTGGTCAGTTTTTATTCCTTTCACTGGTTAAATTTCCAGACTAACGGTACATTGGAGCGGCATTGTTTTTCTCCTTGGGCCCTGCAGCATCTGCCACTTTGATAATCTGGAGATTTCGTTGTCTGTAGGGGATTCCGGGGAGCAAACGCGCAGCAATACGCAGCCCCTCAAGTGTGACTGCAAGCATTGTTCCTCCCAAACAAAGTCTTCACTTTGATGTGTGACGCCAGTCCTGCAGAGAGAGAATGAGAAAATGGTTTTTTAAATGTGAATTTTAGCCTGAGATGCCATAAAATGTGTTAAAAAATGCCATTGTAAATAAATACTCTTCTATCTGATATGATAGCCCACTAAGGCTGCATATTGGCAAATAACACTTCATCTGACACAGGATTGGTTGGACTCAGTATTACTCTCAAAATGTAGGAATATGTTGCAATTAGCATCAAAATATATGCTACACATGTATACAGAATCAAACATTGAGTTGTCCTTCTCTGATCTGTAGTTGTATCATTTATCAAATATACTGTACAATATTTAATATTTGTTCTGTTTTATGAATTCCATGCTTGATACATTTTATTGAATGCATGTAGACTAATATGAGTTACATTACAGTGAAATCTTTATTTTTGCATTTCATTATTTGTTCACATACATTACTTTCTCCTAAAAGGAGGAGGCAAACAATCTGTTCAAAATCTGGGTGAGCCTTGGGGAGAGGGGCCTTTGATTGTTCAGGTCAAATAGAAGAAAACAATCATGACTTTACTCCCCTCAAGACAAATATTTATTGAAAATTTCTCAAAAAGATATCACAGAATGCTACAGGATAATATCATATCTGCCTTACCCTGCCTGTAAATTCTTAGGAATAACAATTACCTTATAGATTTTTCAGTTCATCACATTTAATTTGTATGTTTCGTGAGTTCTGCTGCACTGCTATGTCACCATTGCAGGCATAATGACATAAGCCAATCCTATTAAGACCCCCTGGCCAACCCCCCTTTAAGGGTAAACCTCAGATACCACTTTGTTATTGTCCTGTTGCTGTGACGACACGGTGATTTGCCACAAGTGAAAAAAAAAAATCTTGATTGGCAGGTTTGCCCTGCCAATGCGCCAAGCACAAAAGGCGACAAAACGAAGAGGAAGTCGGCCATTATTCCAGCCCTGCTGCTCCTTAACCTCTACCTGATCCTCTGCAGGAAGTGGAGTGTGTGCACAAGACACATGCTGGTCCTCTGTAACGTGAGAACCATACTTTCTTTTTTGCTCATACTTATTCAGCCTCCTTAGTAATTAAAGTAGTTCAAAAATATTGCTTCCCTTTTATTACATTTTAAGAAGAGAATGTAAACACCAGTGGAGTAGAAAGCTTTGTGTAATGCCAGCTTTTCCTTACTGGAAGTGCTTGTCAATAACTAAAGGAATATTCAACTTTTTTGGTGCAATCTGCCATGAAGGGAAAGCAGTAGGGGCCTTGAGTCAGGGAATAACCAAGCTCTCTATGTAGCTTTAAGACTCCTTTACAGACAAATCAGCTATTACTCTCCCAGGAAACATGCTGGAGTTATCATTTGGTACAGAAGATATGCAAAATAGAAAGAAATGCTGACAACAATTTAACATTTATTGGAAAGCAAGAACATTTACATAAATTAGGCTTATGTGCTGTGCTAGATAGTCCCTGACACAATGGCCTGAGAATTGTGAACTTCAACAACAAAACTGACTGACAAAAATCAGGCTTAAGCTTGTTGTAAATCACAGTGTGTTACCATGGTTGCTGTTTAGTGATCCAGTTGCATCAGGATTAGCAGGGCTGCTGTAATATTTAACATAAACCCCTCTATAAAAACGTGTGTGTTTAAAATGGTCTAAAATAAAATGACAGTGTTGGCTTTTTTCTACACGTTAAAACCATTAAAAAAACGCAGTTTCAAATAAAATGTTTATTGTACAACAGCAAACTAAGTACAGTTAAAGTACTTAAATACAAAGTACAAATATTACAACTACTAAAAGCAATTCTATTGCCACAACTACTGCATTAAAAAGCAAGCACATTTTCATTGATCGTAAAATAAAATACGATCATTACAATCATAATCTTAACAATAACTGGAAAGTTGTTTGTTCCAGACATCCGAAAGACAGACTTTTACACTAAAAGCCAAATACAACTTATTCTGATGTTATTTCGTTTTTAGCTCCCCACTGTTTTATTTTAAAAATGTATAGGCTTTTTAAATGTGCATTTTGTCAACTTCATTTCCTTCGGAGAATGATATATACGTTCAATATTGTCAAGTTACCGGGCAATGAATTTTATAAGCTTCCGAATAAATAATACTAAATACGCTCTGCCATACATTTCGTTTAGCGTTGGTTTACAGCTATAGGATGGTATGACCACGCATTTGTATATTAAGGATTTTAAAACATGAGATTTGTAAGTCATAATGTGCAAAAATAGTATTTGTGCCATATATTGCAAAGAGTGGAGATACATATGGAAACTCCATCCCCTAAAGTCTGTAAATATGTAAAACCGATCAATTTCAATTTAATCTGACTTTTACAATTACAATTTTACAATTAAATTTGACTTCTGTGGCTATTTGGCAACTAATATGATAACAATTGTTTTGAATGTATACTGTGAATAAACAATTGTAAAATGGCTTATTTGCACTTACTACTTCATACTCACACGCAATTTTGTTGTAACTATAAGCGCAAGTTTTGTCATCTGTTGTGTACTTTTGAGCCCAGTAGGTTACATTATTGGATGCTGACGTTTTTCCATAACCCAGTGACTTTGTGCCACCTTCTGGCGATTCAGACACAAAACAAAACCAGTCAGTGTTTCTTGTACAATTCAAGATGATAATGGAGGACAAGTTATGCTAAAAGAAAACATAAATTTAGTCTATATTACACGCTTAACCTCACGCAAGCATCCACACATTCACTGCCATATGGACCAAACTCTCCTGAACAATTATTCTAGTGTGCACTGCATGGACTCATAAGAGTTGTAGTATACCTAATATTACAATGCAAGATTCCGCCTAACTTTGGACACCGTCCAGGGCAACACCTCATGTCAACAGTTATGTTCATTAAAATAGCTGGAACTATTTACTCTGCAATGCAACGCGCTTGCGTCCCTGTTATGCAGAGCCACTCTGCTGAACTGAAATTGAATTCCGATTTATTTATCTCCTTAATCGGTCCTGGCTGGGGCAAATATACTTGCACTCTTCGAACAGGTGTATGGGTCTGATTAGAACACGTCCAAGGTGTGTTTAAAAACTTGGCATTTTAATTACACCGTCGCACCGCAAGCCACATTGAATCTATTTCACCGCTTAGGACTCTCTCACTGGGAGGTTTTTTGCGGGGCTGCTAGCCGGCTAGCGCGCGCTGGGTATAGCGCAGGGGCCCCTTCCCCGATAACGATTCAACACCGCCTTGACATTCTAATAGGACGCTTTCCCAATGAGCACGATTGAGCTGGGCACTGGAGCAAAAATCATTAGGTAAGCAAGATAATCAAAACGAAACCAGCCATTATCCTTCGCGCATCTGTGTACTCTGTGTGCTGACAACCGGCTAGGTCTCTCAAGAATCTAGCGGCATTTTTTATTATTTCATGAGGACGTTGTCTGAGGCTTGTCAAGTTTCTCCCATATTCATTTTCTCGCGGAAAAGAGATGCTGACTTCGCACCCGCTCAATCTACCTAAGAATGTGACCCTCCGAGAGGCGAAGTACTATCGGAGCCATAGAACTATGTTATCACCACTATTAGGGATCTTAAACAGTAGCGGGGAGTGGGAAGACACCAGCGGAATTGGAAACTGATTGTGATTGATGGGTTCCCATTAGCCCCCTCTCTGTTATCTCTCTGGGTGGAGAGAACGAGCACTGAGTTGTAACACAACAGATTACCTGGGCTTCCAGTCTCCCGACGGATGTGTAAATAAAATATAGACCCTTTTACGAAGATGCTCATTTTCTCTCTCCATGGCTCTCAGAGACTATTTCGCGTCAGTTACGATTTGCCAAGCGTCCCCACTCAATAAACACGTCTTAGCATTCATATTTTTTCCTCACCTTTCTTCTTCGGAGTGTTTCATCGAAGTTTCGTTTACGCATTACGCGATGAAATTGTGTTCAGGTCCAAGGTGCCTGCGCGCTGATTTTTTTCCTACTGCTCGGTGCCAGAATGATTGATTGTGACTCGCAAACTGGGTGTCCGGCATTACCCAACAAATGACTTTGGCCCCTACCGACAGACCTTGGCCAGACAGAAATCAATATTTCACCATTAAAATCTATCAAAGAAGAGTTAAAGCGCCAGCTGTCTCAGCCGCCTTTTTGCGCTGTTCGAACATTAAATCCGACACTTGTAGTACAGGAGTAATCAATATATAGTGGTTCACAGATCATTTGTGGTCACCTTTTAGTCGTGATGGATGCCTTTAAGAGCTGTGATTCATTTTGTCACACCATTAAACAGGATTCTGTCCAGTTCTCCCCTGATTTCATTTTCAGGATCATTCTTCACAGTTCAGAGGAAGCAGAATGGGGGAACGGGGAGAGCTGAGGGGAGACCACTGCTTCCAATTTTCTCCCATTTCAGTAAGTCACTTTATAGAGATTTTGTGTCACACGGAGTGTGAAAATCCCTTAGAGGTAGGACAAACATGCTTCCGGGGCTACTCACCACATGACATATGCACAAAGTGTGAAGCGACCTATGTGAATAGATTTGCCTATTCTCTCAGAAATAGTGTGCTTAACCCTCACTGTCCTATTAGGGTGTTTTTATTCACCAATTTTATCTTAATGTTTCTTGCTGAATGATAGACGGAAAAGGGCCAAAAAGGAGGCTGCTGTTCCCTTGGCCAAACCATCTCCAAGCTTAACCAGACAATGCATCCTCTCCCAACAATACGTACCTCCTAATTGCAAAAGCCCCATTTTACTGTGACCCTCTGCCTCCTCTCTCACAGGACCAATATCCAGGGATAATTGGAAGGTTTGTCATACGCCATTTTGAAAAATATCATGCTGTCTTGGATATGGGGGTAGGGGATGGGCGATTGTGTGGAAAAAGGAAGGGGTGGTGTGGTGGGGATGTTTGGGTGGGGAGAGGGGAGAGGGTGGTGACAGGACAGAGAGGACTAGGAGGCAATTTCGTGTGTGGAACCAAGAGTGCTTTATCACTTGTCGTTGGGCTTCAAGGACAGCCCTGGCTGTCCCCGCCTCCATCACTAACACTCCCAACCCCCACCCCCCCACCCCCCCCCCCCCCCCGCCCCCAACACATACACACACTCTGCCACCATTGGACTTCGGCCCAAAAACACACTGCGCCTGCTCGCTGCTTCCTGGCGCCAATACAGCAAACAGCTGCCAGAACTGTCGCCCTCCATCGGCTCTCCCCATATGCCTGGCCTCACCTGCCGGCAGGAGGATTATTAGGTACAACCTTTATTAAAAATGGATTTGTTTACCCTCTTGTGTGCGCACCATATCCACCCCCCCATGCTCACCACCATGCTCGCCCAGCCACTCTCCTGCCCTACTGTCTCATTTGACACTGATGTTTAATTAATGGAAAACTGCCTCATTTGGCAATGCCTCTACAATTCCCCACTTTTTATCAACAAAGCCTTTGCTGCAACACCCTCTTAACTGTCAAATAATGATTCAATCATATTAAAAAAAGTAATTTAATTAATAATAATTTAATTCAAAATCAGGTATACTTACCTTACATCAGATGCAAGTGTTGGGATTATTTGGTAAAGTTCATTCATGACAACTATGGCACTGTAGCACAAATCCTAATGTGCCCACAACAGTTGCATGTATGGACAGAAGTTCACTGCTGTACGATTTACAGTATAGGTCTCCCAATTCCTCTGTCTATGTGATACATATAAGGTATACATTTGTGATGTCTCGAGTATTTGTGCATGATTTTGCTCATCTTTTATGTCCGGTCTTTTACCTGTTACTGCTGATGGTGTTTCTTCTTAAGATAATCACTCCTGTGTGTCCTTGCCATCTCCTGAATCACCCATGCTAAATCACCCATTAGCTGCATTTCAGGCTGCAGTTGTCAGCCAGCTCCGCAATTTAAGCAGATGCAAATTAATTCTAAAAAAGAAAAAAACACAGAAAAACAGCAGGAGGGAAAATTGCTCATCAGTTTAATGCATAAATGGAGAAGATTCTTAACATTGTGGGTCAGACTGCTTTAATGAGAATGGAAGACTGTAATACAAAAGGGACCACACACACAAACACACAATCACATACACTTTAGAAATCAGTTTAGTACAGTTTGTATATATAGCTGTTTTGGCTTTATCTTTGCTTAAATTCATCAACATAAAAGCTGGAAGTTCTGTAAAGCGTTTTAGTGGCATAGTAACATGGAATTGGATTACCTATAGAATTTTACAAAATAAAAGTTGGCTAAGGCCATCAGTAGAAGTCTGCAATTAATGTCAGAGTCATTTTTGTGGCAATGTATACAAATGAGTTCTCTGAAAAATATAAGAGTGTTTCAGTTGTTTAGCATACATTAAAGGTGAGTAAATAAATTTTTTTTTTTTTTTTTTTCAATTTCATAAATATAAAGCCAGTTGTATCACGGCAATATTTTATAACTATTGAAGATATCACACAGAATTCGTCAAATTGCTGAATGCTTCAGATACTAGCAGTATTGATTCTACCGAAGACTAAGTGGAAATTTCACTTGATTGTTATTTAAACCATCCATCTACAACGAAGAAGAGTCTGTGTTTTTTGTGTAATCAATGAATCATCATCTAATATAGTGAGCAGATCGCAGAACTGACAGCAGTGCTGCAAATGAGTTTAATACTGTATATGGATCTGGAAATATAGTCAGATGGTGATTGCTGTGTGAACAAGTAAATAGAGAATTTTCTGTGTGCAGGTGATGTTAGAGACTGAACATGTCTGACAGGTCGTATGTGTTGTCATACACTGTTACAGATCATCTACCTTTAATACATCAATTGTGATAACATTTTTGCTGGAGATTTGCTTACAGAGAATATGAGCTATATATGCTGTACTTATGTATGGCATAATGTTACTTCAGTTAAACACGGAGTTTCAAAATGTTTTACTTTTGTAGGAAGCCATCCTCCATATCCACTGTGCTGGCTGATTGCACTGCCACCACCACTCCTCAACTTTTCATGTTTAGTGCTTTTCCTTTTTTAAAAACAATGAGTCACAAAAGTGCATGGGTGTATTTGTACCCATCATGTGAAAGAACCATAGTGAATACAGTGCTAGTATTTCCTTAGACATGTTTTCTTTTACACGACTACCTACCTGCAAAAAGTAGTATTTCTGTCATCTCTCAATTTTTGGGATTCAGTATTTCTATATCATGAAAGGGTTACAGCAACTGTGTTGGTAAGTCATTTAGCTAGCTAAATATTACACTAACTGGTCACTGAAAAGGATAGGTATCTATCTATTCTAAAAGGTTAAGTAATAATGTTTTAACGAGATTCGCATAACCACTGGTTTATTATTATTATTAGTTTACATTTAAACTAAGATTTTCAGTTATGTCACATGAGAAGAATATGCCAGATGAAGGAAGCTATTTGTAAAATAAGGTTATGTTAACATAGACTGCTTTTTTTGTGGCAGATCCTTCTGGATCCTATTCCAGGACCTCCCAGATTTGGGCAGTCATTCCTCCAGCATCTCTTTGCATGAAACCAGCACCTCATGGTAAGAAAATGAATAAGAATTATTGTCTACCATGTACAAGTCCAAATAAAGACAAAACAACCAACTCCTCTTCCTGTTCCTCCTCCCTTCAGAAAATGTGACTGCCACATAAAAATGCTACATGTGTAGCATGAAGAGCTGTTTGAGAGAAATGGCTGGACTTAATATAACAGGACGGAAGTGATATGACTAAGACATCATCTGATAGAAAATACATATTTAGTGCACATTTCTCAAGTCACTCTTGAACAGACAACAATAGTCACTGGAATTTTACAAAAGTTTCTTCTAAAATTGGATGCCATTGCCATGGTACTTCAACCAGCATCCAAAATATACATTGTTATAGTGTTCTTAGATTGTATCTCAGCCAGACTATATACATGGCTAGCTGATTTCTGTTATTTTATTCATTTGTCATTGGCACAAATGGAAACTGCATTCTGCAATAATAATCAGTGTTATTAGGATGCTAATGGTAAATAAGAAAATTATTCAGAGTTTATGACTAGGGCTGAGGTTTTGCTGATTGGGGAGATTGGACGGGGGCTGGAGCCTATTCCAGCATACAGTGGGCAAAGGGACAAGTTAAGACTGGTTGCCCACCCATTGCACGGCCAGACAGAGAAGCACTGACACATACCTACAGACAATTTGGTAACTTCAGTCTGCTAAAAAAAACTGCATCTCTTGAGACTGCTGGAGGAAACTGAAGAATACTCATTGAAACGCAGGGAATGAAATGGTTTTGCCATGGTGGGAACTGAACCTGGATCCTTATAATGGTGAGGCAACAGTGCAAACCACTGCAGTCCAATGCCACCCAGTATCATTGTTAAAATGCCAAAATGATCAGATGTAGCTGGAGTATGTGTGTTTACATGAGGTCAGAGAGTACAAATGTTACCGCTGGTCAGGACTAAGGTTATAGTTATATCTGTGGAGAACCCAGACATTTGCCCTACAAGACAGTAATTTTGCAGAAGATACACCTACAATCCCAAAAAGTAGCAACATCTATTCCACAGCTAACTCATTTGACTCATACATCATATGCAGCCCACTACACAAAGAAAAGCACCTAACACAACAATGGCACATTTTTTTTCTTTTTTGCATTCCTGCTTATGCTGTCTTTGTATTTGTCTTGGCTCACAAAAGGTTTACAGCCCCTTGCAACAATATCTAAAGACTCCCCAGAGGTAGCCAGTTATGTCCGTTCAGAACTTGCTTTCTGACCCTAATTTACCATGATAAGATAATTGCATGTCCAGATCAAGGCTGAATAGAGAGATTAATTAATTCAATAATGATGAGGTGTTTAGCGCTTCTAGTCCATCTTAATGATAACAAATAAATCCGAAAAATACGATAAAGGAAGACCAAAATCATTCTCCTTCAAACTTTCCCATATACTGTTTAGCAAAAGGAAAAGGGGAAAGGGGGTGAAGGGGGTGGGTTAAGATACCCCACACACAAAAGCATTGCAAGACTAGATTATTAATCTTAATTACTCACTGCAAGGAGAGCAGCCAGGAGGAGGCAGGTAACATTAATCTGAATTAGTACAGCAGACATCGTACCAATGTAGTACATGCTGACTCATAACAACTCGATTCCCTGGTATGTACCGTGGTGTCCAAAATTCTGAGACCACAAGTGGAAGTGCATTCTTTTATAATGTAGTACAACATTTCTTATTACAAATTATACTAACAATTTGCATGAAAAGTTAAATCTCTGAGAAATGTACATGAACTTCTGAATGTCTTAGTTTTTGGTATTTCCTCCTCATCTTGCTTTAATGACAGCATGCACTGCAGCTGGCATGGACTCCACATGTTTGTGCCACGGTCTTTAAGTGCCCCCCATAAATGTTTGATGGGATCTGACCTTTTGTAAAAAGGAGTTAATGTAGTCAATGTCACAAAATTTAAATATGACCCAGAAATAGTGCAGAATTTTAAATATTTCTTAATTTTCTTTAATCAATATTTATTAAAGGTAATAACTTGTAAAACATATCTTGTTTTACATTTTCCAAAATCCTACAACTTTATTTCCATGGGAAAGCAAACAAAAAGTTCAATGTGGTCTCAGACTTTTGGACCCCACTGCATGCCTTGAGAATTACCATTGTGAATTCCGCTGGGATGAGTTTTTTTTTTTTTTTGACGAGCTGCTAAAAATAAAAATAGGCAATTAGTCAACTCATTTTTGATGAATTGTTTATTTAAATAATCTATCAGGTAATTTGTTTACATAAAAGCCCTTTTTATTGAATGCCCCCATCCGGCTGTTTCCATGGCAGTCTTTCTAGTTCATGTAGACTTTGTTTTAGAGCCTTCGGGCACTCATTCAGTGGGAAGTTCATTTGGAAATGCATGAGCCCTACAACTGGCTGCTCAAATCCCTGTCACACTGTAGCCAGCTATGGCTAGAGGTTGGCAGAAATGAGGCAACAATCGGCTTCAGCTCACCAGGGAAAGATAGGGGTAAAGCTGGTTAGGTTTGTTAGTGTCATCCCTTGAAGTGGCCACTCCTGTTCAACCACGTGCATACTGATACATGACCTGAGTACAGGCTTTGCTGTTCTCCAACAACACAGGCAGTACACAATTTGTGATGCACATGCCATGTGTGGGAAGAAGCAAGGGCTTGTTGCCATGTAAATCATAGAAATCAGTGTCAGGGCTGCCCCGTCCTGAGCTAGCAGGAGAGGGGTAGAGGAAAAATAGTTTTTAATTTTGCTGGAGAGGGGGTTGGCATTCACTATTTACACAAAATACAATACTTGATTAGCAAATATAAAAACTGCTAACATATTTGGGGAGGTAAAACATTCACTGTCGTTTTTACTTCAATACGAGTGGGCTTTCTTGCAGATCAAAACACCTTTTATTAAAAAAAAAAAAAATCCATGAACACAAGCACACAAAAATACTGGAAAAAGGGGATCAAATACCAATCAACGAAGTTAACCTTGAAAATATTAGGCACATATCCAAACTCTAGTGAGGTCATGGGCAGGTCAGACTCAAGTCATAGGGGGCTGCAGGGTCTGCTAATGTTGTGTGTGTGTGTCAAGTCACTGAATGGCTTATCTTGACACAGCATGGCTGCACTGACAGCAAGCCATAACGCTAAGGACAAATCCGCGTTTTTGGGAGGCTGTTCAAACAGTATAGGTAACTAGATCGATCTGTATGTTCACAAAAGCTACTGCTTGTAATCAATATAGTTTATCAATATAGAATTATCAATATAGTTTTCAACAAATTTGGTCCAAAAGTTATTTTAAAAATGTGATTCCATGGGATTACCTTAAAGAAATGGTACAAATCAGGTAGGCCTAATCTCAGGGCTTTGATTTGAAACAACAAATCAGACTAATAAAATATACTGATATGAAAAAGTGAAAGGTCAATCAGTGATTGAAAAAGGACAATCCATCAGGACAACGTCTTTTGCACAAGTTTGAGTTCCTCAGAACACATATGAAACAGAGAAACCCTTCTCAAAGCTTCCCCACCCAGTAATATGAATTACAAAACCACAAAAGGGGCTTCAGAAGTTGGTATTTCACTTACAATGCCACTTCTTCACTGCACAACTGCAGCTCTTCCAAACATGTCTGCCTCTTTATTGATATTTAATTCTATACTATGTGTAAAAAGTCTTACATTTGCATGAACAAAGAATTTCCATGCAGTGGTTAAATTATTCAGATTGCACACAAATGCAAGATTCTGTTTTTTAAGTGTGAGTTCCATTTTTTCTGACCTCTTTATTTAAAAAGTGGAGCATTTGTTTTGCAATCACATCAGATAATTTAATGAGATAATCCAAATTGGATATCTTTTATTTGATGTGATGGGCTGTACGTCTGAATGAATCGCTTTTTCAAAAACATCTCCTGATCAGTGAGGATCCTACTGACCTGAACATATGTATGGAACTGAAGACAATAGTAAATGAGAGCATGAAACTGGCCATGGAGTCCAAAGGTGAGAGTACTTTAACACAAGTTTGCATATGATATGTTTTTTGTCTGTCATATGTATTGAATGGAATTAAAAGTCAGAAGTTGTTATTCTGGTATTTGATAATTTTGTGATTGATAAACTAATACAATCAGGAGCCACAAATTCCTGAAAAATCTGATACTCTGCTCTTCTGGGTATACCGAGGTGATTTGCTATCCAGTGATTTTACAATGTGGAACACCGTCTTTTCCCTCTATGAAATAATCAGTTTCCATATTCTCATCAAATAAAGACATACACAGCTACAAGTTGGACATAATGGTATGGCAAGCATATATTCTGACCATACAAAGTAATATATATGCTACCAATGGAGGACACATCTACATTCCCTGAAATCTTAATTAAAAAAAAAAAAAAAACATATATATATTTTTTTAAATATATATATTATCACTATGTAGCCAAAAGTGTTTAAAAAACCCAAGTACAGAGGTTTATACTCTCTGAGTGGTTAGACCATTTTATTCCTGTAAAACACTGCAATCACAGATTGCATCACACACACACACACACACACACACACACACACACACACACACACACACACACACACACACACACACACACACA
Organism: Albula glossodonta; assembly: GCA_019788955.1. NCBI lineage: Eukaryota > Metazoa > Chordata > Actinopteri > Albuliformes > Albulidae > Albula > Albula glossodonta. Next base: position 22,645,709 of record JAFBMS010000009.1, read on the forward strand.
CACACACACCAAGTTACAAAAATTTCCCTATTCAATCCAATCAAACTATATACACTCAAATTTTTAATTTGGCATGGACCTTTTCAAAAATGTATTTGAAGGTTTGCTTATACTGCCAGCTTTGTCATTCCCAATGAGTCTTCTCTTCAACAACTTTGCATTCATACTGGAAAAAGAGAAGGACTACTGTCAGATCAAAATTCAGTTCAATATTAACTAAAAAATGTATGCACAAAACTCAAGTAGAAATATTGACACCTAAAATCTGTGTCATGCACCTTTGATTGCATTCACAATACACATTACTTTCCTGCCCATGTTTGTTAGCAGGCATAAACATGCAACACAAAGGCATATCAATTTTTAGATCATCCTGTACACTCTAAAGTTCATGGTTGAGTCTTACCTTTGAGAATTAAAAAACATACCTAACTCAATTTGACTGAATACAAAGTGTCAAACTGACTCATTACCATAGCGAGCTGACGGCCTATATTTCCAATGGTTATTACTCCAGCAAAGAAGATACATGGCAACCAGGACCGAATGTACAGGAAATCTGGGGAAGTATACCTTTGAAATTGAAAATGAAATGTGTTAAAACAGAGAAAACTGCAGGAAAGATATTACAAACAAGTGTAGACTCTGTTGTATATGAAAATCAAAACCTTATTCAAAAATTGATGTCTTCATTCTCAGACTAAATCAAAGCATCAAGCTATTCATATGCCAAATTTAATAAAAAAAAAAAAAAACCTTGTGTAATGCATGTGCAGTGCCAGTCAGGACATTGATATATCTTCAAAATCATTTAATTTTACCTGCTGTCAATTGAATACTATTAAGGCTCTGGCTAAAGATCTGAAGTGCTTACTGAAAAACTTCATTGTACACCAACAGCTGTGTAGACAGGGTCACAAGGAAAGCGATTCCAACACCCAGACCAAACCCACAACGTGAGCGGTCGAACGTCCACCACAGCCCCACGGACAGAGCAGCAAGCGTTAGGGAAAGCTGAACATTGTTTGCAAAGTCCACCTTCTATAGGTTGAAATTAAGGAACTTTTAAATATGTAAAACTTTAAACCATGCGCGCACACACACACACACACACACACAATACTTTCAGTTTGCATCCTCTGCTAGCACATTGATTTTCAGGTAATATGTAAAATTAATGGGGGAAATGTGTCTGCAGCAAAAAAGCTACGTATTGGTAAGAATACCGCATAGTGTTGTATCACCTCCCTTAAATAGTGGTGTATTTACCAGCATACATTGACACATTTTTGTCTGGCTTTGTTCATTGAACAGTCTCCCAATGGGGAGGGTGGAGGGGTGGGTCGCAGTAGCAGAAAGGATACAGCACTAGCGTGGTTGATGCCCACGAAGACAGCAACACAGCGAATCACACTGGACCACTCGCGCTTGAACTTGTGGGGCTCACCCAGGTGACTGTCTATGCAGGGGTACAACAGGCCAATCATCGCTGCTTACACAGAAAAGAAGGCAGGCAATGGATTAGAGGGGTTGGGGGCACAGCAAGGACATGGATTAACAGGGGCTCCATGTGTGCCTCACCCTTTGTGGCAGCCCTGCTCACAGTAGTCAGGGCTGGCTTTCCTGTCAGCTTTATGATCATGAGTAAACATGTTACCCTGTCATAACCTTTAACACCAGCGTTCATGCTTACAATACACAGGACAGTTGGCACAAAACAATACTGAACCTATTTATAGTGGAAGGTACAATTATATTTGATGGAAGGAAAGTAACAATGCTAAATTTATTTTCAAACTAATTTTCCATTCACTGGGAATTCATTGCAGAGAACAAACTCAGGACTCACAACCTACCTCAGATTACAGAATATAAAGAAATAAGATGGAAAAACAGTTAATGGATTTAAAAACAGTTAATTAACATAAATGAATCCTGGTCCATTTGAATTTGAAAAATATGCAGTTCCAGTGTTAGAACGGGCTGTGTTTGGCATTCTGGCATCACAATTCTTCTGATATTCCCTGGATGAAGGAACATTAATGCATCATTACAATTTAAAGAACTGTAACAGGACATAGTCAGGCTGAAATGAAGCGCTGCTCTCACTGGGCAAAGCAGAACAACCACCTGATGTATCAACATGGCCTACAACATAGAACAGTGCCTTTCCCTGGTGTTGTCTTCAATATGCAGCCTGCAACATCCATCATGAAAGGCAATCATTGCTGTGCAACCACCTTTACAAAGCCCCTGTGCCAGGAATCAGAAGAGGAGTTTATCTTTGTGAGACTTGGAGCTCAATGCTCTGGGACAGCATGGAGAGATAATTCTGTGGAGACAAATTATTACTCTAATTAAACCTAATCCACTTACCGCAAGCTTTATCATACCACACTAAATCTTGGATTTACATAATTTATCGAGTCAATGTCAACGAATATCCTGCAGAAATTTAAAAAACAGGCAAGGTAATGGTGAAGAGTAGAGTGAAGTTGGAAGATGTGGAAGCAGACTCGATTTTAGATTTAACGGTTATTAGTCAGTAGTTGGCAATGGTTTTGCCTGCTGAAAAGCAATACATGTGTAATGCAACTCAGACAAATACCAAACCTAACACTAACTGTCTATTACTTTCCTAAATAACCTACTGAATAATAATAAAACTTTCAGCATAGGAATATTGGTGAAGATATTACGGGCAGATGCACGGAAATACATCTTAAACAGGTTATGGTTATGTTTATTTTGTTGTTTTTTTGTTTGAGGGGTGTGCGTGCGTAGACAAGACTGTCGCTTTTTGCAGCTTAATATGTTGGAAATCAGTTGAGTCATGCCTCTGATTTCATTCCAGACAGATATTGGCAGAAGGCAAGTCACCTTGAACCTTGTGCTAAAACTCATAGGAGAACTATACATTTCCAGTAATGCTTGCTGCTGGACTAGGTCGACCATACCAAGCAGGCATGTCTGGGACTTTCAGCACTAAATGGTATATGAACAGAGCCGGTCCGGTGAGCTCCTTTCCGGTGGGAGGTATTAATCAGACATGTGCATTCACATTCTGTACGACAAACAGCTTCTTGCACAACAATAATGCACCAAAAGACATAAGGCACAACTTGAATAAAGGATGGTATTACATCAAACAGAGATACTTATGGTAAAAACCCTGAATATGGAAAATGTTGCAATTTCCTTGCTCCCCTCTCCACCTTATAACAGTACTGGCTTTTCAAACTACCTGATGTTACCATACCAGCTGTCTGACATGCATGAATTTTCTACTGCATTTGCCACACTGAGAGCTTATGGATCGGAACTGTAAATGAAGATGAATGGAAGAGAGGTCAAAACCACACCCTTGTCAACTTGAACCAGCCAAAAAACACAATAGCCCACAAGAATACTGGCATATATGAAAAGCAGACACTGAATGCATACCATACAAAATATCACACAACTGTGTCGAAATCTATGACTGTAACAATATCATTATATGCAGAATGGCAGAACAGCCGCAAAAACATTTGGAGGGGAAGTGATAGGGTGTGAGGGCATGGTTTCTGATGCAAGTTGGTAAGGAGACAGACACCAGCTGTTACTGCCTAGCAGGAGCTTGTCTCAGGAATGCCTTTCCAACAGATTAGACCCCTTGTCCCAAACTGGAACAAGCCCTGGTTTCTCACAGGAGGTCATGGAGCAAGATGGCACACTTGCCACTGGCATGAAGAAACACAGACACATATAAAATCTTCTACACAACAGTTACAAATGTGCTTCTGTGGTAGTCTGCTGTTGGGCTGGGAGAAGCCATGAGGCAGGTGTTATATGGTATGTATTCAAAGTTTAATGCAACTCATGTCTCCCTGGAGCTGCATATGACAGAACAAAAAGAATATGGCTTTCATTTAATAGAGAAGACACATTACTGTTCACACTAAGAAACCCCTTTTTGCTTACTAAAAAAAAAGAAATTATGCAACACCAATGCTTGCTTTGCATTTGTACAGTAGAGACCAAACCAAAAAGGTTCAGAACGCTGTCTTTGATTTCACAGCTGACTTGAATTTAGATGACACAAAGGACTGCTCATGTGACAGGTGTATCTAACAGACACTTAAAATGAATAATACATTTCACCAGGGAAAACATTCAGGGAACTGGAGGGAAAATGCAGCATTCCTCCAGCAAGAACATAAAGCAGTAAGAGGCTTAATAAGGGCTCATACATATTTGGTGCTAAACATCAAATCACAAATATTCTGACTTTTTCCTTTTTAGTGCAAAAAAGATGTGGCTATCTTCCAAACATCTGCTTACGAGGAGTCGCATGCAGTACCTGATGCCGTCCCACAGCAAGGGGGCATCCACCAGGCAAAGGAGAAGATGCTGGCAATGACGTCAGGTGGGAAGAGGGTGACATTCCTCTGGAGCTGAAGGAGGTTGAGCACCAGAGCTAGGAAGACTCCCACGGAGAACAGCATCACTCCCCGAATTAGCAGGTTCACCGTATGGTTTATGATGACTGCAATGTATAGCCCCTGGGGCCTCGGCCTGGTTCCGTCATCCTGCTCCTTCCAAACTCTCACCTTTGAAGCATCTTCCATGGCCACCGGCAACTGTCCCTTGTGTCATGTGTGATAAGGGGCCCCTGATCAAGACTCTACCCTCCAGTGTTCTGCCTGTTGTCAGACATCACAGGGAGCCATTTCAGAATCTCGCTGCACATCTATAAAATGTTCTCCTTCAAATAAAAACACATTGCCATCCCACACACTGCTAATGGAACACACAGAAATACAATTTTAAAATGTTATTGCAATTCTAAATCTCTCCAACATGTATGCACACACAGAAATCTAGAGTAAGCAGTATTGGACTGCTTTTCTGTGTAATAATGATGGTCACCCAATTTACACCAGTGGTGTTGACTCACAAATTGCAATGATAGATCACAACAATTTACATGAAGAAAAACGGGAAAAACCAAATTCCAACACAACGTCAGACAGTGAATAGGTCAGTATGGTCTGTTAGTATCGCACGATTGCAGCCTCCAGGCATAATGGGAAACAAGACAGTCGTTCCCAGATGACCTGCGTCTGTATGCATACCATTGCTCTTTTTGTTTTCTGTGGACAGGTGATGACTTATGACCCAAATATCTCATACAACAGGCTCCCTCATCACTGTGAATCCGGCCCCAAGGCAGCTGCCCGAATACACAACCTCTGAGAAATTGTCCATTTCACACCTCGTAAAGCATATTCCATCCAAAATGTGCGGATTAATAGTGTGCTCCTCTTCCAAAATACAAACTCTACATCGACTGCAGCGCATTTAACCTTTTATTGGTTAGGAACTGGCAATAAACTGGATACGGTGGAGGAGTCCATATAACGCCGCAGCCTCAATTTAGCGCTTCGTTAACAAATGTTGGAATTACGCCAATTGAACTTTCTGGGTGTTATGCTAATCACACATTGTTCATTTCATGTAGCTTAGTCATATTAAATTGCCCACTAAAAATGCAGTTTCAAAAGTACTTTTCAAGAAGGTCAACAATTAGGCTATAGGCTAAATGTCACTTAAACGAGACAACAATATTGTAACGTGATTAATCAAAACAAACCCCTTGTCAAGTGTTAGGGATGATACACAAACTATGGGGAAAGTGGGGTAATTTATGCTACCATCTCTCAGCCGACCATTTACTAAGAGAACTCAGTGTAGTTATAATGTCGTTAGACATCCATGCTAATGCCCAGCTAACCGGATAAAATAATATTAACGCCTCGATTGATTGATACCTCGCTAACAAGCTAAAGTAGTTGTGACTTTGAGTCTTTATGATAACCATTTCATTACAGTTCCCAAACGTGTGCAGCTATCGCTACCTGGCAAGCATACCACTCAAAAGCACATTGCAATAGTTGGTGTTTACCATGTCGCTGGGTACAGACCGACTCGCTATCTAGCATGCAAAACGTAATTTCCTAATTACTTACCTAACTACAATAGTTATGCATCTAGCTATAAATTAGCAAGCGACAGCTATTATTAACCTAATAACCCCTGTCTCACATTTCGGGCCTCTTAAAGCATGCGACTGAAATATTACATCTCAGATGCGACTACCTGATTGTGTTCTTTAAAGCCAACATTGGCTAACGCTACCTAGCTATTGTTAATTAGCTACCGATAGCTACTCAGTGATGAGAACCAGTTTGGCCAATGTTATACTCGAGCACATAATGCATGTTTTACTCAAATTTCCCAGATCAACAGCCAGAAGCACTATCTAGGTAAACCGTTTATTCGCCAATTAGTCAGATAGATAGCAGACTATTTGCGGGCGCTTTCATTGCTCTGTGGAGTGCTAGACAGCGTACTTAATGTGCACATCCTCTGTCAGTTCTTACCTTGTTTCAAATATGAATGGACAATTCTTAAACAATAAAAACCGTGTTGTGCCCAAAGGCACCTGATTAAAGAGGAGCCCAAACAACTTGTAACACTAGAACATAACCTCTTCACAGTCTAGTCATTTTCAAAGCTACAAATATCACTTAAATGCCTCATACTCGGACGATAACATTACAGTCTCTCCTACTGACAATTCAGACGTTTAATCGTCCAATCAGATTCTATCTTTATGACGTAATTTCCTAGAACAAATCCGCAAGCGCAGAAGGCACTGCTGAGTTTATAAACCCTTTACTTAGATTGTACTGTACTTGAGTTCAAAGAAACCGGAGACATCACATGACATATACATAAACAGCACATTATATTCACACAGAATAATAATGGAGTATTAAAACACCAGTCCACAGACATAAAAGAGGCTGCGCACTGACGTCTATTCTCTCAACAAGCTAACTGAAATTCTCAAAATTTTACTTAGTACTGACTAATCATAAACACTGCATCTGGTGATAGAGTAGTGCAATGTGTTGGTGAGAAGAAGCAAGCTTCTAATGCATACTGTTGTGTTGAGTTGATGATGTGTGGGAATAAAACTGAATTAGTTGATACTCTGCACAAGCGCTAATGACGCAAATTTGTAACAAGTATAACCTATGGTAGCTATACATAATTGATTGCTTTTTGCTTCGATTATGAAAAATGCAAATAATTTGTATATCACAATTACGGCATGTTCTATAGCAGATTGCCATGACATTACATCATTATACAGTGTTGCAATAATTGGTTGGTTGTCAAAGCCCACGTTTGTCAGTTTTGACTCAGCTATAAACCATACTTAGTGTGGCCTATCATCATTCTGTTTGCTCTAATTCAAAACTTGGTTTCCAACTGTCCACTGATTTTCCATGCTATTCTCTGTTGGCAACCCTTGTCTTGTTTCTGTTAGCAGGTTGGAATTTGAGCACATCATTTAAGCAGCGTTGTGCCAAAGTTCCAAGTTGCCAAAGATGGGCTTTCAACAGGGACAGCCATGAAAATGTCATTTTCCTCTCTTATGCTGCATGTGCTGTTATTTATCCACAATGTGACATATTCATCACTGGGTTGTTTTAATTTCAATACTTTAATTCATATTGTGCAATCGATTTCTGTATCCTGTCCTGCAAAATGTTTAATGCCACTTTTGTTAAGATGGTGGGCCACAATAAATGTAGTAAATGGGGTTGCTATCTCCTAATTTGGCCAGTTTTTCCTACATGAACTATATGAAAAGGCTACCCATTAGGAAGCCATGGACTTATTGTCTCAGATAAAGAGGTGTTGGACATGGCACAGCTTTGATGTCAATGTTGAAGTTTCTTAAAATGTATTGATAAACATATTAAGAATTATGTGTTCTCATAAGTATTATTGAATGTATCTATGTTATGTGGGGGGTGGGGGGAGAGGGTGTTGTGCTCTTAGATTTGAATGAATTCATTTAAGGTTTATACTTTGAAAATATTAGTCAATGCTTTCAGCAGTCACCTCAAACAAAACATAAAGCTTTGTAATATCATGCAGTATTGGCCATAGAAAAGAATATGTACTGCTGTAGGCCTTTTTGTACATGTGCAGAAAAGTTTAAATAAAAAAGTGTAAAAATTAAACACGTGCAAACTTTGTCAGTCTTTATATATATACATATATATACATTAAAAAGTATGATTAAATATATATATTAGCATGATAATAGCAAGACTGTCAAAGTCTGCAAACAGGCTACTCCACATTCTCTGTGCCTGTATGGCCAAGGTTACATACATCAGCCCCTGTCACTCCAAATGACAAGTGATTGTTGTGCTGTTGATACTAATTAGTAGGCAATTATCTCATTATTACTTTAGCTAATTGCATTTTGTTATTAGGTTACTACAGGGATGGAGCCTTTGTAATTAAATGCATGCTGGGCAATATTGATTGAACAAGTTTATGTACAGGGAAGTACCCATTGTGAATGGTTGCACTTCCTCATGGTTTCTTTGTGGTCACCATAACTGTGTGTGTGTGCTTGCATGCCTGTATATGTGAGCATGCTCCAACCTCCATTCCTAGCAGAATAAAAGCAACCATCATTAGGGACAGCTCTGTCATTTTTGGTCTGTCAATGAGTCTTTGTTTTTATTCTGTTCCAGCCATGCCTCCAAGAACACCAGCCTTTTACAGCACTACAAATGGAGAGAAAATGGAGTTAGAGGGTCTTCCTCCTAAAAGTAGAAATTATAACTGTCCATGTCAGAGGAACATTCACATACGCAGCACCAAAGCAATCAGAGGCCTAGACAGTTCTTTCAGACATTTATAGAGCTATTTAGTGTGTCTGTGCTCAGTGCAGTATAGCACGATGAGAGTGTAATCCCAGTAAGGGTACACTGAATATGACACAACGGTCTAAGACGTGTAAATATAAAGTGGTAACAGAGACAGAGATTTCCATAATCCACTCAAATTCCTGTACTTCCATAACATAAGCCTATTAGGCTATGTGCTGGAGCAAATCAAACGCACTGAGTGAACAGTCACAAGTAAGTTGAAAAGAGCAGCAATAATAAAATAACTAATGCAGAGGTGGATTTTCAGAGGAAGCCAATTACTGCTGTTCAGGATCTGTGCAGAGCAGGACAAGAGAAACAGGCAAGTGCTGTCAACAAATCCCAACCATTGAAGGTGAATGGCCAATTCTCTGCACAACACACTTGACCCCCTTGGCCCTTTTACAAAATCAGTGGGCCCATCTTTTATCACTTTTCCCATGGACATGGGAAAACAGTGTGGCTCAAATTTTGCAAACTACAGCTAGGAAGTAAAAACAGCTGTAAAACTACATGTGCATTTGTTGTGGGGATCATTGCAGCACAGTGTTGAAAGTTAAGCCACTCACCACTAAGTTACATCTTTCTCTCAAGTGGATCACAGCTGGGCAAAAGCAGGAGGTAACAAAATGGTACCCAAGCCATGGGCTGAGATCTCCCAATATTTTTTGGATGACAAAAGCTTGACTCTACATTGCAAATTCAATATTTATTTGTGTGTTTGATTGTGGGGAAGGAGAGAGGTGCATTGTTGTATCTAAATGTATTTGAATCAGTCAGAGCATTTCTGAGCCTTCCCAGTTAATATAGTGGGGCAGAGAGAGAGAGGAGAGGAAAAGAGGTAGAGATTTAAAGATATGAAAAGAGACCGAGGGAGGCTATGGAAACAGGGGGAGATGAAAGGAAAGAAAAAGCAGGGAAAACAAGTGTGAGGGAGATTGACAAAGAGAGAGAGGAAAGCAGGGGAAAAGGAGAGAGAAAAAGAGAAAGAGAGCAGTATTAGGTGTCATGCACCAGTAGCAGGGCCCTTGACGATAAGTGAATATGGCCAGGCATCCAATTCATCATCCTGTTCAGTCTAATATTGAGGGCCCTTTCTCTTATCAGCACTATTTGTCCCACTGTCATAACCCTGGTATAAATCTTGTGTCGGGGCACTTGTTAAAGAGGTCCCCCTTGCCTCATTACTGGACTCAGCACTCATATTATCACCCTTGACCTTTCACTTGTTTCTAATTAACCCTTCACACCTCCAGCATGTGAGCTCACGTGTTTCCAACCAGTGAAGAAAACAGGCACTCTGAAGATCCCACCACTGTTTAAAGCTCTGTTCACATGTAGTAGCAGAGTGGAAAATGTTATTAAAATGTTCAAGACAAGGATTAGACAAGATGGTTTGGATTAGTAGATTTGAATTTATAAATGAAAGTTGAATTCATAACTGAATATACAAACTATGGTGCTTGGTCAAATTTTATGTTTTTGCACTTACTACTGGGGATGGCTCTATAAAAAATGAAAACATGGGGAGAGTATTTGGAATACTCCAAATGGACTTACCAAGGGCCATTGGGTTGATTTGTGCTTTGTTCACCTAACCGAATGCTCCCCATGGTCAACATTTCCCTTGGGATTCCAGCACTTCATCTCTGTTTCCCCTCCTCAAACGCTCTAATTATCTAAAGGAATTTCTAGTTATTTATGTTGAATGATAATTTAACAGGGAGCTGGAGATAATTTATTTTGTACAAACAGTCACTGGCACCTTTCAACATTACAAAAATGGAGAGCCAGCATTGATGTTAGCACATAGAGCAACATGGAAGTGAATACATAGCCAGGGCTGTGAACCAAAGCTGCAGAAAGCTGTCTGAATTGGGGCGCCCCGCTTTGTTAGGGAGCCACTAAATGTTTCTCAAAACGCAATTGAAAAAGGAGTGCCGTTGCGTGGTCCCAATTCTGCAGAGCAAGGGCAGATCAAGAAATCGCTCTAACTACTTGTGACAAGTTGTGAAGCTGCGCTAAACATCTGCTGGGCTTTGTGGCACAACCGCCGGAGAGGAGTCAGTGAAGAGGAAAAGACAAGGCTGGAATTAATAGAGAAATATGAGCAATAGGCCCATTTCCCTCAGCCTCTCATGGGGAAACTAAAGATATGCATAAACCTGATCTGATCTTTGAGTGGCGAGGCAATCTTACATCTACTCAGCCATTTTTTATTACAGTTCACAATGAAGAGACAGTAATTCTGCAATGGGAATTGATGTCAGTCATGGTTTATGGTTGAAAAAAATAGCAGGGTACTGGATTTAATACTATTAATGATATGCTACATAAAAGATACTTTTGTCAAATTATATTTTATTAAATAATACAAAAACAAGAAAGTGTACATTTGAAGAATCATGTTGTCAGTTCTTTACATAGTCCTCTGTGTAACCAGGCCCAAGGGGAGAATAACAGCATATTTACTTCTCTTATGAAAAATAAAAGAAAAATCAAATATTACTCTCAGGCCATCAGCTTATTGTTTTCCACACAATGTTAAATGGCAATTCAAAATGTGTTTGGAAAAAAACCCCAAAGAAAACAATGGTGGCCTACGCAGAATGCGCAGAAAAAAACAGAATGAGGACGATGAAGCATGCATCATCCTTACTGAGCAATTCTGCTGGACAGTGATTGCTGCCTTCGGCTATAGAAATAGAAATCCAAAACCACTTGAGAGAACAAAGGATAGGGCCACTGATTTATGCACAATCACAGTTTGTTCTCTTTTCTCGTGTTTCTTCCACAGAGGAACAAACAGAAAACCAAATGAATAAATCAGTCAAGCCATAAATATATAAAAATGATGCTCTTTATTTGAGATGTCGAAGCTGCAAAGCGTCTAACTGGGGATGTTGCGCGGACTGAATTTTAGCCAGGTGCCTTGCGCTTCTGCTCTCATTGCCGTGACCTTGGTGCGCCATCTAGTGGACACGCTGTGTACATTGTTCGGTTCAATCTCTTCCTGATAACAGGAAAAATTAAACGGAAAAGAAAATATTGTAAAAACACCTCGAGTGCTCCTTGTTTTTAAGATGCACTCGTTTACTGAAGGCACCCGCACTGCTCTGTCCGCTGTCTGCCCGTTTTCTTGTGTCAAAATATTATCAAACTTGCGGTATGATGAATTCTACACAGTGCACTGTCGAGACCTCAAAGAAGACGTGAACTCAATATTGTATTTTTAAGCTTTGCAGCATTGCTCGACATTTAAAGACACTTTCAAAGAAGAGATTGAGATGAGCTGAACATGCTCATCATTTTCCTGGTTGTAAAGGAGAGATGCACAATTAAACATACAATTTTACTCTGGGGATTGGTAAAAGTGTGCAACAGTCAAATGGGATTTGAACCTAAGTCTTAGAGAGGTAATATTTCATATTACACACACTGTATGACCTCATGTACACTCAGTAAATATTATGCCCTAATTTGTGTGCATCTCAAAAACTACTTCAGCTCTTACAACTGACATGGTGAGCCTTGTGTCATCGTTTTGGATCACATGCTGTTCACCAATGCATCACATACTACCTCTAATAATGTTCTGAAATAATACATATATTCACATTAAAGTATGCTACGTTCTGAATCCTCCACTGACATGCAAGTAACAATAAGTTAGGAAGTGGTTGTAGGGAAAGTAAAAAAACATAATAATAATAATAACTGGAAGGCTTAGATTAAAGATCAATGTTGAATGATAATTTAACAGGGAGCTGGAGATAATTTATCTTTTACAAACAGTCGCTGGTCCCTTTCAACATTACAAAAATGGAGAGCCAGCATTGATGTTAGCACATACAACAATATGGAAGAGAATACATAGCTAGGGCTGTGAAGCAAAGCTGCAGAAAGCTGTCTGAATTGGGACACCTCGCTTTAGGGAGCTGCTAAATGCCAATTATAATAATAATAATGATAATAATGACAATAATAATAATAATTATAATTCTCATCATCACAATAACATGGAAGGGTTAGAATAAAGATCGATGTGCATTTTTGCAGTCAGGTCTCCTCTTCCAAGTACCCTTGGAAGGTACTGAGCTGATGGAAACCTAGCATGAACCATGACCTATTGATCTATGTGCTGCTGCATCAAGCATTTCCACGCATGACTTAGTTTACCATATTCTGGTCCAGAACATCCCCGCTTTATGATTCCTGCCCTTAGAAGGGATTTATTTGCACAGAATACAGATCTACTGTACAGTCTTCCATTCCACAATACGCAAAAATGCTCTCCATTTTTTAAAGATATTCTTTACATTTTTGAAGATTAAATTTGTTTTTTCATTCATGTTCCACCATTTCAAAGATATTTTTTTTTCTCATGAGAACAAGATACACCTAAATAAGAATAAATATATTTTATGGTGGGTAAATGGGTACTGAATTGTAGATTCTATGTTTCTGTGCTGAATTACATAAAGATATATGTGATTTCACACACAAGATACCACTGAAAAAAATCTATCTGCGTTATGCCCACCTACACACTCAATATACTGTAATTGACCAAAAGAATGGGAAGGCATACTATGTGGCAACAGCAGCTCTGATTGGCTGGCGGTGCAGCACACTCAGAAAAGCTGAGGCTGTCACTGTTAATCAACTCTCATCTCTTAACACTGGCCACAGTTATCAATGAGGTGAAGATTAATATTCCGGGCGAAACAGATGATAAATCATTTGTACATAATTAGTGCACAGCAAGGTTACAGCTGACATGAATTTTTATCTTAATTACAGGAGAAATTTGTTCCATTAATTTAATTTGGTTTGCATGAGTGGGTCGACACCTAACAAAGTTAATCTTACAGCTGTCATGGCGGTGGTGCTTGGAGAGGCCCCGTTTGCTCAGTCGGCAGAAAAGACGGCTCCAACACAGTGGATTGTTTTCATGTGATCAGCTGCGATGGGAAGAGAGGGAGAGAGGCGGGAATGAAGGAAGGCCCATAGTAGAGGAGGGAAAGGATTCTAAACGCTCTTAATTACAATGCCACATTAGGTGATCCTTGTTTTTTGAAGAATTGTAAGGGCAAATGTGAGTTTGTGTGACTGTGTGTTTTGAGGGGTAGGGGTGGGGGGTGCACGCATGTGTGTGTGTGCATGGTTACAAAGGCATTGTAAACCTTGGGGTCTTCCAGAAAATATGTCCAGGCACACTTTTTAAGAAAAATACACAAACATATGTATACATCATACAACACTTTCCATCCAGAGCCTGTTTATTAGCCACTCCAGCATACTGGGTAATTCTCAAAGCCACACCATTCAAACCATAGAGCATCACATCCAGTGGAAATTGCCTCCTACACTACCGAGTTGATGGATGGCAACAGACACTTTGCACTGGAGAGTTAAATGAACTCCCATTTTGTGTGGGAGTCGGTGAGTGTGACATTGCTGTTCGCCATGTTTTTCTCTCTTGTGATTACTGAGGAAATCAGACACTTCATTTAAGCAGACAAGATGTGGGGGGAGGGGGTGCATGTGGGGATTGTGGGGCTTCTTCCTTCCTGACACCTCTAATATAGGTAACAGCATCACATAATCATCACAGCTGATTAAAAGGCAGCTACAACAGCCACAGAAAAGAAAAGGATTACAGGGTAATGTTGGGCTTTATTTTCTATGAACTGATCACAAAACATTATTCTCAATAATCATACTGTTCTCTGATCAGTGTATGGAATAGAAGCCCCAATAACTCTCTGAACAGTGTCACCACTCATAGTATGAATAAAGGGCAAATGTCGTAACATGATGCAAACCTAAAGTATAAAAATGTTTGGCACTCTGCTTATGTTGGGCCACTCTGCAAAATCACAATTGAAAAAGATGTCTACTTTTTAACCTCATAATAATGTATTCTCTTTTGAGGCAATTACATGTGGAATCAAAGAGGAGAGAGGTTACAAGGGATCATGTAGCTAATCATATATAGGGAATGAGTTTATGTGCAGAAGCAGACAGCTATGTTTTGTAGGAGTTTGAATAGGACACTTAGAGCTCTTTCAAAAAGCGCAGATGGCTTGTTAATGACCAACAGTGAATGTCAATTGTGGTTACACAACTCACCCAAAGGACAATGTCTTCTTTTAATACAGAGACTCCAGCACAGTTCTAGGGTACAGGATAGGCATTTGGCACTAAAGGCAGAATACTCCCTCATAGCCTTCCAACACTGGCAGCAACATAGTTCTGCTAAAATGTCTCCCATCCAAGTCCTAACCAATTCAACACCTGTGTAGCTTGAACAGCATGTAATGAGAGGAGTCCAACATAGAATAGTGTTCCAACAGAACCAGAGAGTGCCAACAATGTGTCAAATAGTCATGCCTGCAGTGATCAGAGCATGGTGAGTTACAAGTTTGCATATGAACATACATATCACTGCAACATAATGGACTAAAACTCAATGTGGATGTGCCACCCTAAAGTGCAGGTACAACTCTGCAACCCAAATGTGGGCTCTGGTATCAAGTGGCTGCTGGCGAGGCTTTCTTGAAACTGCCAGGTGATTTAGTGAGAGAGCAGGACATTCAGTGAACAGAAATTGCTATCTGGGATCGCTATGGCTGGGTGGGTAGACCCAAGGACTCGCACGGATTGATTGGTGGGGAAACGGGTGTTCAGACCCATGCATTTTGATATTAAGCTGTGATAATTGCACCAGACCAGCAGGAGACAAAGGTAGCTCAATAGCAGGGGCGAGAAAATGACTGATTTAAAAACAAAAGGGGGCCTAATGGAATTCACCACTGCTTCTCAGTCATTCAACCTGGCAACTCTATTACCTGTGGTGATTCATAGTCCATTATGGGATCTTCCATTTTAATAGAATGTCTATCTCCCTGTAATACAGACATGTCAAGCCTCTAACCATGCATTTGTCAACCCCCTGTGATTTCATCTCGAAACTTATTTAACCCTCTGCAGCTCCTCTTATATTTTCACTCGCTTTGGTATTGACTGGGATACTGCCAAGTTATATACAGAGATTATGTACACATTAAATAATCGATTAAACATTCTAAACAGAGAAAAAAAAAACAATGTTCTTGCAAAAGGAGAGAGAATTGATCCTGGCAAAATAAGCATCCATGAATGAAAAAACATGCACATTCATACCCCAAAGCAGTAAAGATTAGCATCCTCTCTACTGGAATGTCTCAGGTTTTCTTTATATTGTACTTTTCTCATTTTAGGCCATACCATGCCCCTTTTATGGATAGGGAGTACAGTTTATCTTATTTTTTTAATGAATCTGTTGTCTTATCTGATTTTCAATGTACTTGCCAGACTTTATCTCCTGGATGTATTCCAGTCATTTTAACATATTTTCATACTCTTCCTTCACTATCATTTGACTGATCTCATCATCATGTTCATCTTCATTCCATTTTTTTTTTTTTACATAAGATGACTCACATTTTGCAAGTCAGTTGAGTTGACAGCCTTTGTTAGCAGTTAGGCCTTACACATTTTACCTGCAAATGATATTAAGAAAAAAATATGCTTTGCCCTCTTGCTCGATGATAAGGACAGAAGCAAAAGCCTTTGTGACTGATGAAAGATAAGCTCTTTAGGAGTGATACAAGTCCTGCCATACCTTTCAAGAATCCTGGACAAGCCAAAAGAGACTACCTTCTGATTTTCTGAAAGGAGCTTACAGAGACATGGACAAGCTCTGATTTTTTTTTATGTTTGAATTGTAAGAGAATTTTTTTTTTTTTACAGATCTGAAATTTAACATTACATTTTGCAGTTCTAACCTTATTCATTTGGTTTGCAATGAGGACACGGTGATTTCCAGAGGAAATAATTTCCAAGGAAAAATATCTGAATGAAAATTTTGGGATGTATGCAGTTTTACTACTTGGTCGACAAGCAACAGAGTATGATTTTTAAATATTAATAATAATAATAATAATAATAATAATAATAATAATAAGC
This sequence comes from Albula glossodonta, assembly GCA_019788955.1. Classification (NCBI taxonomy): domain Eukaryota; kingdom Metazoa; phylum Chordata; class Actinopteri; order Albuliformes; family Albulidae; genus Albula; species Albula glossodonta. The sequence continues at coordinate 22,662,508 of JAFBMS010000009.1, forward strand.
TTGATGTTTTTATCATTTAACAATTATAAATAACATTATAGTTTATGTTTTTTATAATGGTTAAATGATAGAAAAGTATCAAATCTTATTTAGTTTTCATACCAAAATACCAAACCATTTTGATTAGAGTCCTCTCTTGGAAAATGTGGTATGCCCTCTCAATTAACTTTAGTCAACGCGAGATTGCGTTAATAGTAGGACGTTTCTTGTTGCCTGGAAACATTGCATTTTGACCGTCCCAGTGAACTAAATGTATACGTTCAAACATGGTAATACGACGTGGACTAAATGAAACATCCTTACCGTGCAAAATCACATTCGTTGGTTTAGCCCTCCACCTACTGGACAGATGAATTACTGTAAAACAAATTTAACTCCAGCTGAGTATTCTAAAGATAAAGTTCTCTGTGAAATGCAAACGTGTAAAGTTGTTAGTTTTTACATAAGATTGTGATTTTTTAATGTCCATAGTGATTTTCATGTGTTCCATTGTAATGACGTATGTCCACTCTTCATGTAATAGTCATAACAGACTCCAAAATGCATTATCGCACATGATTGTCATATGACTTTCACGTGACTTCCCCTTAGTTCAACATGGCGGCCACATCGGTGTTTTCAAGAGTGAGAACAGGATCAAAAATCGGGGCTCAGTATGACCAAGAGGGCAACCTCATTCAGGTAAGAAATCAATAGTGGTTGCACTGTGTACTCGTTATGAAAATGTAAGAAAGGCAATGTGCAGCTCCCCTTTTTTTTCTGCTGTCAGTTATTGTAATAAAGCGGTTAGCTAGTCATTGTAGCTATCTACACAGAAGCCCTGTACTATTAACTACCCATCTTTTATCCCGCTCTATATTACTCATATTTGTAATAACTGTGCGTGCATTTATTGCCAAATTTCAACAACGGATATCATATTATGTAGGTAAATATGGCTCAAAACAATGCCAAACCAGACAGGAAACCAGACAGCTAGAGCTATCGAATATACACGAAGTGCTGCTAAACTGTAGCTCGCTCGCTCTTACTATTAGTAAATTATAGCTTGGCTAAGTTGAGTTTAGTTGACTGAGTTACCTACACGTCGGCATCCTCATTATCTCATAAATACAATATTTTAAATATTTGGGTGACTTTGACTGGAATATGTTCAGGAATGTTTAATGAGATGTCATGTGATGCGGAGAAAACATGATGAATATATCGTAGGTGGAAACACGAGAAGATGAAGAACAGAACATTAAACTCTCCGAGATACTTGAGCTGCTGCTGGCCGCAGGGTACTTCAGAGCTCGCATCAAGGGACTGTCCCCATTTGATAAGGTTAGAAGACCTTTGTCTGAGTGCCTGTGTATTTGCACGATAAGCACGCGTTAACTGCATTGAGGACAAAATCTTATTTCTTTTCAGGTGGTTGGCGGCATGACTTGGTGCATAACAACATGCAACTTCGACATCGACGTCGATCTACTTTTCCAAGAAAATTCAACCATCGGGCAGAAAATGTAGGCAATGGCAATAATAAGTTAATAATAACTAGAAAGAAAATCTGGGCATAGGAAATAATGGCTATTGATACAACTTGAAACCTCTAATCTAAAGTTTATTCCCCCTTTTTCTTGGTATTTTAAAATAGTTTTCCCCCCTCCCCTTATTTCAGCACTGTAGTCTTCTGAAACACTCACCTAAGTCCCAGTGACTATCTGACACACTACAGCTCTGCTGTGCAAATTCAAAAGAGTGGTGTATATCCCACTGTGAACTGCTGGCCTAGTTCATCATGACACAACCTAATGTAATGACATGAGGAGGAATGGATGCTGCACTGTACACCTCCAAGTAGAGAAGGGTGATGAAATAGTTGAGGCTTGCACCTGTGTCTGTAGCACCCAGCCTTTTCCAGCAGTAAGTGACTTTAGGTGACTGAGGCTCTTGTGAGCCTATACCATGGCATTGTGACAAAATTTAGACAAGTCTTTGCTGAACCACAGTTTTACATTCATGATTCAGGAAGCTCAAAACGTTTCTTTTTACAGAGCCCTTACAGAGAAGATAGTGTCGGTTCTCCCCAAAATGAAGTGTCCTCACCGTCTGGAACCCCATCAGATTCAGGGGTTGGATTTCATCCACATCTTCCCTGTTGTTCAGGTAACTCCATGCAACTGAAGTCGATGACCTCACAAAAAGCACTGTTTCTTCTGAAGTAAACCTTTTTTTGTTTACAAAGTCCTGCTTTTCGTCAGAAACTGAGATGACTGTTAGGTCAAACCTGAAAGATGCATAAAAAAAAGGAAGACATGCATAGTCTAACAATCCAGTGGAATAATAAGCAAGTGTAGTCATGTAGAAATGAAAGAACAAAAACAGACCATTCGTGGTTATTGAAGGCATACTCACAAACGATTGACATGAACGATACACATAAAATGTTAATGTGGTTTGCGAAGCTACATTTGCTCATCCCAAATGCATTAAACTGATGGTAGTTTCAGTTCTCTCACTCAAGCCCTGGTCCCAGATTAGTACCCAGCTTGAACCCAAATTGCTTTTGATGAGAGTGTTGGTGAGTGACCTGATACTAACTCAGTCATTTGGAACAAAGAATGAAATGGTAGAGGGGAAAAATCAATGATTAGTTTTTGTATTGCATCCATTGATTTAAAGCATCTAGTCAGCTTCCCTCTTTCAGTGAATGGGGAGGAATTTATTGTTTTCAGATATTTATGCTGACAGGAAAGAATGTGCAAGGCTGACAAAAGAGTGTACATATGCACATATTTTAATGCTACATATGCAAGATAATGGAAGATCAAAACATGACCAAGCTGACAGAGGAAAGGGCTGAAGCAGGTTCTCTGTTTACCTTTGATTCCAGAGCGGCTCATCTCACTGACTAAAATGCCTACTCCATGATATTATCCCGATGCGACTTCCTTTTCTCTTGTAATATGGTGATTCTCTATGCTTTGTCACAAGTATCAAATGACGGTCTTGGAGGTTTGCAGAGTTTGCAGGGTTTTGTGGTTTCATTTTTTCAGCATCAGTTAGGGCCTTGGAAACAAGATATGTGCTGAAACACTCCAAAAACCTGCAGACGCTGCAGCCCTGTAGTACTGGATTCTGGCTTGCTGCAAATGTTACAGTTATTATGCATTACTTTCATTTGGAAGATTGCAATGTTGAAGGTTTGCTGACAGACACGGAGACAGGGGCAGGTTAAGTTCTTCCTTAACCATATTGCAGCACTTCTCCATGTTTCAGTGGCTTGTGAAGCGGGCAATTGAGACCAGGGAGGAAATGGGAGACTATATTCGCTCCTACTCTGTGGCTCAGTTCCAAAAAACCCATAGCACTCCTGAGGTGAGATTTTTTTTTTTATTCAGTTCTTATTTTACATAAATGAGAACTGGATGGTGAGATGGGCTTAGGGGGGAGCACAGGTTTTATATTACACATGTTCCACTAACTGTGAAATAAAAAAATAAATGATTCATGAATGTAAAATGCAAATAGGAAATTGGTAAAATAAATAAATAATAGTAATTCATATAAATAGTATTGAACAATATAGGTTACAAACAGTCAGATGGCTAACACGATAGCTTAAGTATTATCTGTTTTATAAAAGAGAAATATGTCTCTAATATTTTAATGCTTTCAAATTGGAGCATGTATGTAAAATGCAAGCTAACAATCTAGGAAAGACAACCAACAAAATCTAATAAATGTACTGACTGGTGTTTTGAATGACTACTGCCATCCTCAGTGAACTGTATCAATAAGGGTTAACTTAAAGAGCAGACAAAATTCCCGTTTTACCAAGTATATATATGCAGATAGATTATACTATAATAACGATAATTCCTCAACCATGTACTAGAGTTAAACTGATATTTGTCTTCCAGGATGATGAATTTATGCAGAGGAAGGAGAAAGCCATAAGAACAGTGGTTGAAGTGTCTGTAAGTACGGCTTCTGAGGTTAAACCTGGCTCAGTTTCTGGAAATCAATCACCTTTTTCTAGTGACTACAGCATGTAATATAGGCAAACCATTATCTCATTGCTGGAATCATTTCCTCACACCCCCCAGAGTGTGTACTGATTGGTAAACACGATGCACACACTACCCACTGGTGTTATATCCTCATGGTGATAAAGAAATAAAGCTGTGATTGCAGTGGTTAGATTTCCTGGCATTGCAGCATACATTAATCATTGAGTTATTGATAGGTTTCACAATGGTGACTTTTCAAGCACACCCCTCTACGTAGGGCAACCCAATGATAAATGTGGCTAACACAGATCCCATACTAGTGAAAGTCAATTACATACATGACACATAGCATCTCCTCTCCATATGACTTGAAAAATGTTGAAAATTTTAAACAAACTAAAAATGTGACGGATAGAGAACCAAGTTGCTCTTCTGTGCTAATAACAGTGCTTTTGTTGTTTCTTTTCTCCCTTGTGTTCCTGCAATATGTAGAAAGGGTTTTAATGCCAGTGTCTTTTTTTCAGAACAGTTGAGGGTGTTATCCATCGTTCAAGGCTGTTTTTACTTTTTATTTTGTCACAGGATGTTTACAAACCCCAAAGGAAGTACAAGCGTCAAGTCGATGCAGGAGAGCTGATTGATGAAGAATCCAGAGTCCACTCCACATTGTTGGAATATGGGAGGTATGTATGTGCTGTCATTTTTCATTCTCTTGTACACAAACATTCACACAAAGCATTCACCTTTCGTAGATTTCACACAGGTGGGCTATCTTGTGTCATCCACAAGGGTTTTGGGTATTAGGCTAGAGATTGGATGACTTCCAGAACTTTTGTGTCAGAGCTTTTTGATTGCCATATGACCTGGGATAGTTGAGACATACATCACAGCCTGAAAGAATGAGTGAATCTTGCTGTCTTTGATTATGTTATTTCATACAATGCTTGGGAAGGGGGGTTGATTTTCAAATCAATCAATATTCAGCCACTGAATATTCATGCATGACATTAATTGAAATGCACACACCTTCCACATACACACACCCTCACAACCCCAATCAGTGATTTTTTTTGGAAGCTCTCAGCTCCATTGTGTTCACTGTGTGGATTTCACCTGTTTAGCTGTTAAAAGGCACAACTTGTTCTGCACGTGCAAAGCAGTTCGCATTTGAAATTCAGATGTTCCTGCCTGATCAGAATCTATACAAGCTCATACCCAACACGGAGGGGAATAAAAAAACCTTTTACTTCAAACCATCTCTGTCCTATTTGTTGTTTCACGCTTATTTTTTGTGTCCTACTGAATATTTGTGCTCTTCAAGAAAATTTGGCATATCATTCTTTTCAGCAGAAGGGGGGCTGTTTAAAAACGGCGGCAGCATGCAATGGTTGTCATGACAACATGGGGTTGAATGTGTATGAGATTCACCCTTGATTAGAGAGGTTTCTCCATTAGCATATTATTTTGCAATTGTGATTCAGCTCACTTAAGAGATGCTAACAGCCGTGGTCTTTACCGACTGCAATTAGAAATATGATTAATGCATCACAAATGTCTAAACTTTAATGTTCCTTCAGGCATCCTTACCTCTCTTTTCCCACTTTGTATGTAATCTCTTAAGACTACATCCTGTTTACATCCTGTAAGTATGCAGCGAGTTTGTAGGCTGAAGTTGAAAGTGATTCTTATTGCTATTGCTTGCAAGGTTGGTCACCTAAATAACACCAGACGATTACCCAAATCTTCATAGAGATTTTGGGTAACAGCTCGCTAGAGTGTTTGTGACTAACAGAGAACGTTTGCTGTGACCTTGCACTCTTGGGTATTGCCCTGCTGTATGGCTGTTTTGGGAGTCAAGCAAGTTGGTTGGATATTTTACCTTTGAGAAGCATTTGAAAACAAGGACACAAAATGGTTTAGAATTGGCAATGAACACTTTCATCTGTGTTTGAACTAAGATGTCAGTAATAAGAACCATTGAAGCTGGAAGAGAGAATGTACCTTGTGATATACTTCTGATTAAGTCTTGAAGATCCTAGAACTGTTGAATGTTCAAGCTAGATATATGATAAAGCTGGTCTTTCAAAGCAACCATCATTTAACCTGCAGTGAACATTTTTATGGAGAAAAAAATCCAATGCAATACACAATTGTTCAAGATAAATTTAAACTTCAAGGTTATGCAGAAGATGGTAGTACTACTACATTTTGTTTTGGTATTATAAGTTTTGTGCCAATTGTAATGTGACTTCAGGAAATAATTTGGCCTTCAATGAACACAATGTCAAATGCCAAATAATCCTGGACCAAAAACCAAAGTATTATTTCAGTCTGTATTGTCACTAATGTCTCTACAGCAGCGTTAATGTAGTTACATAAATGTTTTCTTTTGGTGGTAGTCCAGACAATAACCAGCTGATCAGGAAAAAGATGGACAGCAGACACATTGTGGCTAGCCCTTAGAAAAGGCAGAGGATCTCTAATGATGTAAGAATAATTTGGGAAGAACAGTCAAATAAGCCCTTAATGCAGGATTTTGGATGTCCAAATTTCTCCCTAAACAATTAATTCCAGGTTAAAGCTTTGCACAACACAATTTGAATAGCCAACACTAACTTGCCTCTGTATGGGCATTTCTGTCAAGCACAGATGCGTTAGATGTAATGCATAAAGATGCGTTAACTATTATTTTAAACATTTATATGTGCATGTCATTATACTAGATAGTGCCACTGTACTACTATTTAATGTCATGAGATATGGAAATATAAAATAAAGTAATTTTTTTAGCATTTTTTAACAGTGTGTTCATGTATTCTTAACCCAGACGCTATGGATTCAGCAAACAGGCCAAGCAAGACAAAGTGAGTATCTGATGAATGCTCGTTTTGACATATTTAAAAGTTACTCCTCCTTTTCTACCGGATTGCATATAATATACTACATTTTCTGCTCTTGACTTTTTTGGTTTGTATTAATGCAGTTCTTTTCTTGGAATGGGTCTAATATGCTCTGAGAAAACCACCTTACTATTACATTAAGGTATGCTATGATCAGTTTGTTTTTGCAGGGTCACCATCACTACGTGGGTCACTAGCTCTCAGAAAACTAGTGGACTTTAACTTAAAAAACTTTCACAGTTAAAACTTTCACAGGTGACAGTAATGAGATGTTCACATGTAGGTGGAGGACAGGAAGATGTCGCAGGTACCAGGTCTCCCACCTGGGATGACGGAGGTGTCGGAGGAAGAGGATCTTCAGGCCGCTGAGGAGGTTGGTTTAATGGTGCCATTACCAGTCATGCTATCGTGAACTGTAGTGTAATGTAGTCAGTCACATAGTAGCCTCAACTGCATCATTTAGTTTAATAATCGTCTTTTTTAAATACCAGATGTTTTACTTTTTAGTGAAAGTATATTTTAATGCAAAACCCTGTACAGACCATTAAACATTGCAAACCAAAAAATTGGGGTTGTGTTCAACTGAATGATTTTTTTTTTTTTAAACCAGTCATAAAAAATAGGACATTGGCAATGCTCTAACTGTAGAACCATTAGTAGTAGCTATTTCATGATTTTTTCTATACAGTGATCCCTCTCCTATCGCGGAAGTTATGTTCCAAGACCGCTCACGAGATGGGAAAAATCGCGAAGTAGAGGCAAGATAGTTATTATATTATTTACGTATATATTAACCCTTTACGAACCTCCCCCACACTGTTATCAACCCTCCCTAGACTGTATTACCTTTTCCCACACTCTTACATGTAGTTCTACCTTCTTTACAATTGTTAACATTCTCCTGGTTCTTTTGGTTGCATCACCAGAAGCTGGAGTGGATGCAGGGCATTTAGGAGGCATTGTAGGGCATGAAATTAGACACAAATTTTAATAAACTTTCACAAAACACAAGAGCACAAAGTGTACAGTACGCACTGATACGTAACGGAGAGTGAAGTGAATGACAGAAACGCGAGACTACTGGACGACGGACAAGGCGAGATACTGAAACACTTCTCTCCATGAGTCAATCAGCGTGAGGAACAGAACAGCATTACCTGTACGTACAGGTTTTTTTTTTTTTTGCAATACCCTGTACGTGTTACAAAATGTCTTTTAATTTCTTTTTAGACTAGAAAATGATTATATTTTGACGAAAATAATGAAAATATTGGAAATTTTAAAAATCTTAAACACCGCAAAAAGTGAAAATTCCGTGAGACGGAATTACATATAATGTACATAAAAAACCGCAATGTACTGAGGGAGCGAAAGCAGAACCACGATACAGAGAGGGAACACTGTATGTGTCAGAAGAAAAACACTGACCCATAATTGGCAGTTGTAATTGTATTACATTTATTACTAAATGCTGAGTGATGGTCAACCAGAATTTTTATACCACTCTCCTATTCTCTTTTAGCTGCGCATTAAAACACTGATGACTGGCATGGCTGCCATGGCAACAGAAGAGGTAAGGTTTCAGACACTGTTATAGAGTGACATCATTTTTGCACCCCATAGTATGCAATTTATTCTGTTCAGGTATGCTCAAATATGGGCAATTAGTTTGTCCCCTGGTTTATATATTTTTTTCAGTCGCATTTGCATGGGATTTTAATAGGCTGTAACATCTGTAGTGTGAGTCAATTTTTGGGGACTTTCTGAGACATTGTGAAAGGATTAGCATGTCCCTTCAGCAGTATTTGAAATGTTCAGCAGTATTTGAAATTCAGACGAACAAACAGCACAGAAACCACACAGTGACACACATGTTGCTAGAATCTAGAGCCTGCAGCTTTTAAGACTCACCTCTGCATTGCCATGGAGTTTCATTTACTCGTAACCTTTTCATTTTTCATCTAAATGTAACATTTTTCAAATACTCTAAATCTAAATTTGCGCTGTTTTGGATTTCAAAATTTCATAATGTTTTTCAGAAGGGACTTAATTTTCTTTTTGAAGCCAATGTGCAATTGCCTATTTTCAAGATGAGATGTAGACACTGACAAAGCAGAAGAAAACTCTCAGCACAGGGTCCTCAGTGAGATCTTATTGATGTAGGGTGCTTTTGTGGATAATGGCAGGATTTGGCAACCAGATTTGGGAGAAAGAAATAATTTAACTGATTTTACGGTTGTTAGAAAGCTTTTCCAGACACGCAGGTCCTCAAACAGCACATGCATGGCTGAAAGATGCTAATTTCAAACACTTATGCATTTCTTGTAGAAAATAACTTTGAATCACTCTTATATAATTCAGTCATGAAAGCATTAATTAACCCAAATTTAATTTTAAGGGTTATGGTGTTCAGACGAACCTGTAATTTAAATGTTATCTGCCACTAGCTGCTTATGATAAGGCTAATGATGTGCTGATTCTCTGAAGGCTTCTCATATATAATAGGCTGTCTGTTGGATCTACACACCACACCAGGGAGCATGACAACTGACTCTTCTCAGATTTCAGGGTTCTTTGTAGTGTTATTTTATGGCAATACATCCATGTGGTGGAACATTATGTGCTTCTTTGGGAGGAATTCAAGACCATGTTTTCAGTCTTTTAAAAAAATAAGGTGCCAGCACTTGAACTTGGCAATAAAGGCTTTTTATAGTTTAAATGTAATGACTATGTTCATTTTTATGTTCACAGGGGAGACTCACGGCCAGCACAGTGGGCCACATTGTAGGGTTGCAGTCTGAGGAGATAAAACAAATCGCATCGGAGTATGCCGAGAAGGCAAGTCCCACCTGCATCCAGTACTGTATAATCCTTTTGAGATAACATAACACCAACTCCATTTTTGATTTTGTATGATTTTGCCAATCTATTAAGCATTGCTTAATTTGAACTCTTTTTGCTGGTTCATGTTAAATTGTTTTCTCTCCATGACTGCCAATGGTGTAATGCCCATTCCCAGTTAAACCTGTAATTAGAAAGTAAACAGTGATTTAATGTGTCCAAGTTCTCTCATGCACTTGAGTGCAAAATTAGAGTGTTCTCTTGTGAGATTAAGAGGGTAGAATAGAGTGTGCTACTCTCCTTCGTAATGGCTGTATCCTAACTGCAGTCATGTGTCACAGATTGCACAAATGCCAGTAAGGGCTACACAGGAAATTGACAGTAAACCTCTGATTCATTTCAGTATTGTATCTAGCTGTGAATTGTAAATGTTTAAAATGTATTATTCCGCCATGAAAATGAATGAAATAATAGAAATCATAATACAGGTTGAGTATCCTTCCACCAAAATGTCTGGGATGAGAAGATGTTGGATTTTGGATTTTTTTCAGATTTTGGAATATTTGCATATACAGCCATTCCCCAAAATTTGTCCGAGTTCCGTTCTGACTGACCGGTTGTACCACGAAATGGACGTCAGTAGGATGTGTGTTAGCATGGCATGTAGACTTACACATGTAGCATGTAGACGATGTACACAATACCGGGATATCATCTAATGGTCACTATCGTACGCATGCAGCCGTTAGCACTGGCAGATTCCTTTATTTTTTTTAAATGTATCTAGGTCGCTTATGTCCTTTGCATCGCTTAAAGTCCATTATACATTCTGTGAAATAGGGCGTTATGTGATTTGGACGTTGTGCGAACATGAACAACATATTATATACGTATTTACCAAAGCTATATGGTAGTGTACTGCACACATACAGTACTGTATTTCAACTAATGTATCTGTCAAGGTAATACATGGGTTAAATAGGTTACAACCACGATGTACTATTCTCTGATCAGGATTTCTGAACTCTGTTGTAAACTTATTGTTTGCACTTGAAAGTGTTTTAACTTTTAATATGTGTACATGGTAATTACAAACATGGTAATTACAAAAAGAGTAGAATCTACTGGAATGTAGGCTACATATAAAACACATGTGAAACAAAAAAGCCTGACAAATTGTGTCTGATCCTTTTCATCCCCTTTTTAAAGAATTCATAAAACTGCCCTCGGGAAGACACTGTAGAGGTGCTACTGCAACCAAGAACATTTTCAAAAAGTCTTCCATACCAAATGCAATAACATTTCTAAATTCGTAAACACCATTTACACTGGAATCAGGTCCGTTATTGTTATCTGTACTGTGCATGTTGTGTTATTCATTATCGCATTTATTGTGATTTACTGTCATATGTTTAACCAAACTGTGAAGCTGAAGGCAACTTTCTACATTTGTGTAGACAATAAAGATTATTATTATTATTATTATTATTATTATTATTGGGTCATGGACGTAGATGCAGTCGGACATTGCCTGAACGAACGTTATCTGGTGTTGTCCTACAGTATTTTTTTTTTCAACCGTATGTATGGATGGTCGTAAGTCACATAGGTGAGGTGTGGAATTTTCCTTGTGGAGTCATGTTGGCGCTACAGATTTTAGAAAATTTCAGACTTTGGAATTTCAGATTAGAGATGCTCAACCTGTATTCTGTAATGTCCAAAAATGTCAGTGATTCAGTGTAAATTAAAAATATGTGTTTGCGGTTGCAACTAAGAGCCCAGGGTGTGAATCAGTCCAGTGACATGCAGTGTCTCCGTTGCTGCGCAGACAGAGCGGTCAGCAGAGGATCGACCTGAACGCTATGGCCCTGCCCAACAGCACCGCAGAATGGTGGCCTCCCTCAACAAGCAGATCCAGCAAAAGACTAAGCAGCTGGATGAGGTATCCCGCCCACAACACTAGTTACCATAAACCTCAGTTTATAAACCTCATTTAATGAGAATGATTCATTACAATTAATATCCACACAAATCCATATGAATTACCCTGGTCACCAATCCGTAAGGAACCACTACTTTTCATTATATTTTCACAAAAAGTGGATGGAATTAAATTGAAAGCCTTGTTTTTGTCTGCGAGTACACATTACATAATACATGGTATCTTCCATTGTCTAATAAATCGAATTGGCAACATCATTTTTTAATATGAGAAAATGTCTGCACAATCACCTCAGTCTGTCTTGAGATTTTTGTTTTCGTTTTTCAGCTGCAAATTAAACATTCAGAAGTTCAAGCTGGGTGTGAAGAAGCAAAGAGCAAGTTGTTAGAGGTGAGAAAATGCTATGTGTGTGTGTGGCTTGGACTTGGACCTCTCTGACTGTGAGAGGAAATTGTTACAGTACCACAGACTTCACTTGCCAAAAATCCTTCCCCTTTTTGACCATCAATAGTATGATGTGGTAAGTGTCTCTGTGCTGCACATGATCCATCTGTTTGTTTCTAGTGTAGGATTGGATGGGTAAGTAACCAGTGACTCAGCACACTGGCGTTCTGACCCTCCCAGCCTATGTGCTTTCAGTCAAATGGAACACAGTTAACTTTGTAGTTAGGTAAATGGCCAAAGATGGCTCTGGGTAAGCTATCTTGAATGGTTTGCTCAACCTAGCCCAATGGCTGATTGTGGTGACCCAACTTTTATGTGTTTATTTACTGAACATAAGTGAAGGTGACCTTTTTGTTTTGACTTTTGTCTTGCAATAAACATTCAGTTTGAATACATTTATCTCTTTTTAGTATTTTCTAAACTCATTATTTTTCCAGTTATGATATCAGATGACAAGGAATTAGAACATTGACAATATGCATATGTCTTATATACCTTGTATACCGTGGCAATTAAAATGTGTTTATAATCGAACCATTTTAGTGGACATAAGTCATTTCACATGTTATGTGGCAATCTCTGTGAGCATGAATGATTGAGTATAAGCACAACATGTGTTTAAGAGTGATATGAGGTTGCATTACCATTATAGTTACACTGATGTGTCATCTTTTTGTTTTGTTTGGCAATGTATATGATAAAAGGTAAGGGTAAGATGTCTCTTATCCTTATGCAAAGATATATCTGCATCTCTTAGCTTTGGTTGTATGCTTAGGATCACATAGCACTGCTTTCTGGCTTGATACTTTGTTATTCATCTACTTGTTATCTACTATTCTTAAGCCTTGGCCGTCTTTCACTTGTGATGGTAATACTGTTTGTAAGATTGTTATGACCATATTGTGAGTCATTCTAATTATATGTAGCATAAAAGAAGATGATGATGATGGTGATGGTGATGATGATCATCATCTGTTTCTAGGCATGTGAGCTCACAGAAAAGCTAGAGAGGGAGCTTGGTGCTCTTGCAGAAGTGGAGGCCCAGGCTGATTCCAAGTAAGTGGCATCTCCACTTGTGTTTCCAAAATTCAACATGCAATGGTTGTGCACCTGCTGATCAACTGATACTTGGAGCTCCTCATCCACTTCCCCTGCCCCTCCCCAACAATCCACTGCAAAGATAACCGCATAATTACTGTAGCTAGTGCAGGCCAACTACAGCCATCCAGTGAAGTATAGGAGTTACCTGGGTGAAGTTTTGGCCAGTCCTGTGACTCTGAGGAACCTGTGGACACAGTCAATACTGGCACAGTCAGGATTTAATTCCTCAGTGTCTTCACTGTACTCTGCGATCTTATTCTAGGGAGATCTCAGACCTTCATGGGTTTGAAAGGCAGAAAAGAAATAAATTTCACCAAAAGCAAAAGGGAATTGATTGGCTTGCAGGATATTGATCAGAGCCCACCTCAGAGGGGGATCCCATCTGCTTCTGGTTGGAACTGGGCAGACAAAGAATTAAACTAGAGTAAATGCAGTATTATATTTAACAAGTGAAGTATAAGTCATATTATAACAATTATAATTGTTATAAAATTATCTGGGGGTGGGGGTGGTCCAGTTCTTAGTATAAGAAGGGTGGAATAGGTGGAATTGCAATATTATGACCTATGAATCAGAAGTTGGGTTGTGGTGCTTGAGTTACAGTAGAGGAAAACAAACCAATGACTGGTTAAAGTAGCAAGGATGAAAAACAGAAAAGCAGTGGAGGATAACTGAGGGGTAAAGAGATGCCTATATGTAACCCTAAGTCAGTCAACACCAGACCATAGATGAATCAGCTTAGCACAGAGTCTCCATGCCATGATGTAGTGACAGAAATAACTACTCTATGAGACAATATGATCCATACCAATATGAAGTCATGTCTCTCAACTAAGAGAGGGGCTTCACAGGAAAAGGCTGTGCCAACTACAGTACTTTTACCCAATCGTTGAATTATGACAAGTCCAGATTGCTTGGGTTTTGAGTAAGAATAATCTTTTTAAGAAAACAGGTCTTTATGAGACAAATAGACATTTTGTTTAAGCCAGAGTTTAGCTCTGCATTCAGGATAATTTTTTTTACATGATTTCCATTCCCACTGATAAATCAAAGTGAGATTAATTATATCACCATCTCCAGTAAGTTTGTCTAGCTTGATTAATTGATCTGATTAGATGGGGACGTCAATTTCCTGTCAGTCAAGATTTGATTCATTGGCTCATTGGGAGCTGAGCCTGTGACCTGCAGAGATGTTCTCTGCAGTGATTGCCCAGCCTCTATTATTAGACCAAGCACAGGACTGGGGAAGGGATATGTTGCATTTTGGAGCTATTCCTGATTGCATTTCATCAGTATGATCCTTGAACCCTGGGAAAAGGCCACAGAGAAATATGCTTGAGTAACTTATTTCATGTCCACTGCTTAGGTGGATCATGCAGTTGAACATGAGGATTTCTAGTGTCCACCTGTTGTAAGATGGTTTGTGTTTCTTCCCAGTGAAACTGTATGCAGATACAGAGTGTTTCTCAGGTGTCAGTGTGTGAATCAACTTAAGTGGCACTGAATACTGGCAATATCCCTTCCCCCGGATCCCAAAACATTGTTCAGAGTTTGCATGTTGGATCTACCCCAATTAATAGCCCTCTACCTTTCATCAAGCTGTCAATAATGCAGGATGGCACCCCATTGAGTTGCAGCAACTGGGCAGCCCCAGGTGGTTATGGGAGATATTAAAAGACGGTCATGCTTTGAATCTCCCTTTCATTTTTCACTGTCACAGTGGAGCAGACCCCCCAAGAGCATCACATATCCCACTCGCACACTGTGATTATTCCCTGTGTATTTCTGTCAGCACTGAATTTGCTGCTTTATGTGTGAGGCAGTAGATGTGTATGTGTGCATGTGTCCATCCCGTATGTACATGTCTGTGTACCTGCTTGTTTTTGCATGTTTGTGTTGTTTGTCTAACCATGTGTATATGTCCATATTTATATATTTCCATATTTTTGTATGCATGAGGAGATGGGTGGACATATGCACACTCTTGCATTAGTGTGCTATTCTGAATATCTCATCTTACTCCATCCTTTAGACTCCATTAGGTTAAGTCATGGGATTTTCATGATATTGCAACAGTAAGTTTCATGATAAATGGTATTACTCATTTTCCCTTGGTCTGTTGTGGTCACGGCGGGAAGACCACACAGATGAAGAGTGAATATGTGGGAGATCTGCCAGACCTTTCACAAAGAACACTGTGGTATTGTACCTAGACTCCTGAACTCAGGGCTACGGTATTAGAGCAGTGTGACAGCACATGCTAATGTATGGTATGTTACTAATCCTTTGCAGATGTCTGTAACCATGGCTTTCTCTTACATTATTTCATTTGCGGAAACACCGTGGCTGGAATTCAGTCAAAACATCGAGTCATCTAATGAACAGACGCTGACTTCTTCGGTTTTAGTTCACAGCTATTTGTGTCAAACATAGAACTGATAGCATTTTTTATTTATTCATATTTTGGTCTAATTGCTGGCCTAATCATATATTTTTTAAATGTTTGTCCAGTCCCAGCTTGGAGTAGTTGTGATAAATTTACATTAAGCAGAATTTACAAATGAAGGCAACAGGCAGTTAATGCCTAATTAACCACTCACTGTGTGAAGCTGGTGCTCAAGGAATTACCTAAGTCAGTTGTGATCACTGCATAAAGTAGCTGTTTGGTTCAGATTAGTGAGTTCACTCTGTCAGTCAGCCACCTTTGGATTGTTTGCCCTTCAGTAATATTCAGGTTTCTTTTAATGTTCTTAATACTCAGTTTGCACTCCTGTCTTTGGCTCTAACATGTCACATGAAGACCAATCTGGAGATTGGAAGCCACAAAGACCAATGTGATGCGTCCAAACTCATGTTTGACAGCCTTCATGTTGTTGTGGTAGCTTATATTGTATTATAGGCCTTCATTCCCGCTTTGCATTACAGTATTCTGGAGAAGTTGAGAGCACTGGTGGCCATGAACGAAAACCTAAAGAGCCAGGAGCAGGAGTTTCGAACACACTGCAGGGTGAGTGACCAACATGCCTTGGTAACATGACTCACCATATTGACTTTTTCTAGAAAAGAATGAGACAGGATCAGGGAAAATCTCCGAAGTAGCAGTAGAGCCAGCAAAAATGTCCTTTTACTGTGCCAGGTTGTACTCATTTCAGGAGGGCTGGCGTTTCTTATCATGCAACTTATCAACCAACCTAAAAGTCAGACCAATCTAAATGTCAGTGATTTTATTGTTAAGATAAATAGAGTTGTCTGTTCCAGGCAGCAAACATTAGTCAGCTAGCTTATGAGCATCGCACTTTTGAGTTGGGCTAAACTCTTTTCTGAGTTTAACTGAATAGGAATAGGAATGTAATTGCAGTTTTTATAACCTGCTGGTATGATTCCCAGGGAGTGTGTTGCCATTGTAATGTCTGTATATATGCAAAGTATATGTTTATGCCCTGCATGGTGATTTTAGCGATGGTTTGTTCCATGCGTTTGGCAGATAGCGTGGTATCTGTGCTTGTATTTCCACTGTCAAATCTCCTTTTTACTACAGTTAATCAGGGATATGTCATTAATGGGGAGTAATGTGGAGTGTGTGCATCATACCAAAATGATACTCTCACACATTCACTAATATATGCACACCCATACATATAATTCTTGATAATTGATGGCTCTGGCAAGTGGCTGGCTCAGCCTCATGAATATTTAGAAGTTTCCGCCTGACTTTGGCGGCACAATTTACATGGCATTTCATACAGCTTTCTAACTTAACTGATGATCATGAGTGCCACTAATGCATAGTTTCTGTGTGTAGCCTCCTTTAATGCCTAGTGGTAATGCAGGTGTTTGAAACTTCTGTTAAGCTGTGGAAGCCTCTGTTAAACTTTAGAGAGTGGGTACATGATACAGAACTACTTTTTCAGAATTTTATTTTCAGATAATTACATGGTGTTAATTCACTTTTTCATAGTGCTGTTTTTTTTTTCTTTTTTTTTATGAAACATTGGCCAGTGCTCTTTGCACTTATGTTAGCTTTAATTTTTATGGCTAATTTGCATCTATGTATGTGGGTAACACTGCCTATAATTTAACTTTGAAGTTCAGTCTTGAATTTCACATGTTAAGTAATCTTTGTTTTTTTTTACACAACTAAAAAGACAACTATAGAAGTCAATAAATGTAGATTTTGTTTCTATAAATGCACATACAAACAGATATTATATGTAGGCATTAAGGAGAAAATTCTTATCAGAGTGGGTGCATCGTAGAGGGAAGGAAGATTTTAAAAGGATGTTTATTACTGTTACTGTTTATTACTAAAGTAGGGTCACACAAAGCGCATCTACAACTAGGCTAAATATATTCATGAAAGGTCATGGAAGCTGTTCCTGAATCAGTTTGAGAATGAGGGGGAAATTGCTAAAAAACATTGGAGTAATTTTGAATGTGGGCTTTCAGGAGGAGATGGCTCGTCTACAGCAGAGTATTGAGAGCCTGAAGGTGGAGTCTGGGGATGACACTGAGGATGAGAAGGTAGTGTATTGTGTGGCGTGCAAGTGAGTAAACATCTTCTGACAACAACCAACCTTGAACAGACCCTCCATCATCCTTTAATTGCTCAACTGCACTGTCCCTCCAGGAACGGAACCAGCTCATCGAAAAGCAATACAAGTCCGACAGGGATAAGCTTCTAAAGATCCGGCTGCTGCTGGTGAGGAAGTTTTCAGGGTTTCTCTCTAGTCATGTGATCAGTTATCACATTGGAGGAGAGTGTGTGCTGTACAGTAGGTGGAAAGCCAGTCTGCATCCTCTGAGTCATGCATTGGATTCCAGGTAATGCTGTCATTTTAAATCATCTTGGAAAAGTGAAAAACACAAAATGCATAGCAAAGACATGTGTGCATGTTTGTGCATATAGATTCTTTGTTCAGGCAACACACTCGGGGTACACAACAAAAGTGTTTTTCATTTCAAAGTGGGTCTGAGTCACAACCACCAAAGGCCCATGTATCAAGTACTGTGGTTATCCTAGTGTACAACTCTTCTCTTTTATACACACTTTTTCCATCTGATCTGAGGCATGTTTCCCAGAATCCCTTTAAACTGACCAAAAAGGAATTGTCACTCATGCTTGTTCTTGCCTGCAGGCCCGGAGGAACAGGGAAATTGCTATCCTACAGAGAAAGATTGATGAGGTGCCAAGCCGAGCAGAGCTAACCCAGTATCAGAAGAGATTTATTGAGCTCTATGGGCAGGGTATGTACTTAACCATCTGCTTTGTGTCATACCCCTTTAAAAGGAGTTTGTATTCTAAATTTATTCAGTACCTGGGTAGTGTTGTGCTTCGATGTGTTTCTGGCAAATTCCAAAGTGCATATTCCTAAGTTTAGAATCTGTCAGATGTGATATAGGTTGTTTGTAGAGGTTAATGAAACAACTTAACTAATGGGCAGCTAAAAAGTAGCCAGTTTTCTTCCCCAAGTCCCATACCTCCTCCATTCATGGTTGCTATGACAACTGGACCTGGTGCCTTGTGGCAACCTCCACTCCAGAGGTGCCATTTTTCTATGACACGTTTGAGGTAGAAATGTGGTATTTACTGTCACTCATTTTAATGAATAGCTTATGCCTTTGCCTGTGAAACCCTAGAATCACTATCAACCAAGCCTTCGGAAATGCCTTGAGCAAAGCTGTCTTAAATTTATCTCTGTAGCAAGAATTACCTAAGGAAAAACTATTCAGGGTGATAACATCCAGCTGTTTACTTTGGACGAAAATAAAGACATTACAATTTAACAGGAGGGAAATCCCAAGATAGCTGTTTTACTGGTGTCTCATAAGTGGTATTTAACCATTTGAATTGTATAATATTTTGAATGTATGTTTTCGTTTGTTTGTCTTGGTAGTTCAAGATAATAATGTGAATTTGAATGTACTAAGATCTTCATAATGGTATATCTAACCAAACAGTTTTCCTCATATTCCCACCTTAATTATTTTATTTTTACATTTCAATAACTCTGAACTGCAAATTTAATGAATTGAAGTAAAAAACTAAAATGTTTAACAATGTATTTTCTCCCATAGTTTCAGCCACCCACAAAGAGACAAAGCAGTTCTTCACCTTGTACAACACACTAGATGACAAGAAGGTATTCCTGGAGAAAGAGGTGAGACATCACAAGAGAACAAAAGCATCTAGCATCTTTTCTGTCATGCTGTTGAGTAATAAATGGCTCATGCCAAAGACATAGGAGATGGATTGCTATTAATAGTCACCACATGACATTAATAATTGTTGGCCACAGCAAAAACGCCCTTCAAATGAGAACAATGGAAATAGTTCCTTAACCTTTCGTTAGCAACTGCATCATCACTTGTCAAGTATGAGCTTATTGGGATTGTTGTTGGATGGGGTTGTAAGTAGAAAAAAAATGTAAAGAGATTTTTCTCATGCAGTTTTTGTTTTTGTCGTGCAATATATGAGATTGTTGTTCTGTGGTTTTGTTAACTGTCTGTTTGTCCATGTTGGTGTGCTTTGACTTTCTGTTTCGTAAATGCAGTTTTTCCTTGTTTGTGATACACTGGTAGGATTTGCAAATGTGTTCCCCATAGTAAAAGAAATTATATTTTGTTTCTCTGACTGTCATACCTGCAAATATTTGGACCCATTCAAACTCTGAAATTTGTTTCTGTCATGTGTCTATCCCATATCTTTGTGTTTTTTTTTTTTTTAATAAAGTAGAGCCACTCAAGGTGCTTTTTTTTTATTTAGAAATTGTCCTCATTCTTACTGACATGCCACCATAGTTCAGGGATGAGCTGCCTTCTGTAAGCATTTCTTAGGTCTTTAATGTCACCAGATCTGCATGTTTGCAGTGTATTTGCAAGGTACTAAAACATATTTTTTGTTCAATTGCTGGAAAATAATGTTTTACAAGTAATTCAATATTATCTTTTTTTGCCCCCAGGTGAACTTGTTGAACTCTATTCATGACAACTTCCAGCAGTGAGTATGGCCTGATTCAGTGATTTACTTTAATATGTGTCTGTCTTGGAGTTGTCCTTGTCTTGTGGCTAATGCAAAAATTGTAAATGTGTTCTGGGTTATCATGACCATCTGGACTCATTTTGCTAGTATTTTTTGAACAGGTGTTGCTATTCTGTTGTATTGTGGGTAGTGTGGGCACATGCTTGAGCTCCCCACTGTTTATCTAATGCTAGTTCTGATCCCAACTGTTTTGACTGGTTGAAGGCACCTGACACTGATTTTCACATTGGTGCTCAGGACAGTTCAAGTCATTTTCTGCTGAATTTCAGAGCAATGGCATCGTCTGGAGCCAAAGAACAGTTCCTGAGACAAATGGAGCAGATTGTGGAGGGAATCAAACAGAACCGGATTAAGGTATGCACGCATCTTTCAATCTTTCACCCACGTCCTCAGAGAAGTTATTATCAGATAGTCATGACCTTAAACATCACAATCTGCTTCCATGTTTTATGCAATTTTGTTTCATGTTTTTTTTTTTTTTTTTTTTAATTTCATGTTTTAAGTTTTAAATTTTCTCCCTAGTCCTACCATCAAACAACAATTGGAGGAAAAAATAAATCCAAAATTTGAACAATGTTATGAATTCTTTTTTACACCTTTACTTCAGGAGTACATTCCTTTAATCAACAGATTGTCACTGGAGCAATATAAAATCTTCTGTAATAAATGCATCTCTTTCCTGAGTATCTTCCAGGGTGGGGGTGGAGGGTGAAATTTTACACTCCTCAGACATGCCAACACGTTTCCATAGCAGTTTCCTTTAAGCACCACTTCTGTTGGGTTAGAGTTCAGCTTGCTCTACTGATGTCACTGTCTCTTGTGCTATGGAATCGTTCTGTATCCACTCAGTGCGGTTACTTAATACAATGTTGGAGGGAAAATAGCTTGGTCACTTCACTTTGCACTTCACTTATTCTGTCCCACATGTGTTCTGTAAGCCCGAGTAGCTTGTTGCCAGATGAAATTGAAAAGGGATGGGAACTGACACTTCTTTACACTCAGGAAATTTAATTCATGAAAATGCACAAGGCAGTTTAAAGTGGTAACGTGCAAATGAGCTGTTTGCTGAGCTCTGGTAGGGGAAAGAGCTGCCCACTTCATGTTGGAGAGGCCTCTGTGGTGCCACTTGGGGGACAGACAATGCAGTGAATGGCTCTCTTGTCTATTTTCCATTGCTCCCAAGGCAGGAACACTTTAACCCCCCCATCCTTCTCTTGTAGATGGAGAAGAAGAAACAGGAAAACAAGATGAGGAGGGACCAGCTGAATGATGAATACCTGGAGCTGCTGGAGAAGCAGAGGCTCTACTTCAAGACAGTCAAGGACTTCAAGGAGGTGAGGAACCCTGGCCACAGGCTACTGAAATACTCTGCCACTGCTCAGTGTGCATCCTGGAGGGCCATTGTGTCTCTGAGCTTCCTTTTTTCCAACACACATAATCAAGTGCGTGAAGAGTGCTACTCAGTAACGCACCAGAGCTCACACCTCCGCCACCGGTGACAGCTGTCATAGCACAGCCAAAGCCACAATTATTTGCTTCCCTGACTCAAAGGCAATTATTTTGTAAAGGACCTCAGTCTGCAGTATTTTTAGATGTTTGTTTGGAGACCGATAGATAAACACAGATATACACAAGGAGTGTTGACATATCTGGGTGTGCTGAGGGTAAATGCTAAATTCGGTCTTGTTTGCAACTGGTTGAAACAAGTTGACTCCAATTCCCTGTACTCTTACTGAAAACAGCTACACAGCTAGGTTGTGTCCCATAATAACCAACATCCAGTGACGCAGGCCAAGCACATTTTAGCATTATAGATTTCACATTGTTCATACTCAGCTGTCTTCTGTTGTGTTTCTATCTTTTCTTTTCCCCCAACATTATCCTTTTAAGCAAAGTAAATGCCTTTTTTGTCATTTATATTCTCCAATATTACCTGCCATGTTGTACAGCAACTGTTTAAAACACATCACCAATGACCCATCTACTCATGGAATCTGAACAGCTAAAGTTGCATGCTTAGCTAATCATATTAATTCTTAAGTTAGCTTCACAATTAGATGACACATATACACACACAAAGATTCAACCTGACATTGTATCGATGGATATTTAGAATGGGAATGTTAATTTTTTCCCAGCAAAATTGCTGTAATACACTGAATATGTGACTTTATGTGTAATAAAGCTCAGTTCTGCCCCAACATGTTTATGTATTCAGTTATTAGCTTCTTTACCAGGGGGACCTTTGGAAATATGTCTTATGCATTTTTAATCTTTGCTGCAAATTGAGAAGAAATTACTGGTTGTTTGACTTGGACTACATAATTAATACTGCTTTGATTCAAGGCATTGGGTAATTTGTTAGAAATTAAGTACTTTTTTTATTTTGGGGATTTTACATATTTTCCTGTTTGCTGGTATAATTTAGTATTTGTTATTATGGCACTTTAATCAGCTATATTATTTAAGCTCATGATGTATCATTGTATTATGTATTATATATTTATTAGTACTGAAAACATTGTGACACGTGTTGGTGCATCTTTTATGTTATGAACGGCTTATATCAATCTCACTCTGTATTTCTGCTGTCAACTCTTGTAATTTGCACTTGGTGGTGTTTGACTTGATACCTGTACTTGGACAAAAACATTAAAAATTGTACAAGTAATGTGAACTAAAGGATGGGTTCCTGGCTTTGGCCAGACAAGCCACATCTGTAATCACTTCTATTTGTGTGTCCCACAGGAGTGCCGCAAGAATGAGATGCTTCTCTCAAAGCTGCGGGCCAAAGGCGCATCCTAGAATACATTGCCAGCAAGAATCCATTGCCATTCATTTTTTGTTTTAATACTTCTGATATATTTTTTGCATTTTTTGTGTGCATTAGTATTGAAACATTCTGCTGAACACCACCATACATTCTGCTGTCGCTTTAGGAAACAAACTGGATCAAACCCACGCGTCTCCTTCTGTATTTCCCATCCACCTACAGTTAATAAACAAGTCACAGATGGAGTGCATTGGCCTTCAGTTTTATCTGACCTTGCTTGATGTACATGAGCTAAATGAGACTTAAACTGTAACATCGATGCATGCTGGCCCTCAATGCGTACATGCAAGTATAATTGGCTGTGTTTGGCAAAGGTTTAAAATTATAGACTGCAGGTGCTGTCTACTCAATGCTGAGCTCTATGCTAAGTAGGTCAGATCATCTTAATTACTGATATCTATGAGCACACAAAACCTACTCAGCAACATTAAATATATTTGATGTACCATAATGTTGTCATTATTTGCATAAAGCACATGCCAGTTAACACTGTTCAGCTTAAACTGTGACAATACTCTTTTGTTAAACTGCACTCAACTTGAGCTCTCTGTGGTTACTTACACTGGAACAAACAGCAGAAGGAATAAAAATTAACAAATCTTTGAAGCACTCTCTATATTAAAGAAAGATTACAGGAACAGAGAAACAAAAACACAACATATTTAATCACAAAGGACTGTTGGCTGTGACTAAGGAATTGACCAGCCATTTACAACCTTTTTGTGTCCTCTTACATTTTTCCTATACTCTTACCACAAAAAAAAATGTTACTATTTTTTCTGTGACAAGTGAAATTGCTGTGTAAGTTCATATTAATGGAAAAGGCAAAAGAATCTGTTGGCAAGTGTTTCTGTAGGGAAGGAAGTTTTGCATTTACAGTGACAGACTTAGTGTGATGGTCAGACCACTCACACTTTTGACATGGCTATTTTGGTTTACTCGTGCTATTTCTGTCTACCAGGGATGCAAAAGTAATTGCACCTCTTATTATCTCAACAACTAACCACTGTGCATGCTGAATCTCGAAGCAAAAAATGTCTTTTGATATTGAAATAGGCCACCATTCAGAAAATCTTTCTGTACTTCTTTTCTCCAAGCTCTCCACTGCTGTCCCCCCCCCCCCCCCCCCAAGGTATTTTTTGAGGTGCAAATATGCTTGTTACCTAGGGCCCTGTCATTTCCATTTCATTACCCACTTATCTCTCCACGTAGTATCTCTGTGTCTAGGATGCATTGCATTTTATGCTACATAGACAATTTGGTGCTCTGTGATCTAGGACAGATTACATTCTGTTGGTCCTGGGTATGGCACTGTTCAGACCCCTGTAAGTGTTTTAATGCCATGAGAGGTTCTAAACTGGGAAACACTAACACATTGTGCAAGTTTTTCTTGGCAGGACTACTTAAAGAAATTGATGTTACTCTTCTCTAAAAAAAAGATTATCAACATACTAATTGATTAAGAGAAAGAAATAACTATCAAAATGTATCCATGTTTTACTCATTGGTAGATTTACTGTAAATATTCTTCAAACTGGCATAATTTCAGAGCCAACATGATGTCCAAGAATATGCAAAAATTGCTAATATTAGGACTGAATTACACCACTGCTCAAGCCATATTTATTTTCTCTTTATTTGTGTTAAATGTTGAATTTTACTATGCAGTCTTGATACAAAGAACCCAGAAAATCAGCTTTTATTATGTTTTTCAATACACGCTATAACGGTAATTTGTGACTACATTTCTATTAGAACATTACTGCACATTTATTTTGGGGCACTAGGATACATTTTTCCTTTTGCCTAAACATCACAAAGACAGATATTTCCAGATTGATTTAAGTTGGGAAAAGTAATTATGTGGGATAAATCCCAAGTGTTGTCACCAGTGACAAATTAATCATTAACAAGTGAAAATGGATGATTTTTAATGCAGACAAGGTGTGAGGTCATTTTGTGTGAATTGCAACTGTTTCCTTTAGCCTTAATATGAATTATGACCAAGTTCTAAGACTACATGTATGTAGACAAAGCCAAATCCACTGTAATGGAAACAGAGCTAGTAGTGTACTAGGTAAACATCTATGTACATAACTTCTGTGTAAATGACAATATGTACAAGTGGGTCTGTAATCATTTTCCAGGCATATTAACACAACATTTTTCTGCCTAATTTGTTGCACATGACAACATTTCTTACAATCAAAGCACAGTTGTTTGTCTCTGTTATGTTAGCAGGTCTAACTAGGTGTACCACTACTCCTTTGACCTTGTTTGAATTATTGTAATGGCTCAACCCCCTCACCTCTCACCTCTGCTTTGCAAAGAGGCTCCGGAAGGCGCTGTTGTAACTCTTGTTGAAGGCAGTGTAGATGAGAGGGTTGAAGAAGGAGTTGGAGTACCCAAGCCAGAGAAAAACACTCTTGCAGAGGGGTGGCACCACGCTACAGGAGCAGAGGGGCCCCAGCAGCTCTGTCACAAAGAAGGGGATCCAACAAAGGACAAAGACTCCAATAAGGAGGCCCACCGTCATTGCCGCTCGCCGTTCCTTCTGCTCGCGCCACGTCTCACCATCCGTCTGGAAGGCCACACCTGCATGCCGGGCTGCAAAGGCCTCCTGGGGCTCATGGGAAGCCTCCTTCACCTGTGGCACATCAGATACAACCAACATTTCATCAAGTAGGATGATCCTTGCCCAACAGCAAAGGAGCTGGTTCTTATTTTGAGGATGATCATTAAAAAGTCCCCAATGCACAGTTATAGACCATGAATAAACAACAAAACAGTCTGATTTGTTTTATTTAGGGTTCTTGGTCACCTTGAGAATGCCTTTGGATGACAGACTGAAAAACATAAACGCCTATCACAAGCAGACTACAGATGCCCAATAAATCAGAGAAAACTGTTGATAAAGGAAGGGAAAATTATACTAATTTAAACCCTTCCTTTTAGAGTTAGACTTGACAACCATGCACACTCCCACAGAACTCCCAACTACAGCAGACCATGCAGAGTAATGGCCAGGATTTGATTCTAGGCCATAGGTCACATCATTACACCGTTAAATTACAGAGATCTGAGAAAAATGAATTTGTTCACTTAAATCCAGGACACCCCATAAAAACGGCACTACTGCACACGACTAAATGGCAGTTAAGGGGCGGGCTTATAACTCAGCACAACTGTTACAGCAGAAAGCACCACTCAGGAAATGTACATTTCAGTCCTTATAATAGGATTTTTTTAAATTTGCTTCCTCACTGGGATTTTGTTTTCCTTTATCATCCTTTAATACCTAATTTAAACAGTGTTTTTTTTTTTTTTTTTGAGTGGATTAGGTCTTGAGAGTTAGGACATATGATGGTAAGGAGGCTTAAAAAAACCCATTGAGATTGTATGAATATGGCTCACTCATCTGACTAAAGAAAATGAAAAATATGTGATCGATCCATGCTGCAGCACAGTATTTTTACATGACACCATCTTGATCAACTAAACAAAAATTACCATAATTACCATAGGGTGGTTATTTTGTTCAATTAAGTCAATATTTGACAAAAAAGTACTAAAGTTGGTCTCGATAGTATTTCATGTAAAGAAAATTATGTGTAGACATAAGCACATATTATTAAATCTTTATGTTCATATTACGTCAGAAAAATAATATCACCTTCGGCCTTTCTGGTGATTGGTGTCATTTTGTGAGTGTTAATTTATTGTACATAACGTTAATTCTTCTTCCCGTATTTCTGAGCATCTTGTGTGAGGCGCTACGTTGCTATGCACTGTCCAGGCAGCAGCTCTCAATAAACATCTTACCTCTCAGTACATCCGCAGCAGCAGGAAATTGCTCAACCCCATCCCCACCACCCAAGTACCGAACAGGCAACACTCCTCACACATTATATTCCCCTGGCCTCCATCTGTCAATATCGCTTTCTCAGAGTCTCACACTAATTTAGAAATCTGTCAGATTGCCCTCCGGCAACAGGCTGCGGACAAAAGTAACAGTTCAGTGTATTTTGTCAGGTTTTGTCAATTTACAATATTTGCACTCGTTCCCCTGGACGAAATAAAATATAACAAACGGGCGATGCACCCACCCAATGGATTTATGTACCATTACTCAAAATACTTATAAAAGAAAACCATGAGGAAATGCCAGTAAAGGACCTTTTGTTATTTTAAAACTCAGAAAATTACATTACCTCGTTACGTTGCCTGGATCAGAGGGGAATGGCAGATTATGTGCTACTTGAGCACTGCTATCTTTCTAGCCAGTTGGAAAACTGTATTGCAAATAAAATGGAATTAAAATTAAAAAGATTAAGGAGTTCTCTGAATGATATATCACTAAGGACATTTGAGAAGTAGGCAGTTCATAGGAATGTACTATCGAAGTGGTTCTGTTCATCTGAAATTAAAAATGTTGGAAAACATTGTGTTCTATGTGCATTTAAAACCTCATACTAGAATGCTAAATCTAGAAACAGCGTCGTGTCATGTGCATGTATGAAGTTTAATGGGTGGTTACTTAAAGATGTGAATGGGTAAATTACCTGCACAACTCCCGTCATTGGAATTACTTCGTTCCTTTTCAGACTGCCAATTCTGAGCTTTGCGGCTTTGTAAATTTTCCAGTATACAAAAAGTACTACAGAGAGTGGCACATAAAACGCTCCAAACGTGGAGAAAACTGTGTAGGACGGGTCTTGACTGACTTGGCAGTTCTCCTCGTCCTCAGCGTAAGTCTCGCCCCATCCGAACTGTGGCGACAGAGAGATCACTGCCGATAAAACCCAAGTAACGGCTATCATGATAGTTGAAATTTTCTTCCTTGCCTTTAAAGTGTACTCCAAGTGTCGCGTAATAGACCAGTACCGGTCCAGGGCAATGGCGGTGACGTTCCAGATGCTAGCCGTGCAGCACAGTACGTCGAAGGAGATCCATATATCGCATAAGACTCGTCCAAAACGCCACTTTCTCTCCGACAGCTCGTTGACCAGGCTAAGGGGCATCACAAGCGCTGCCACCATCACATCGGACACGGCCATTGAAGCCACCAAATTATGAGGCACCCTATGAAACGTCTTTACCCTCAATATTGTCACTAGCACCAAAAGGTTCCACAGAAAAGTCGCAATTATCAGCATAACCAGCAACGTCAGGATGAGGACACTAAACATGGAAAAAGTGAGCCTTCGGGAAATGTTTTCGTCCGAGGTGCTGTTCAACAATACGGTCAAGTTCAACTTCTCCATAATGAATTGTCTTGCGCTGTCAATGGCGCGCTGAGTTTCCAATGTGCCCAAAGCTCAGTATGCAATTAATATTTATTTTTGGAAAAGAGAATGGCGTTTACGAAAGGGCGAAAAAGCGAACCACTTTCTTAATACTCATCGTACTGACTCTCTCAACATTCACAGGACTCGGAGGTAGCGGCGCACTTATCTAAGCAATGGCACCTCCTGCGCGCACTTGGCATCATCAGGCAGCACCACTGGGAGACCGTCTTTGTCTCTTTATTTCCATTTCAAAGCTTTGAATCAAGATAATTTGGAGGATGTGGGCAACCCATTGAGAAGTGCGATTAGACATACCAGGGTAAATGGAAATATGGTTAAAAAAAATAGAAGGCACTTAAATAGATAAAAGAGACATCAATGCTATTATCCTGATAGAGGATCACGACCACCTCGAAGATCAGTCGCGCTGAGTGCGTAATTATTTCAACATCATTAGACTAGTCCTTCCTCTTTATGCAAGGGTACCACACGTTATTCGTAAAACACCATTATTTCCATGTGAACCATTCCAAGAACAGCGCACTGAATTTCATTAGTTAAATGTATAGTCTTCCCTGGTGAATAAATAATGATCATAGATGAACATACTGAACCAAGACGGGATAACACAGGCACTGCATTTAAGGGATATTTTATTAGAAGCAAGGCAGGAAACTATACTGAAAACAAAGTATTACTGTTCTATCTGGTCAAAATGTTACACTCTTGACATATATCTGTTTACATTATTTTGATAAAAAAGTAGGGGACAACATTCGAGGTGTTAATCTGCACACTGGTGAGTAAAAAAAAAAAAAAAAAAAAAAAAAAAGTCAGTTTAAGGAATGGTAATGGCAAAGTAGTTATGGGGACAAGTGAAGCTTTATAGCTCTGAAAATGCATTCCAGGTATATAGAAATGACATTTGGTACTGACACTTTATATAATCTTTAAGAAAGCACCACTTTTTCAAAATTCACATTTATGCCCAGAGAATACACCAGCCCCATTTGTTTGCCTAGCTGATATTCATTGCTGCTAATCCCTCAAATGCTAAATATTGCAAGACAAAAGTAGAACTATTTTATGCAGGGGGCATACACATCCAGTCTAAACAAAGGTTTATTTGGAATCCAATCATTTATGCTTGCATCAGTTTACTTTCCATTCCTCATGAGATCCTGGAAAAGCAAGGCCTGATGTTTTTACATTTGGGAAATGTTCCTCAGTACATACTTTAATCATATGGTACAATAGGTAAAGGCAGGCATATAATCCAATGATTCCCAAATTAATGAGCTCAGAACTCACTTATTTCACAAATTAAAATATGGTGGAAAAAAGCCTTTCTTCAGAACAATTGGCTGTGTGCACAGAGTGCATATAATATGCACCTTTTACTGTTGTTGTAGTAATATTTTTACATCCACAGACTAACAGGTTACTAGTGAATGGGTCCTGATCTATAGTCAGGGAAAAGGTCTCTCCATACTTTTGGGATCATCCATGGAACAGAGGTCAGGAACAGTACACGTATATTTTGATGATATAGCACTAATATGCATACACTTGTCTGAAAGGCTGACAAATTTGTGGACATAAAATTGTGGGGTCCATCTTAGTCTGTCACAGCAGGAAAGTCTGTCAGGTGTGGGCCTTGTAGATAGACAGGAACTTGTGGCGGGGGTGACCAGATCAGTTGGTGTAGATTGGGAAGGGCAACATCCTGCTACATCACCGGGAAAACTGCCTCTTGTCACTCTTGCCCTTGTTGACATGTTTGAAGATCTTGGACTTGTGGACATTCTTGCTCTTCTGGTAGCCAAAACCACCGCCTCCCCCACGCTTCTGCATCTTCACCCCTTTACTGCTGTGGACATCTGGTAAGGAATGCTGGTTAAGGGAAAATACTATGGCACACAAAATAAAATACTCAGCTGTACAAACAAAGGTGGGGATCCCTGATTAAGGTCTAAATTAAGCTTGTACAGCTAGACTTGCATGCCTGGCTTATACCTTTCTTCTAGAAGCCTGAAGGTGTTTTGTTCAGAGAGATAAACATAACTGTTTTTGGTACAAAACAAATACTCTGCAACAAATCAACTGAGTCTACACTTAGGAAAGTCAAACAAATCAATACAGGGAAGTGGCTGAGTGTTGAGAGGCAGTTTGTCAAATGTGACATTTCTGCAATCCTACGAGAGTCTGAACACATCTTGGCTGACACCTCCGTGGTGTACTGATCCCTACTACAGTAAGTGCCGTTTAGGATGGTGAGTGTCTTGAGGTTGAGAACTGACAGTCTAATTTGTGGCACACTGAATTTCACACTGTGACCCTCCTATCCTGGTCCTGCAGACCATAGAAAAAAAAAAAACATGGATATGGTACTCCAGCATCCACGCTTATGTACAATTAACGACTGACAAGTTGTACCACAAGGCACAGAGATATGATTCATTCTTTGCACTATTAAATAAGAAGATCACACTGTACCTCTTAATTTCAAACAACTGGCCAGGAAAATGACTATCAGCAATTGCACGGTCACACAATCAAACTAATGTTCAGTGTTACTTTGGGAAGGATTAATAAACCAACCTTGGATAAATAAACCAACAGTGAGTGCAGTATAAGAAGCCAATAAAAAAGTAAATAAAAAACAGGGAGAGCAAGGAGGTAGTATGTATTTCTGGTTAATAATTTAACTAATTAAATTTGCCTAATAATTTCAGCGATATTTTAGTTTTGAAGACAAGCTCACAAACACTAACTCGAGACTGGTCCTCTGCTCTTGCATTACAGATTTTACTGTTGTCAAATGTAAGTGTGAACCAGCATGGGTGTACACAGCCAATTGGGTAGCTGTGCCAGGGTAATTGGTGGAAACAAAAACGTTCAAATAAACTGGCCCCTCAGGACTGAGTTTTTACCCACTCCTGGCATAAAACAGCTTTTTGGGCCTACAAGATTGAACATTTAATGGCTTCAGTCACATGCACACCAAGCAAAAGTTCCAGCAACAATAAATTGAGCAAAAAAGCATTTTAAAAGCCTAGCAATCAACAACCCCAAATCTGAGGTGATTAATCAAGTGCCTCAAAGCTGCAGCATTTCAACCCCACCTTAAAGTAGACATTTGTTTGAAGATTGCCATCCTCTTTATGCCAGACCGTGACATTGTTTCAAAGATAGTTGACGCTGCTTGGTTTCATTTGATTGGCTGACGCTGGCAGGGAGCATGAGCAGCACTGTGGTGGCAGAAATATTTTCAGCCTTTGCACCCACCTTCTCTCTGCATGGAGCTCCGTCTGGCAAAGCGCAGCTGCCAGCTCCCCGGAGACTGCAATGGCTTTCGCTGCATGACACTGAGTGTGTCTAAACCACCCCCCACCCCCACCCCCACCCCACACGGTGCTCTGGAATACCATGCCAGACTAGCACATTATGAATGGTACAATGAAAATCATTTACTCTGCAGCTTGAAAGGATACTGAGGTCGACATATGGTGGCACTTTGAACCCAAAGGACAGTGCCACCATGGGGAGATTAAGAGTGTTGACGCTGTATATTTGCTTGAGGGAGTGCGAGTCATATGCCCGCACATAGGACTTGTAGGCCTCCTGGGCAGACTTGTGCAGATAGTAGTTCTTCTCGATCAGTTTCTCCAGCTGTAAGGAGGCAGACATTCCTGTGTTCACTCTTAATGTTCCCCATACCTGAACATGTTGTAAGACAACCGCACTGCCCTCTGATCTTGAAGCAATTAAAAAAAAAAAAAAAAAACTGCCACAATACCTAGAAATAGAACACATGGTCTAGTTCCTCAAGATTATCCTCATTATTCTGCATGGTTTACTTAACATTATCACAGACATGGAATTATGTACTTCTTCACATTAGGGCTAAATGACGACCCAGCCACAGATGCTGCAATTAGCATTACGGGAAGTGGGTCCTTCAAAACAATATTTTAATCTTGAGCTTTTAATCTAACAAATACTGGATATTCTATGAAGCAGCCACTATTCACTGCCCTTTGTCAAATCTGGAAACCAAAAGCTGAATGGTTCATCCTCCTGCCTCCCACACAATGTGTTAATGACCTGGAGTTTAACCTCAGGGTCTCTGTGTGACAAGCAGCAAATCATCTTGGATTATAATGCCTTCCATTTTCACATTGGCAAGAATTGTCCCAGACACATTTATTTTAATGAAAAATGATTGACTGACTAGCTCTTAATGTACAATTTCCCCAGATCAGTCATGATGTTGCAGATAAAGTAAAAGAGCCCCGACATTTTACCTGGGACTGAATGTCTGAGATCTTACTCCAGGAGAATTCAAACTCACTCAGTGGTACCTGCACAACACAGGGTGAATATACATTACATAACTTTCAAAATCAAAACGGTAATATTAACGTATGGTCTACTTGGAGAAAATCAATCAACAATCACGAAATGTCATGTCCTGTTTTAACAAATTTAAAAACAGTATTAAAATATGTGGTGTAAAATACAGTTGACCCTCCCATATCACAGGGGTTAGGGGCTCAGCCCCCACATAACATTTCCAGCCCCCCTAGGCAAGCAAAGCAAGCGAGTGCAGTGAAGTGAAAATCCACAATGTGGAACAACACAGACAGTATATGTAACTTTTTGGGACACTCAAGGCCTAGGAACCAAGTGAAGATTTTTGAGATTTGACTAGTTTTAGGACATTTTTAAGGCTATTTGGGATGAGTATTTGGTCATATATTAAGGTCAGTGTTAAGTGTTTAAACGCACTTTGCCTGCAGTGCTACGTGCTTTCCCACACAAAGGCCACAAAGCTCCCAAGAAATTCCCATTGAATTGCTGCCGAGCAGCGAAAAATTGAACATGAAGTTAGTGCCCAGAGATTATTAGGCTGGTCATGCAGGTTTCTGTGGCCATGTCACCTTGGCTTGTTTCAGGAAGCGTAGGAAGCCCAGCTCCTCTGGTCTCAGAATCAGAAGGGCGTGGCCTCTACCATCAATCCCACGAGCTGTCCTCCCCACCCGGTGGATGTATTCCTGGGGAAGAGATAACCAATCCTCTTGCTTGACTTACTCTGGAAAATCTTAACTGGAATTTTAGTTATTTGTCCCTACTGAGTTGTAAGTTCATAGAATATTCAGGAGAATATTTTAATGACTATCTCCTTACTAAGAGTAGGCTTGACAGGAGGCTACATGGGATTTTTTTTTTTTTTTTTATTATATTGCATTAATTCCAGAGGCTGGACATGCCTGTATATCAATGATCCTATAGTCAAGAGTGCAGTGCTCCTTGACCCTGGACCTATCAACATTCCCCTTCCTTCTCAGAGACCTATGGGTGTCCCATTTACCTTGGGGTCATCGGGAGGGTCATACTGCACAATCCAGTCCACTTCAGGAATGTCCAGGCCACGGGCTGCCACGTCTGTGCAAAGCAGGATTCCTGAATCTGCATTGCAGAACTGGAAGAAGGTGGTGGTCCTCTTTGTCTGCTTTTGTTTGCCCTGCGAAATGCCATCAGTCAAATATCGCTGTATTACAGTGTAAAACATTCCACCCAATTTACATGCATAACCAAAATTTGCATTACATGTTTAATTATCTTGCTTTTGACTGCATCAAGTTCCACCACTTGTGTACGCAGTAACCTATTCCAGAACAACCTAGTCCAAAATGTACCTTCCAAATGATGACTCATGTTTAATACTTGGTAGGTTCATGTGCAGAATCTTGCAAAGATTTTGAGCTGGATACAATGACCTCTGCATCACACCCATACCAACCCTATACCCAGGAGGCGACAGAAACATTTCCAGCCCCTGAATTATGTATGTGTGTGCGCATGTGTGTGTGTGTGTGTGTGTGAGAGAGAGAGAGAGAGAGAGAAGATAGCACATTCATTTGACTATCTAAATAAAATCTACAAAAATGAGAGCTGTGAGAAATTGGGAGGAAACAACAAAAGGGAGAAATTCTGGTGATTGTATCATAACACTTTGAAATTAAAGCACCATTTAATCCCTCAAACACATCATCTCAAAATCCAATTAATATTTTACAGAGCTTCATATTTCCTTAGAAAATAGTATGAGCCAAGGAAGTTTTAAAACAGGAGACAACAATCTTTTCTGCCATACTTCATTTGTGTTAAGAGGCACAAATGAATGCTTTTAAGCTCCCCCCCCAAAAAAAATAAAGACAGAACACTTCCTCAAGAGTACCCACTGGATATAAGACAAGCTTATATTCTGATTATAAATACTTCACTTAATACCATTCAAATTTCACCCGCCCCCCCACCCCCCCACCCCCCCCCCCCAGCCTTGGGGTACATACCTAAACCAAGATACCTTTGAAAATTTGAAAAGCAACTAACAACCAGTGAAATATTTGTGCAAACAGATCATAATGTTACATTTTTAACAATAAAGTTTCTGATATGAACCCTTTTTGGGAAGGAGCAGTGGACAGGTTTCCATTGTCAGGTCAGGGGTCAAAGGTCACTCACATGAATAGCCATGACAGGCAGGTCGATGTAGTTGAGAAGCTCATAGTGGAACTTGACTGACATACAGGAAGAGAAGAAGACCATCAATTTCTTCTTGCGGTTTTTCTTCAGGAAGGTGAAGAGCAAGAGAAAGCGTTTCTCTGAAGGACATACCACGTAGCCCTGAAAACAACAGATTACCACCCCTATCATCACAATTTGAACTTGCAGGCTTCTGAAAATGCAAATCCCTAGGATAGAATTTGGTTAGATTTCATCTGTCAACTTTCATTTTACAAACAAGATACACAGTTTAAAGCATCTGTTCCCAAATGACACCTAGCCAGTATAGGTATAGAATAAACTTTTTAGGACTGTGAGCATAGCCTGAGATTCGTGGGTCATAATGAAACCTAAACCTAAAACATCTGTGCAGTTTGTACAAACATGGTCATTGCATCAGGTATACATTCAACTAGCAAAACACCACAGAATGTTCCTCAAAGGAGAACATCAGCGGTGAACTAGTCAATTACTTTCACAGATTACAAAGAGACAGACTTGGGGTTTAGAATGTAGTGATAGTGATGCAGTGCTGTAAAGGGGTAGTTCAAAAATTGTGGGTTGGTGGAGGGGCTGGGCTGGCTGAGATGGCACTTGAAAAATTAAACCCAATGTACAGAATACACTCATAATAGGACCGTTACCTGCTCTAGGCCGTCCACAGTGGCAGACTCTTTGTTGTCATCGACACCCACGTACAGAGGCTCCTTCTTAAGCGAGATCCTGGCCAGGTCTTCAACTTTACGTGTCTGTGTTGCTGAGAAGAGCATGGTCTGTCTTCTCTCTGCCAGGGTTGGACAAGTGGGTTCTAAGTCCAATGACTCTGTACTTCAAAGATGGCACCTACCAACCAGGCCATTAATAACCCTCAAAGACTGGGGGATTTTGGCTTAAAACAGGATGAGCGAAAGGCACATACCACAATATTTAACATTTCCTCACACTGACAAAGCACTTTGTCACAAGCTGCCTGTAAAAGCAGCAGCCGTCCTTCAAAGCGATATTTACTTTGCCGTGATTGCTCAAGATAAAACGCTTTGAGGTGGATTTTTATAAGACCTGCACATTGCCAGATTGCACACATGGTATTCACTGATGTAAAGACGACTGACGTCCAGGTTCCATTGTCCTGACCACATCAATTTTGAGTCAGAACACAGGAAACTGCTCAGTCCCAACACATGGGAACACAGTGATAAATTAAAGTGACTATAAGCTGCATACAAGCTCTAACTTACTTATAAATGTATTAAAGCATATATTGTTCCTATAACATTCTATGCCCCTTTCGGGAGACCACTTCTTACATGCAAAAGAAAACATTTAAATCATATCTCGAATAAACCCAGAGTTTATTTTTCCCTGCAACTTTCAGTTATGGTTTTTCATAAATTCAGTTTTATTAAAAAAATATCTATATTCTGATTCATACAACCTGCCACCTATTTATTGGATTTTAAATTCATGGGTTAGGAATGCAGTAAAGTGAAGTTTTGTACTTGGCAAAAGTTTAATGATTTGCTTCAGTTCCTCTTCAAATCCGACTTCAAGAATGCGGTCGGCTTCATCGATGATTAGACACTGGAGGTTCTTGTACATGAAGCCAGGAGTATTCTTCAGGGAAACAGACACAGGTAACTCACATTTCTACATATTCAAGGTTGAAGTTAAAACATGACCAACTACACTACAGACAGAAACTATACTTATCTAATGCATTAGGTTCAGACACAGGGCAACTTACTACATACAGCTGCCTGAATAACTCATTTTGATTTGGATATAAACTCTCTGAAAAACCTGTCATCTATGATACTACAAGAGTATGCCACCCCAAGAAAAGCCTCATGGGTACAAATACCATTTTAAGAGCATGCATGCAACAGCGGTCCTTTGAAGCCAATTTCAATTCTACAGGAACTGGGAAATGGCGTGCATATGGTATTCTACAGATAACAGCTCTAGCTCCATCATGGATACCTGTGTGCATGCTGCATTACAGAGGGACCAGGTGAGGACACCTGTTGACTCATAGTGAGGTTTTGACCCAAAGCAGGTGTGGAGAGCGCTTACCTGCAGATGGTCCAGCAGGCGGCCGGGCGTGGCCACCAGGATATTGACACCATTAGCCAGCTTCTGGGCCTCAGCGGAGCGGTTGCTGCCGCCCATGATAAGACCGTAGGTGTGCACATGGTGGGCCATTAGCTCCTTCATCACGCCATATGTCTGCATGGCCAGTTCACGTGTGGGTGACAGGATGATCACCCCCGTTCCTGGTGAAGTGATGGAACCTGGTGTTAAAATGCAGGCTCCCACCCCATAAACCACAAAATAACCCTGCTCCCAACAACCAACACCACATGCACCTAGGGCTAAAAACTTTTTTTTTTTAACCGTATCACCCAAATTTTCACAAATTTTTTTGAAAAATAGTGATACGTGACATTTATCAGAAACACTAAGTTGAAGTCAAAACCAAGTATAATATTAAGTAACAGCCTTTATTTGTTTAAGCAAGACAACTGCACACAGCATACCCCTTAGAACGGCAACGTTAGCAGAATTACCCTCACGGTGTTTAACAAATTCGTTGTGCCGCACTAGGTGCTGTTTGAGGTGGTGTAGTGCATTTGTGCCACTGCTACCTCGTTGCCATCTTTTTTTTTTTTTTTTTGCTTAATTTACACAAGAGTGTACTCTGTTGCATGTCTTCCCTCCTGAACCCAAACCACTTTCCATGACTGTTCTTTTTTGACATTAGATCTTCTTTAGCTCTAGCAGCCTGCTTTTCGTGGTTCTCTTCCATGTTGAACTGTCAGGACACCTGACACAACAATGATTGATGGGCGTGGTTACAGTGGTGTGTGAGAGTGAGTTTCAGAGAGAAAGAGATTGCAAGTAAGAAAGCTTGTGCCTTTTAAACGCTGTCGACTTTTGAAACAAACACACAAATGATTACACTGCAAACTAACAAGCTGATTTGATGTTATGATATGGCAATTTCTTGTGTTTTTGTACAATAAAATTGAGTATATCAAATATATCCGATATATTGCCAAGCCCTACACGCACCTCTCAGGAAAAAGTCCCACTTCACACAGAATCCTCAGTAATGTTCTAGCACCCCCCCCCCACCCTCCCCCCATCACAACTCCTAATATAGCAATAACACGGCAACATTTTGTATTTTTACAGCTCTCAACCGCACACACCACAACCCAAGTCACTGTGTGACCCCACTTCACCACAGAACACTGCAAAAGACCTATCACACTAAAATTCCCCTCACATCATACGCCAAGCAACTTTATACTCCAATCAACGTTCATCAATTTACCAATTTCTTTTGATCAAACATGCAATGCCTTGTATTTTCAAAATGCTGCAATTTGTAGTAACTGTCTACAGTCGTCTGTAGTCTTTCCAAATAGGAAATAATCTTATTATTGAAGTTTGACCAACTCAACAGTCATAGCAGTTAGAAGTGAGCTGAAAACTGAAGGTGTGTGCACCTCCCTGGAGAATAATTTATGCAGGCTGGTGTGCCAAGTGGAACAGACTACCAAGAGGCCACTCAGAACGCTCATCTGCATCCAGTAAACACTGAAATGGCCTGGCATCAGGAGCCCCATTTCCATGCATGTGTAAGGAAGGAAATGTCTCACCATTCCGGGGCATGAATTTGAGTTTGTAGATAAGCTCAATGGAAGGAATGAGGAATGCCAGTGTTTTCCCACTGCCTGTTTTAGCTGCAGCCAGGACATCCCTGCAAAATAATACACATTTAAACATGTGAGCAACACATTGCATTACCATTATCCATTACAAATAATATCATAAACAAACACTTTTAATACAAGACTACAACACAAATTTCCCAAAATATTACATCCAGTGGGATTTCAATGTATAACATTTCATATAAAGTGGCTACATACACGTATGCATTTCAACTTTAAGACTGTAAACTGCAGCTGAAGATGCTGTGAAGAGTCAAATAAAGCATGCAGTTTATTTGGAACAACTGCTGTAGACCAAATGTAGAACTGCTTCAGGAACAGTCGATCATATGGATTCTGACTGCAATCATGCAGCACACTAATTTTAAAGA
Organism: Albula glossodonta; assembly: GCA_019788955.1. NCBI lineage: Eukaryota > Metazoa > Chordata > Actinopteri > Albuliformes > Albulidae > Albula > Albula glossodonta. The sequence goes on from JAFBMS010000009.1 coordinate 22,701,578, forward strand.
CTGCGTCTCGATGTGGCTTTGAACCCAACTGACCTGCCTTCCAGGAGGGGCCGGATGCTTTTGTGCTGGATCTCAGTCATGTGCTCGAAGCCCATTTCCTTCACTCCCTTCAGCGTGTTCTCGCTCACCACTTCTGCAAGGGAGGCAAATGAAGTGTCCTCGAAAGCACCTGTGTGACAGAAGGAGCAGTCCATTTGGGAGCAAATGTCAGAACTACGTAACTGGACACTCACCCTCAATGTGCATGACTATGTACCGAGTACATGTTTCTATGTGTTTTTGTACAACAACCTATTCACACCTGGGAGCTGAGACTGCACTTCTTACCACCTATTTCATCATAACTCAATTTAAACCTAACTGCTGTAAAATACCAAAGGGTCGTACATATTAATTCCTTTATCTCAAAGTATTCCCTTCCTCAACCACTGGTGAGTACAGCCTAAAAGCTTTAGCATATGTAACCAAGGTTCTAAGCAACTAATGGTAATGATAGTGCAATCATATGCTGATTTGGTGATATACCTGTCAGTCCTAAAGGAAGCTGTGGTCCATCCTCATCCTTCTCTTCCTCTTCTTCATCTTCAGATTCTTTCTCCCCATCTTCCTCTTGCTCAGGGTCCACTTCCTGGGAGGGTTTCTCCATGGTCTCATCTGCATTTACCTTCTCAGGCTCCATGTCTACATTTTCCTCTTTCCCCTCATCACCTTCATTTTTAGCCTTTTTTACACCTTGAGAAAGAATGAACCCCTCAACTCACACACGCAGATAATAGCAATACACAGGTCAGCAATAAAAGCTGAATCAAGACTAGGATCATTGTAACTTAACTCACAAATATGAAAAAAGCAATCACACCGAATTTCCGTGTAAGAATAGATGAACTGTATATTTCCGACTCTGTATATTTCCTACATTCCCCACTCTTCGATAATTAATTTTGAAAGCATAACGGTTGAACATGCGAACTGATCCCATTAAAGAGATTTTACCAACCTGTGGCATCAGCACTGCCGGTGAGTTTCCTTTTCTTTTTCTTCTTTTTGACAGCGTTTGGCGTAGCGTCCTCTCCCCCAGCAGATGGAGTTGCTGTTTGCTTTTTCTTATTTTTCACATTTTTTGTCATCTGTGAGTCAGTCTCCCCGTTTGTTTCAGTGTGAACCTGCTCGGTCACATCACTGAAACACTCTAGATTTCGTGGTAACAGGAACAGGAAAAAATGGTTAAGAGACTTGAACGTAACCTTCCAGTACAGTAACGTGGACCATCTGAGTTCGACAGCAAGATAACGCTGTAACTTGTAACTACTTCTTAAAGTAATTCCCTGCCTTGTTAACTACAATAATGATTCGTCATATACGATCGCGACACAAGGCTTAATAATGCGTATTATCTAGTTAATCGATGGACAGGTAGCTTGCCGAAGTTATCCTACATGTTTTTGCTAACGTTAGAACATTTAGCGTCCTAGCCGAACGCTACCACAGTGAAACGGTGAAATCCAAAATTGTACTTATTCTTGGCATGATAGTTAGATATATATATCTATTAAGACAAACCAAAAAATAGGAAGGGGAACTACCTGGCTTTCATTCGGTAAGGGTAATTTTTGGTAGTTATTTAGTTAGTTGCCATCATTACACGTTCAGGCTAGCCAGCCAATAAGCTGGTTGCCTATGAAATGTAAATTGAACCAGAACATAATACCAGTTGCTGACAACTAGCCAGCAAAAATACACAAGTTAACTATCTGAATAATACTGCTCCACAATAATTTTCCCAAGCTTGGCTATTTGCCGACTACAGCTCAAAGGAAACAGACTAGCCAGGTTGACTTTCTGAAACACGACTGAAGCTTGCTATCACACCACACATGCTTTGATCCAATTACGACGGACAAGTACAACAAATAATGTAATTTACCATCCTCATCACATTCTTGTTTCTGATTTTTGAGTAAGGTTCGTTTCTTGTTCTTTTCACTTCGTTTTTGAATCTTTTTCCTCAGAAGCTTCATCTGTAAGTCTGCCATGTTTGCTGGAGAACATGTGCACGAGTGTCTCAGGACCCCGGTGGCCAATTCTATTGCCTGAGTGAAAAATAAAGCCCCACTGATGCTGAGGTTTAACGCCTGAACAAAAATGAATACCGCTGAAAGTTCCCCAGAGAGGCTTATCCGTATTTACACAAAGTAGATATACAGCGCATCATCAGTTTATTAAACCACACACCATTATATATAAATGCTAAGGACTGTAGAGGTAAACAAACCGAATCTTGCGGCATGCACCATTTTGAAGTGCAGTACACTGCATGTGCATTTCGTTCCAGTGTTGATATGTATCATATCATATCAGACTTGATATGTGCCATCCCTTAATTTTAATAAGCAGTTGGTTGTAATACTGCAACAGCAACAACAACAATAATAAGGATAATAGCATTGGAGGAAATGGGGGATGTAAACTGTGAATTGTATGAATCCAAAATGCTTGATTCGAGTTCTTTTTTTTTTCATGTATTTTTTTTCGAGATTTGGTTAGTTTCATGAGAGTAACATTCACAACGCCACGTCGTTTAGTTTACAGACCATTTTGAGGAGAGAAATTAAGTGATGAAAATAAAACCGAGACACCACGAGATGGCAGCAAATTCCACGTGGCGCCGTTGATGGAACGCATGGTTCAGGAAAGGCCACGCAATCATTTGCACGTTTAGAGGCATTTGAATTAAATCACGCTCATTCAAGCCCCTGTAGTTATTGAACATGTCGAGCAAATTCGGGAAACTGAATACATGGCATTACAGGATTTTTGAGGTCAACATCGCATAATTGTTCTACAGTATACATGAGACCTACTGCGGATTATTCTTTTATTAGTGATAAAATATTCGTACCCGCTGGCTTTTCCCAGGCTTTATGAAGTGGTAGCTTAATATAACTGTCCGTGGACTGTGTTTGCAGTTGGAGCAGAGGCAGACATCGAGGTGGAATGTGGGAAGAGTGGCAGGGTACCCTGGGATAACACCTTTGGTTACAGTAGGGTCATTTATCGAGGTAGGAGTTGATATTCATGTATATTCTTTGTATCACCCCGTGTCCCAAAAGTGCAGTATGTACTCCACCCTATTCTGTATACACTGTGTACTATTCTAGAGAGTGTATGTTTTCACTGGTTAGTGTACAAGAGGGAACACACTTGATAGTATTTTACTATCCAGAAATGCGTCACCAGTGTTGATGTTGCCATTTTGTTTGAAATGTACGGTTGCAGGTGGTGCTTCCCTTTCTGTTTCGCGTTGCATTCTGGGACAATAGTGTCCATGCAAACTACACTTTGGATCGCCACCTTTGTCAGTGCGTGTACTTATACTATCTAGTGCATACTGCATGACAAAAAGTAACCATACTATGTACTACGCACTCAAAAAATGGCTAAAAAATAGGGCATGGTGCACTTTTGGGACACAGCATTAGTGATATTCTGGGTTTGAACATGCACAAACACATCCTGAACATGAACCTATCCTGGTTACAAACCAACTGCTATGATAAAGTTGTTAGCAATTGGACATCCTGCACATATACAGAGGGGCAAAAAAGTATTTAGTCAGCCACCAATTGTGCAAGTTTTCCCACTTAAAAAGATGAGAGAGGCCTGTAATTGTCATCATAGGTACACTTCAACTATGAGAGACAGAATGAGGGGAAAGAATCCAGGAAATCACATTGTAGGATTTTTAATGAATTAATTGGTAAATTCCTCGGTAAAATAAGTATTTGGTCACCTACAAACAAGCAAGATTTCTGGCTTTCACAGACCTGTAACTTCTTCCTTAAGAGGCTCCTCTGTCCTCCACTCATTACCTGGATTAATGGCACCTGTTTGAACTCGTTATCAGTATAAAAGACACCTGTTCACAACCTCAAACAGTCACACTCCAAACTCCACTATGGCCAAGACCAAAGAGCTGTCAAAGGACACAAGAAACAAAATTGTAGAACTGCACCAGGCTGGGAAGACTGAATTTGCAATAGGTAAGCAGCTTGGTGTGAAGAAATCAACTGTGGGAGCAATTATTAGAAAAGGGAAGACATTCAAGACCACTGATAATTTCCCTCGATCTGGGGCTTCACGCAAAATCTTGTGAGCAAAAATCCCAGAACCGCACGGGGGGACCTAGTGAATGACCTGCAGAGAGCTGGAACCAAAGTAACAAAGGCTACCATCAGTAACACATTACGCCGCCAGGGACTCAAATTCGGCAGTGCCAGACGTGTCCCCCTGCTTAAGCCAGTACATGTCCAGGCCCGTCTGAAGTTTGCTAGAGAGCATTTGGATGATCCAGAAGAGGATTGGGAGAATGTCATATGGTCAGATAAAACCAAAATAGAACTTTTTGGTAAAAACTCAACTTGTCATGTTTGGAGGAGAAGGAATGCTGAGAACATCATACCTACTGTGAAGCACAGGGGTGGAAACATGTTTTGGGGCTGTTTTTCTGCAAAGGGACCAGGACGACTGATCCGTGTAAAGGAAAGAATGAATGGGGCCATGTATCATGAGATTTTCAGTGAAAACCTCCTTCCATCAGCAAGGGCATTGAAGATGAAACGTGGCTGGGTCTTTCAGCATGACCATGATCCCAAACGCACCTCCCAGGCAACGAAGGAGTGGCTTCGTAAGAAGCATTTCAAGGTCCTGGAGTGGCCTAGCCAGTCTCCAGATCTCAACCCCATAGAAAATGTTTGGAGGGAGTTGAAAGTCTGTGTTGCCCAGTGACGGCACCAAAACATCACTGCTCTAGAGGAGATCTGTATGGAGGAATGGGTCAAAATACCAGCAACAGTGTGTGAAAACCTTGTGAAGACCTAAAGAAAATGTTTGACCTCTGTCATTGCCAACAAAGGGTATATAACAAAGTATTGATGAACTTTTGTTATTGACAAAATACTTATTTTTCCACCATAATTTGCAAATAAATTCTTTAAAAATCAGACAATGTGATTTTCTGGATTTTTTTTTTTTTTTTTTTTTTCCTCATTCTGTCTCATAGTTGAAGTGTACCTATGATGAAAATTACAGGCCTCATCTTTTTAAGTGGGAGAACTTGCACAACTGGTGGCTGACTAATTACACTTTTTTTTTTTTTTTTTTTTTTTTTTAACCCCACTGTTATTGTGCTGGGTCTGACAGTGATGCACTATACCTTGTTTCACCGTCTTTAGGCAGCACTTAATGATTGCATGGCACACATTTAGAAATTAATGAGAATGGTATGAAGGGAAATAAAAAAAAAACATTGTGTCCTGAACCTTTAGCTTCAAGTCTATTCAAGATATCCAGACTGTCCTCCTCAGTATTGCTTGAAAGTGGTATAAGTATACTGCACATGGATAAATTCCATTTGTATCACAACTGTTTGTACCACTGCTCCACATTTCATTTTATGGGGAATGTGGATCAGTGGTCAGAGCTCCAGGATGGAGCAGAGGGAATATATTTAGCAGCAGTGTGTATCCAAACTAAGGGCAGCAGTTTGGAGCAGTGACCATAGCAATGGTGTGAAGCAGTAGCCAGAGCAGAATTTGTCTCTTTATGTGTATTTGACATCTTTTAAGCTAAGCCATTGTCTTTGTAATAGTTTCCATAGAGTAGCTGACATAACAGTAAATGTAATGCCAAACGGGCATTTTTTTCTAAAAATTATAGGAGGATGAATTGTTTTTGCATATGCCATCACTTCAGATTTAATTTTTGGTTTAATTGTTGCTATTTCCTTTTTTTCATTGGGTTTTTGCTTCTCATCAGTAGCCGAAACCAATAATACAGAGCTCACAATTTGAAATACTTTTGATGAATCAGAATAAGCCTGCATCAATTACATATTGAAAACTCAGCAGTATTTGCAAATCTAAATCACAATGTATTTGTAATTGGGCTCAGAACGGCAGTGTGGCATATACCATTCCATATGCTTCTGGAATTGATTAATTCTACTTGAAATGAATCTTATCCTCCTGGCTATGGATTAATATTGTATTAATGTCTCACACATATGGATTTTTCTTTGTTTTTCCCCAATCAACTCTGAGACTCTCAAGCCTGTTAATCTTTCCTGATTTCATATTCATAAATATATATATATATATATATATATGTATAAATATGTATACATACATATGCAAAATTTACCAAAAACAGGTGAAAGTCAATTTATTTTCCCCTTTTCTAGGGAGGCTGAAATATATATATACAAACAATCACAACAAAGGGGTTAAGCTTATATAGAAAAAATAGCACACAAATCTGACAAAAAGTCACAAAATGTCTCTACCAGCCTGATATACTGCGCTTTAAATAGAAGAACTAAACAGATGCAATGGTTGACACCTGAGATGACTAGAAATCCACCTCAGGTGCACCTGCCTGTTAGCACAGCCACTGCTGTGACAAGTTCTATTAGTCTCTAGACTGCAGGAGGAACGGGAACTGATTGTATTCCCTCCACCTGTAAGCATTTATTGGGTGCATCCTAACTCCATCTCTAAGCATTTTTTGGGTGCAACCCAGTACGAAAAACAACGTATCCTCCCCTCCTGTATCCCATTGCTGAAGTTTTGCAACATTTCTGGGTGGTATATTAGTGGTCACAAACAGTCAGGTTTAAAGATCATAATAGGAGACTATCAGTAGATCTGTCTCCATCTATTCATTTGATAGTTTGTTCTGTCATTCATCACACACTGTTTTTTGGATAGCCCTGGACTGACCAAACTTTGGTGAATAATGCTTCATATATAAAGAAAACGACAAAAGTTTGGACACACCTGCTTTTTTATGCATTGTTTTCTTTATTTTAGCTATGTTATTTGCCTTACAGTTGCAAGAAGGCCTTGAAGCAATGAGGCAATACAAGTCAAATATTGCAACGACCAAGAAAAGTCTTCATCAAGTCAAAATGATCTCACATTTTAGACTCTTCAAAATAGCGCTCTTTTGCTTTGATGACAGCATTTTACAGACTCCTGGCATTTTTTAAACCAGCTTCCAGAGGTAGCCACCTGGAATGCTTCTCCAACAGTCCTGAAATATTTCCCACATGTTCTGGGCACAAGTTGGCTGCCTTAATCTTACTCTTCAGGCCAAACTCATCCCAAACCAGCTATGTTGGGTTCAGGTCGGGGGATTTTGGGGGCCAGGTCATCTGTTGCAGCACTCCATTTCTTTCCTTGTTCACAAGATAATTCTAACAAAACCTTGAGGTGTGCTTAGGGCTGTTATCTTGTTGAAAAACCAATGATGGCCTAACTAGGCGCTGACTAGATGGGATGGTGTTTCTCTTAAAAATGCTGTGCTGTGTGTAGCCATGCTGGTTTAGTGTGCCTTCAATTTTATATACATTTCGAACAGCGTCACCAGCATAATACCCCTACACCATTACACCACCTCCCCAATGCTTCAGAATGAGCACCACACATGCTGGTATCAACCGTTCACCTTTTCTGTGTCTCACAAAAACACGACCCTTGGAGCCCAACATTTCTAATTTGGACACGTCTGACCAAAGAACACGTGTTCTGGTGTTGGCTGGCTGTGATCTTTTGTCCAAACCTTGTCCAATCTTTTCTTATTATTTACATCCCTCAAAAGAGTTTTTTTTTTTTTTCAGAAATTCTACCATAAAGACCTGATCTCCTCTGGACAGTTGAAATTGAGATATGCTTGCTGCTAGAGCTCTGTGAAGCATTTATTTAAGCTTTAACCAGCAGTGCTATGAACTAGTGATTTCTTAGGCTAATAACTTCAGCATACTTATCATCTGCAGCAGAGGTAACGCGTGGTCTTCCTCTCCTGGGGAGATCTTCATAAGAGCCAGTTTCATTGTAGCATTTGATGGCTTTGTCCTGTGAACTTGAAGAAACTTAAAGAGTTTTTGTGAGTTTCTTGACTAACTGGTCGTCATATGGTCCGTCTTATAGTAATTATGGACTGACATTTCTCTTTGCAAAGTTCAGCTTTTCTTGACATATTATTGATTATTACAATAAAAGTGAAAGCTTTCTACCAAATAGGTCCCTTGGTATCTTCTCTACCTTGTCACGGCATAAATGATTATCTCAGGTGTTTAGACTAGGAAAGAGAGTTTTCAGGATAATACATAGTACTTTTGGCACCTGCAATCACTGTTTGTTAATATTTTGTACCTATAGCATCTTTGTGATATTTAAAGCAAAACCAAAAAAACGGGTACTGGCACAAAAGACATAAACTTGGCAATTTGTATTTATGTAAGAAACATATTTTTCTTATTTTTACATAACCCTTTTGGTGAAAATGGCTATAAGAAAGAGAAATATATGATATTCAGTAGGCATGTCCAAACTTTTGACTGGTACTGTATCTGATATGTAAAAATGATCCATTGCCCTATGAAGGACACTATAGTAATGAACTGACATTTTGAGGTCTAACTGAGCTCATGATTTTTATAGTAAGGGCAATTCAGGGTAGTGAATCCCAGGAAGACAGGCCTTGAGCTGTACAGATGAGCATTTATCTATTGCATTTATTAACATTACTAATATTATTAATTAGTAGTGTTTGATTATTTTTGGTTCAGTAGTAACTTAAATGTTCTGTTTATAATTTGAACGGCTCCTTATTATGCATGTTAGTAACCACATGAGAGTAGGTACAGAAGAATCTGTACACAGTCCACAACAGAAACTATGATCACAAGCAAGCAGGCTATCCACTTGGGGGTGTGTCAGATGACCTCTTTTTATCTGGATCTTCTCTCACATTCTGTTTGAAACATTCATGGCTGTACTTTGCTTTTTGCCCCCACTGCCAAGTCTAGAGCTTTCCTCTTGCTTCTGTACTCTCAGCAGAAATACCAGGGAGTGAACAGAACTTTGCCATTTTATACATTTTATGAAATGGTCAGCTCATGCTGACTAGGCCAGACATGATGGAGCAGTCTGTCTGCTTTATTTAGCTTGATTTTAGCATGTCTCAATAGGCTAGCAGGCTCTCCCAAGGACAGGTCTTAAGGAGAGGAGTTTACGTGAGAAGGAAACAGATCGGAGACAGGAGACATGTCAAACTAAAGATAACATTGGAAAAACAGTATTTCTTCCTTTATGAGCAATGGCAATGATCACGATTTTTACAATATAAGTATTAACCTAGCGACTCTCATTTATAGTGTTGAGTGCTCTAACCATTATATTACAGTACCCAGTATGCATAAATTGTGGTGTGCTAGTTGTATCTTGAGGCGATAAGGGAAAAACAACTTTATGATTGAGAAACATTATCTGTTTATCTGAATGGATAAACATTATCTGAATGGATTATAATGTGAAAAATAATTTGTTTCCAATTGTTTAATAGACAACCTGGAAAACCGATGTAGTTTATGAGCTTTCTGTAACTTGGTAAAAACAACAGCTGATGAAAGTAAAAGTAACAACTGTATATTTTACATTTTCATCCACACAGTTGCTTTCCAGAGACTGGTGGAAAAAAAATCCTCTCCTGACTGGTGGAAAATAAAAATCTGCAATTGGTTGTGTTGATTTAAAAATATTTACTATGGTAAGGCACTGAGAGCCAAAACTAACATGAAAAGTGTCTGAATGAGAGGTTCAGAATTATAGCTGTCTGTATTAAAAATGAATATCCTGCAAATTTTGATGTGTCTACTATGAGATTGCTCTTTGTTATATTTACATCTTCATTTAACACTCTTGTCCAATTTTTATTTGTTTAAAAAGAAAATAGGAAAGCAGCGTCAGCTTTCAGAAAATGCTGACATGTTATTCATCCATTTTTAATTTAGTAATGCTGTAAATTTGAGACCACTCATGCAGTGAAACCAGACATTGATTGTTAAACTATTAAAAGTCTACCATTCTGTGTATCCCCATTAAACATTTTTATTAAATGCACTCCATAGAGAAAAAGTTATGGATGATTGCTTGGAAAATTTTAACAAACAGGAAGAGTGTGGCAATACTGACTGCAACTCTTAGGAAGACAAGTATCATTTGTGTACTTTCCTTCGAACAACCTGAATAATGATGCATTTTTATTGTTTTTTTCTATATGATTTAGTAGGAAGACAATATGTGCATCACATGTGTAACATCTGTGATGTGAAACATGTCATGTGTGGGGTGTGTTGTGTCTGCCCTGTTATACTGCACACTCCCTTACTTGAAAAATGGCAAAGCTGATACAGTATATGATTATTGTCTGTATGGACCTGTTTTTTTTTTCATTTACCATGATTAAAAATCTAAGTGTACTGCATGCCGCAAGTGTTTAATTTACCTCAGTTGCACCTCAATTCTACAAAATGTATATGCCAATGATGATGGAAGGCAGTGCCTTTTTTTTTTTATTTTTGCCAAATATTTCATAGACAGCATACATTGCTTTTACAGTGTCACTAATGTATCCATAAATTGTGTAATTAGAGGTCAGCCTGCCATAGTCATTTTCAGATATGCAATTACATGCCTCTCTGCATAGCACTATAAAACCAGCATGGAAAATATATATTTCTTTTTCATTGGATCGTATTGCACATTAGAATTTATTGGGTGGTTAACCAAGCTTGTACATAATTGATGATTATATACAGTAACATTCTATATATAACTATAACATAAACGACTCTAAGACAAAGCTTTACAAAATATTTATAAAATTGGGGTTTTAGCTGTGTAATGTAACGATTTGTTTAATGAACTTTCACCATTATGACTAGATAAAAGTATGAGAGCAATGAGTGTTTGGTGACAACATGATGGTCGTAGCTGAGGAATTCCTGTTGATAACATTTCCAGTGTGACTACTTTTATTCAGCTTTTTCCAGAGTACTTCTTGGTGATTACTGCCTATCTGCCAGTCAGATGGAAATACATTTTCGCAGTGAAGAAAGCATGGGCCTGCTCTTCCCCCTCTGTGGACTCATCCACAGAGGAACACATCCTAGGTAAAGCAACGAGAGGCTCGCAGAAACGCCAGCGGCATTGACAAGAGCAAAGTCAGGGAAACCATTTTGTGTACTCAAAACCTGGAGATTCTTCATCTTTAGAAGGGGCCCTAGGTAGTTATTTATTCATTTTGCTGCTGCTCATGATTAATTATATGTGAGCCTGTTTTTGAAAGATTGTGCCATTGCATTTCAGACCCCACAGGCATCATGGGAAGGGATGGAGTGAGCCCAGTCTTTGGTAAAGCCTGTTGTAGCATGTTTTACTCTAAACACTAATTTGTTTTCAAAGTGGTTGTGCTATCTAAGAACTTTTAAAGCAGTCTGAGTCACGCCCCCTCTCTCTTCTCAAAAAATAAATTGTCATAAGAATTTTCTACCATGTGTACAAGTGGCCAGGTTTCATTCTGGTGTTTCAGCTATGCTGACAAAGGAATACTTTTAAGGGAACCTCTTCATTTTCTCCAGCTTCAATTCCCCCAAAAACAAGAATAGTACAAGCATTAAATATAGATGTGTTGGGTTTTCTTACTGAAGGGCTGTAATGTGGTCCTGACTGAAAATAGAATACACTTTGGAATAGCTGAATACAGCTGACTAATTACGTAACAGCGTTGCAGTTTGGGAAAAGAAAGTGAAAGTTGTATTGTTAATGTCTAAATCTTTATTGGGATCATAGCGCAAATCATTTGGCCACAGTGTGGGCAGCTGCCACTTGGCGCATTCTCCAGTGTAAGCTGTGGCCGCAGTCCAGCAGAAAACATTTCTGAGCACATTTCTATCAATCCCAATGGGACTGGGATGAATTAAGGTTATAAAACATTTGGCTCTGATTTATTTGTCCGTAAACTGTTCTCCAACTGTTCCGTTCTCGGACTGCAGATTACCAAAGCAATTTTCTTTCTGACCTAAATAAGGAGCTGTAGTTAAATCCTGTCCTCCAGTCTTAGAAGAGTGTGTACTTCTGGTTTGACACACCAGTAAATTACATGTATGTTAATTTGCATTTACAATGGAATGTGTTACTTTTACAAGCCACAAATTATGGATTGATACTCAAAATACACAGATTACAATCATTTTATGTGTATCTGGTGTTGTAAAGGCTTATGTAATATCATCCAGAGATTAGTCTGTGATTCTTTCCCTTAAAGCTGGTTGATGTCATTGTATCATTTTTTTTCTCCTTCCTGCTGTTTTGGTTGAAGCATACACTGTTCTGCTGCTGCTTGAATTCCACTTCTCTAAAAGCATCATATGAAAAGGGCTATGCTCAAAGCAGAGCCCACTTGGATGCAGAAACGACACATACTTCATACGCATTCCAAGTGTTTGCCTTAAGGCAGCAAGAAATAAACAAACAAACAAAAACACCAAACCTTGGTTGGCTTCCACAAGTCTGTTGAAAAAAAAAAAACAGCATCTTAAAAAAAGAGACTCTAAGGACACATTTCACGTAAAGGTAAAGAGACAGGAAGTGCTTGGGGGGTGGGGGGGATTGGGGGTTGTTGGGAGTACACCAAAATTGCTCCCCCTTTCTCCTTGTGATCTTGAGTGTTGTGTATGAAATATGTATGATTTCACCTGAGAGCAGAGATAGTGCAGCAAAGGCATAGATTATCCTCTTTGCTTACTCGGCAGTCTCTTAGAGTTCAGAGAGCACTCCCCATGCTTCCTTCAAGCCTCTGGGCTCCTCCCTCTCAAGGTCACAACAATATCTCTCTGCAATATTATCCGAATGGCTGAGAAGAATGGAAAATGCTGCAAATTTAGATATGGCATCTATGATTTCTCCAAGCTTTTCCTTTATCTTCAAAATCCTGTTAGTGATATAATGATTAATGCTACTGTATATTTTTTCATGTTCATTCACATGCAAAACATTTTGTCATTGAAATGATGTTATGATTGGTCAAAAATGAATTGACACCCACCAGGTGGTCCACAAACTGGTTTTAATATTCTGGAGTCAGGTGGGATATTCATTTTATACATTTTAAACAGGTCTATTTTCATCTCAGATATGTCCCCAGAGCTACACGGCATAATCTTCAGCCTTTTTCATCCGATACTTCATAATCTGTGTATGATATCGTGCAAGCCCCAACCACAGATAGAAAACAGAGAAAGGAATGCTGGGAAACATTTCCTTAAGAGCACACACCAAGGGCACACTTGCAAAGAAAAACCTCATATAATATTCATCTTAACTGTATGCATACTAATGCAATGGCACTACTGTCCTATACTGTATGCTTAACACATATTTTAATGTTATTTACAAAAAAATATACATTTGTCTGGCAGACACACCCTCTGAAATGTGCAGCATTTACATTAGAAAAACAGATATTCCCACATATATTCTTTCAAACACTTCCTTGTCTGAGGCTTTTGAGTTGATATTAGAAAAGAGTCAAACAGCAAAACCCCTGTAAACACATTCATGACCATCCTGAGGCAGGGGTCAAGCAAATGTCAGTTAACTTTAGATTTGACTATGTATCTCATGCTGAATTCAACTGTGCAGGAACAGCGGTGCCACTAGTCAAACCTTATTATCAGCTCCATATTAAAAAGTTTCAAAGTTTAATTTCTGTACCTTCGATCTGCTCAATTATTTTGATTTTTCATTCATCTCTTAAATGTTCATGAAGTGGCATAATCAAAGAAAAAACAGATGTGGCAATGGACTTTGCAGCATAGCTCTATATGAATATGTTCTCAGTGTAACTACCTGGCTCATGGGTTAAACTCACCATTTTTCTTCCCCCCCCTAAAAATAAAATGCATTTCTGTATATATTAATGTCAGGCTTGATAAAAAAAGGGGAAGGCAGGAGTTTCATATTCAATATTTAATGAAAAGGGGAGTGCAGTTGGACTTGGAAGACTTGAGCATAGACTAGATTTATGGCGGTAATTACAGGCTTTCTATTACACCGGGCCTAGAGGGCGTCGTGTGTCTCCCTGGGCCAGGGTCGCCAGCTTTCAGCATGTGCACAACCTTCACCCCGCCACCCCACTTTGTGAAGGCCTCTGACATCACTATCCGCCCCTCTGCCATCTCCCTTGGAGGTGATGAATGGTTGCTCTGCTCCAGTCGCCAATGCGAGCCCTCTACCTAACTGGTCACAGAGACAAGAGAGGGGCAGGTGGAGTGGAGCGAGATCCAGCTCACTAGAATTCATGGTCCCTCCGCTACTGGCAGGCAGATGGTGGGGTGATCGCAACCCAAAAAGAACACTGCTGTAATGCAGCATCATGCACCACATGCAGAGCCCAGACTCCCAACCCCCCCATCACCCCCATTAATCATTGGAGTTTCTGTTTCTGCTCATTTCCATCTTGGGGTACATGTATGATGGGATGTCTGAAATTCCCTCGTAGCCTCAGCAGTAGCTTCAGTGTGGTAATTAATCTTTCTCTATCATACCTAATGAACTAAATACATTTTACATGGTGCAAATGATGTAAAATCAAATGCAGACTAAATATATGTGCTTTTGGTAGAAATCACTTGGTACATCTTTTTTTCTGTAATTAACTATGATCCTGAGACCTGACTTTCCTATCTAGAAGCACAAAATGTCCATTTATTGGCTAGTATGTTCAGTAATTAATTTCACACTCATATATGTAAGTAAAACATATGTTATGTGCAGCTTTTTCTTTGGTGAATCTTGTTACCAACCTCAATCTATCCCTCAATCCACCAATGTGCCTTGGCATATACTTTGGGTAACAGTTATCTGCTTTATACTATATCTTTAATGCTCATTAGTTTATGTGTAATTTATTTATTCCTGGGAGAAAATCCTGTTTTAATTTTTAATCTTGACAGTAGTTTAGTTTTGAGTTTAGGCTTTGTTAATGGAACATTGATGCACTGCATTTCAGGAAATGCAATCAAATATTAGCCCAGACTCCATTGTGTTATGTCTAGTATTGCAAAATAAAACACATATACAAACTGCATGTTGTTGTTTTTTTTTTTGATGTATGAAAATTGAAGTTAAAACTGAATTCCACCTTGTTTTTAAATCTGGTCATTTTTAGGTGAGAATGTGTTACAACTGAAAACAGTGAGCTCCATGTAAATTATCTATTGAAACTTGACAGATGTTTGCTAAAACCACTCAGTTTGATAACGCAGAAGGCAAGGCTAATTTGAGATTTGAACCAGTAGGCCTCTTGTTAAGAAGCTCCCTCACCACTCTGCCGCACACACGTTGAGGGCACTGCTTTGGGTTCATTGGATTTGCAAAGGTTTTTAGGATGCAGCTGGGGACAGTTTTGTGCCGCCAAGTTTCCCGCGGAACTTTGTATAAACCACAGGATTATCCCCATTTGCTATGCGGCTCTGAGTGGTTTTGCAATTGACCCAAATTGTTTGATTTCTTCAGCTCAAAAATTGGCTCATCTGCTTTGAACTGCAAGAGTCAGAGCTCCCCAGTCTTTTAAGTACTTGGGATTCTTCTCTCTTATTTTGTAATAAAATTATAGAGGATAATTCATAGATAATTGACAGTTTGGATTGATGGCATCCTTTGTTCCTAAATGGAAGAATTTTAGTATCAAAGGCAGGGGTACTAATGCAGTCATTATATAAATTAAGGTAAAGGTCAATTTGATAATTTCATAAAATTCTCATTCATCTCAATAAGGACAAAACAACATATTACATTTAGTTTTAACAAATCTTTAAACTAGAAAATGAAGGCCAAGTTGTACCAATATTGTAAACAAATAATAAGCTGGCAAATCAATATACTGTAATGGTCTGATTGGAGATTTTACCTCTATTTAATCATGTATGTCAACAAAGAACTCAATTATTATATGTAGTATTATGACTTGAGAATTTAACAAGCTCTTAGAGTGCAAAGAAGATCTGATAAATTAGATGTAGAGGAAGGTGTGACCAGGACACCCTTACCCGAAAAGGCCAGTGACAGTCTGGACCTCAGTTTAATATCTTGTCTCATTGGACCATACAGTATAGCTCTTCCATCAAAGGGCCAGGGAACTGACTTTGTTTGATCAATAGGGAAGAGTGCCCCCTACTGGCCCATGAACACCTCCAACAGCACCGTACTGTTCCAAATGCACTTCTAATCAAGGAACAGCCAAAGGAACTGGATGCCGTACAGTAGCTGGAGTGTCTGAAAACAAATAACTTGATATTGAAATTATCTGACTGGGAATGATGTTAATTTAAGATTGGATCATTCATACTTGAGTGAATACATTTTACCACTGTATATTACATAATGGAAATCATCATATTAGTAGTAACCCTATTATGGATACACACACACACACACACACACACACACACACACACACACACACATATATATACTACATACATATTTACCTAACCTGCATCAAGTAAGCTAAAGGCAGATAAACATTTTTTTAGGGTATCATCCTTGGTGTGTTCCAATTTAATCATTTTGGCTATACAAGGGATTCATGTTTGTGTTGTCCTATGTTTGCATCCCATCCTTCGTTTTGTATTGAACACTACTCAGGTGTGTGTGTGTGTGTGTGTGTGTGTCCCTTTCTGTGTGCGTGATAGAGAGAAAGAGACTTTGTGTATGTGTGTGTGGTAGAGAGTTTATGTGTGTATGTTTGTGATAGAGAGAGTTTGTGTGTGTGTGTGATTCTACAAAGAGAGTGTTGTTTTTCCCATGTGCCACAGCTATTTTTCCCTCCAGTTGTCTATGAAATGCCTGGTCAATTCAGGGTGAACCACATTTACTGTGTATATTAGCGACAGCATACATGATAAAGCATTACTGATGATTGTACTCAGTTTAGAAAACAGGCTGTTTTTCATTGGAAGTCCCAGCTGTATAGGAATGGCATCAGTCTACCCAGTTACGCTAAGGTAGGTTAAATAGTCACACTATGGCACACGTCCACAAAGTAGGCTGCCTTTTGGCTATGAAAGTCTTTGATTGCAGTCCTTTAACATGGTGCCAGGTGTGGCACAAAAACAACAGAATTGGGTTGGAGGCCAATCCATTTAAAAAGGGGCAAAAAAATCTAGGAATCTGAACAAAAACACAAACAAACAATATCCCACATCTGCGGAAAATCTTGCCTTTAGGCTGTAAGCAACATCCACATTGGATTTATTCATCCCAGACTCCTCTCCAAAAGCCTCAGCAGGCTTTGTCTGGGTAAATAGGCCTTACAAAGGCCTCCTAGCAACAGCTGATCACCAATCAACCTTGGCTGTGCATACTACAGGAAAAGCTGCCACTCTCTGTGGGCCCTTAGAAACAGCAGGAACATCTCACAGCTGCCCAGACTCCTCCCCCAGCACTCATCGCAGAACAGCTAATGTTAATAAAATATTGCAAAAACTAAAAAAAAACATGAAGGTATAAACAGTAAGTAGATGCAAAGTTATTGACTTATATTATCACATTTGCATCCTGACTTCAAACTTAGTTATTATTGTCAGATAAAAAAGACTAGGAGTCATAATTTCTGTTATGAATTGTCTACATCTCAGTTATGATTAGAAACACATTTGTGCACAAAGCTCTTCTCCTTTTATTTGTTTTGAGTTGTTATTGTGCACAGTTATTTCAATTGCACTGTTGGTTGCAAATCATGGGTACAGCTCTCAGATGGAGTTTCTCCAGAAACACCACTGAATAGGTGTGACATCTATGAATAGTGCCTAAGACCACTGTCCACACTCCAGCAACAGTGGAGCTCAGTTCAGTACCATTTGCTGTTCAATTAACTGCTCGAGAGCTCACCCTAAGATGCATGCCTTTACAAATCATATTCTTTTTTTTTTTGAGAAGGATGTGGAATTATAAATATTAATATTTAACTGCTATTTGTGCTTTAAAAAATGGAAAGCTGCATGACAAAAATGCTGGATCACTTGTGGAAGAATATTTTACATCCTACAATATTTGCCCAAAATAGCTGCAGTGCTGGTTTTTAATAGTTTTAAAGCAGGCCATCATTCTCTCTTTTTCTTTGATGAAAAAAGCCTTTATCCACAATGTTTATTTTGGATGTTGTGGATACATCTCTCTGATGAGGCATGTGGTTTATATCCGTCTGCTGTCATAAATGTTTACTTCCCTGCACAGATTTTGCTGGCTGTAGGCACCTCCTGGTTTTAGGTTTATAATTAGACATTTTTGTGTGTACGTGTGATTTTTGTGTGTGATTGTGTGTGTATGTGTGTGTGTGTGTGTGGTGTGTGCAGTAGTGTATGTGTATTTCATACCTGTGTCCATCTGGTGCTGTTAGGCACATAAACATTGTGTGAATGAGACTGTGAGCTCACACGGAGAATGGAAATCGCAGTCATGAATATTCTTCTGCGTTTCAAAGTCATCCATTATTGACTGAGCTCCCACTCTCAGGCATTTGGATTAATTGAACTTAATGATTAATCTCATTATAAAGCAAAAAGTTGGGATGAAAAAGAAACCGTGTTAGACTGAAGCCAAATGGGCCAGTGTAACCACGTCAGAATGGATTTCAGTTACAAGCATAATGAGAATGTCACACTTCTAAATGAAAACTCTGTTTGCTAAAGGAGGTACCGAGATGTTACATGAGTATGTGAATAACCATTTCACCCCATGGAGCTTCTAATAACATCCTGACTGTAATATTACAGACAGATAGATGCATGCAAAAGGGAGGTCCCATCTCTTCCCTTTGTAATGCTCTGCAATATGCAAGTTTTTATCATCTAAAAGCCATCACATTGATCATGTATGTATTGATAAATGGCAGGCCTGTATATGTTACATCTCAATTCTGAGCTATGTTTAGTGCTAAGATATGCTATTTTAGTCAGAATGTCTATGTTACATGAATATGGGAGTCTCATTATAATCATGCCCACCAGCCTTGCCCATGGAAAGTGCTGATGATAAATGTCTGAATACAGACCTGAAAGAGAGGAGAGGGTAGCTGGTGCACTAGGACTGTTCTATGGAGCGCTCAGTGGACCCAGCCAGAGCAGAGCCTGCCACATACAGATAATTAACCTGGTAAAAGTGTGTGAGTGGCCTCAGCTCCTGCCTGCCCCAGAGAAACACCCCTGAGGAGTGCTGCTGAGGTGGAAATACTTCTTGAAAAATGTGTTGTGCATGAACACCCAATAATGGCATGTGACCAGAACTCACATATGCAAGACAAATAGCCTCCTTTAGCCAATGTGATAGTCTTTGTTTGGTCAGAGAGAGACTGTTCACTGCTTGATAAGCAGACAGCTGGTTGGATACACTCTATGTATACTAGAGATTTATTCCCACTGGACTCAGACAGTGTGCAAGGCACAGAGCCCAGAAGCACAGTTCCTCTGGACCAGCGCATGAGGGAAGGCAGTAAGGTCAGTGATCTGATCTCAAATGGGCTCTGGGCCACTGCAGGAGCTCAGGCTGGGTCATGGGCATCACCTACAGTACAAATGCTTGCTTGTGGCTAGGATTACCATCCAGTAAAAAAAAAAAAAAAGAAAATATATTTATATACAGTAGAATAGCAGTAATCCAAAACCTGCTCTGGACATCAATATCTTTGTCAATATGACTGACTTGTTCCTGCATCATCCATTTAAAATACAATAGAAACGTACAGACAGGAGCATGTGTAAGCTATAGTCTAAACACAGGGACAGCAGTACTTGACTAATACATAATTCATTGAAACATGTTGAAATGCAAACCAGTTTTTCAAGACTTTCAATGGAAACCTGGCATAACTTTCACTCTGGCCAATGGTCATGTGCAGAAAGTGCTCAGTAGTTGTCACATTAAGGGGACCCTGAAAAAAAAAAAAACATCAAAGCCAGAATTGTAGATTGTAGGTCTATGAATCCATGTGGTCACATATCTGTCCAGTGGGATTGTGTGGGAATAAAGTGATGTGGAAAGGACGAGGATAATGAAGTCTGCTCCCTTTGGTTTTTTCCTTCTCTTCTGTCGCTCTGGTCTCTCCCTCCCGATTCTCCTCTGGGGAGTATTGAGTTTGTCGAATATAACTCGATCTGCCCTAAAAGCTAATCCCAAGACATTCATTAGTGGGGCTTTTTGCTCCATAAGTTTGTTTGGTATAGCATAGCTCAGGCTACCCACCCCCACACACATACAAATGTATGTCCTCATTTAAAATCTTTAAAATACTGTGCTTGTGTTGGGAAGCCTTGTTTCTGTCTGCAAGTGGTGGTGACAGTCCTAGGAACAAGTCAGACTGACTGACTGACTGACTTTATTCCTGCAGTAAAAAGTTTTGCCACTGAAATTCAAACTTTAAAAAAGCCAGGAAAAAAACATCAAAGTAGTCACAGCCAAAAAGCATTTTTCATTCAGTTCTTCATTTGCATGTCCTATGAACAGTTCTTACAGCATATTCTATACGGAATATCCACGCACAGGGAAGCACTGCAGTGCAAATGAAGCCTTCCGTGTCTGGAAAAGCATGCTGTAGATTAGATTGAATTCTCTGAAAGGCATCTCTTAATTCCCTAAGTGATCGCTGTAATGAAAATCTCAGTAAGTCTCATTTGTGTACCCATTTTCAGAAATGATACAGATGCGTCTCAAAAGCTGGAATGAAACACGCTTTCTTTCTTTTTTTTTCTTTTTTTGAGATGCATTCTTTATGAGGGCAAGAGAAAAGAGCTGACAATTACTGTCATTGTAACTCCTGAGTCCGTCCTCCCCTCATCACCAAGCACTCCAGAGGAAGAAGAGAGTCCCAGGGGAAATAACCTGCACTTGCACTCTTTCTGTATATATTCTCACAGTATCCCTTTATTGCAGAAGTAAATGTCATAAATAAAGTCAAATATTAACATTATCAAACATCATCACAGCGTCAAAGCTCTGTTGAGGATGATTGGATGAATTTTAGTAAATTTGACATCAGCTTTTCTGTCACTTTCCATGAAAGAGTGTCTGCCATCCTTGTAAAAACCTGGATGCTGGTTGTGTTCAAAGTTCCACGCTTAATTGAGAGCAACTTTTATATTCTTTATGCTGGCTTGACCTTCACGTACTTCTTCCTCCTATTTTGCAGGCTAATGCTCTATTCCAGGCCAGATTTAAAAAGCTTACATTTATATCGTATATCCCTTTAGCAAACTCAGCAGGGAATTCTGCATAAAGCATCATACTTGAGGGGAATGTTTGCCACTGGGATTGCCACTCCGTTCACGACTGAGTTTCTCCTCCCCAGTCATACGCTACTCATAAAATAAACACCATCCTTGCCCAGATCAGGATTTTTATCCCAAAATATCCATTTCTCAAGTATGCATGTGGCTGTATGTAGACAGTATGCATATACATTTACAAATGTTAGACTGAATTGTAGCTGAAATGGGTTTTTAAGTTATATTTTACATGAGTCCTGATAAAAATCTGAACTAGTTTAAAGTGTAATAAGCTGTTTTCCTTTTTGGAAAAGAGTTAAAAATGATTTATTGATTCACAGACGTTTAGAAAGGAATTGTTCAGTCATTGTAAAACACCGTATGTATCCCATGAGCATGGCTGTTTAGTGAGCTTAGTTAGATCTGCAGTTGTTTAATATTTTGTACTGATTACCCATCTTCATAATTACACAGCATTGCTGATAACTGAAATAACCTTGAACGGTGAAAGGAAGGAAACATCATAAAGCTGGACTGCACTGTACTGTAGTAAATGGCTTACAACATCCATTGTGTATCAGCCATCTTATTCATTGATTATCCTGCAATGGATTACAGGTATTGCACCCTGTCTCAATCAGTTTTTATGAGAACATGTAGTTCAGCAAAGACAGAATCTGATATATCAGTCAAACTGCCAACCCAGATCAAGTGTGAGGGTCTGCACCCTGGAATCAATGCTTGGAATTCTTTGAAAGCAATGAAAGAATTGGAGGGAGTCTTTAAACCTCAGCCCTCTTGAACCTCCATGACCACTTGATGAATCATATAAATAATTTCTTGTCATATTTTTTTAATTTGCTATCATTGCCCATATTGTTGTTACTGACTGATTGATCAGGGAAGTGACTGCTGCATTAGCAGTGCCCTCTCATTAGGCTGATGTCGAATTGTGCCTCAGGAGTTGAATGTTTTTAAGGGACTTTAACTGATTGTATTCTTTTTCTATGCACTTCATGCTCAGGAGAAGAGAAATTACCCTTTATTATTTAAAAACTATTATTATTGTTTTGAGCCTCTCTTTTAAAAACAACAAAGCCAAACAATCTAAGAAACAAAAGTTAGATCTTTGTGAAATTACTCATTGTAAGTCAAAGATAAAGTGTTGCAGTTATATTGAGCCGGAGTCCGTTTGTGGTTAATTAAACAGCTTGGTTTGTGGGTCGCTGGCCCATTTCTCTCGCTGTCAGTATATCTCTCAGGACCCACATTGCATCAGTTCACCTTAATCCAGTGCATCAGCCATGCACTTTCAAGACACTTCAGAGAAACGGCTTTCATTCATAATAAATGAAATCCCCACACATGCAACAATGACCCCTCATCCAAAGAAGCACTGATTTGCATTGAAGGAGTGAAGGGAAAGAGCATTAATTGCCCATTGTACATCATTTAGATATCATATCATCTGTGTTATGCTCCCCTGGTGGGTTTCGCCAGAACATTAATCATTCTCATGCGCATGAGGTCAGACTTGCAGCTTCCTGCCTGCACAGCTGTGAGGTAAACTTTTCATGTAGGCTACTTATCGTGTACTGAAATACAAGCATGAAAGTGCATGAAATCCAGCTTACATAAAGAGGTCAGAAAATAAATAGCCAATTAGCCAATATTACCATTGTTAGCTCACTTCCAAAAAAAAAAAATAAAATAACTGTAGTTATGATTAAACATAGATATTCATTAAAAAAGCCCAAAGTTTCCTTCCTGATTTCACTTTTGATTCTGTGCTCTCAGTTCATCCTCACTGTATAACTCACTGTATGTATATATATTTTTCTCCTAATAGATAACACATTATTAGGATAATGAAAATGAATGCAGCTGCAGTGTTTGTGACAGCTAAGTTATTCGTTCATTAAAAATGTTGGGTTTAAGCATGAGCCATAGAGAGCCAACAAGGATTTAATCTAATAATGCACATTGAGGAAGAGCAATTTATTATTCCAATGATAATTATTTTATTATTATTAATGCACTTTGTCACTCAGGGGAGGGGTTTGAGAGGGGGAAGCAGCAGGGAATGTAATGGGTGTATTAAACATTTTTTCCCCTGGTGGCAGATAATTATAGTAATAATTTTCATTCCAGGAATAAATTCAGTTCTACAGATTAACTTCCAACTTCTCTGCTTATAATGACTATATGCCATTTGAGTCTGAAATCCATCACATGAAATGTTTTAACCTCATCCATAGACAATTATGTTCATTTTTCTATTTGATATTAGGGGAAAACATTCACCATGGTCCATGCTTAGCGACAAAATTAGAATAACAATGCAATTAATGTGGGAAGAAAGTCAGTCTTTTATTTCTTTATTTTGTTGTATGTGTTCATTTATATATTGAAGTGTATGACAGGGAAAAAAACTGTAAAAAGGGGACATCAAAAGTACTGTTCATAAAAAAGGAGAAGACAATACATAAAAATATATAACATTTCGAAGACCACTTCTTATCACAAGAATAAACATATTCCTGTAATATACCATGCAATAACACATGTATATTTTGCATTTAACGTGTACAGCTTTGGACGAAAGGAGCAGTGAATGATGTATGTTGTATACATCTATGAAGATGTATATTTTAAAGCTATTTCATACAGCATGGACCTGATGTTTCCTAATATTTTGACAGGGTTAAGCAAAGTTACACTGAAATCAGAAAGTGCTCAGGCACTTCTTCTCTCTGGGGAGAAAAATGATAGACAGGTGGCCAGTATGCAGGGTGCTACACTGTGTGTGGCCTGACAGCACTCTGGCAGTCAGCCTCTTTATGAGGGGGAAGTAGTTACCTGGATGGCAAGTGGATTGATTGATCATTTTATTGATTCTGACATCAGAAGGGGCAAAAATAAAACCTGCACACTCTCTGTGCATCAGTGATTGGTGGGCTGAGACAGGGCAGCAACCTTACGGCTGAGGAGCCGCTTTAGTGCTGTCAGTCTGTGAGTGTGTGTGTGTGTTAGTAAGACAGAGAAAGGGTGAGAGGGAGAGAGAAAGAGATTATCTGTTCTGATGAAAACAGCATAAAGCCTCCTTTGGATACATGTAATAGCAGGATATCCTGTGCCCTGATGTTGACATTTGGGGATCAAAGGGCTATCCAAACAAAATTCAATATTCATGTTTAAAAAGGCTATGCAAAAGGGCAGAGCAATAATGGATGGTGATCACTCGGTTAGTGAACAAAATAAAAAATATGTACCACCAAAAATTGTAGGGGAATTGGAATTTTAATCACTGACTAGCATGAGTGTTTGACTGAACTTCAGAAGTTGCATTGCACAGCATATATTGCATACTTCTATTTCTTTGTGGACTTATCCGGGCTGACACAGCCTAAATTATACATTAATGCAGACTGATATCCACTTGAGTAATTTGGGTTGAAAAACTTTGCTTAAAGCTTCAACAACAATGCCCCCTGGCTCTGTTCTGAAAAGTGCAACATCGTAGTTGAGAGCCTGGTTCACTTACTGCCTTTCTGCACAGCTTCTCAAAAGTCCTGTCCTCATGAATGAAAAGAGAGGGATGAGACACTTGGCCCTATGGAAAAGCATTTTCACAAACTACCACTGATGCATGACAACACTTGAACACAAAAAAAAGAACTGTTGTGTAATTCATGACAGGCAGGTGTTGGAGGCACAATGAGCCAATGCTGCAGATGTGTTCTCCGTTAATATGGTTAAATGCAACAAACTGCACACTGAAGCTAATGAAGCCTTCAGATTAAAAGCATATCTGCCGACCGAATATAAACCGCCCCTCAAAAGGCTATTCCTGGTTGCTTCCATCTGCTGGCTCCTCTCCTTTTCCTAGACCCTATAAGAAGAGTAAGGACCTGGATGAATGTGGTGAAGCCAGTGTAGTTTCAGTCGCAGTTACACTGCTGGGGAGACACAAGGAAGCTGCATGAGTCATTTGTGCTTGAACTGATGGTACAACCCAGCTCTGTCTCTCGACCTTTAGTTCAAAAAAGAGATTCTTCTCCTCTTCCTCTCAACTGCAGCAGCTTTCAAGCCAAAGAGAGATGTTCGGGGGAGTTCAAAGAAACTCATGATAGCCAAACGGATCAACGGTTTTACTTATTGATGTGAAAGAATATGCTATGTCCAGGCCTTTGCTGCAAATATCCGGGGTAGATCAAGAGCAGCAGAGTGGTGATTTTTCACGCCTGTTCGCTACATGTAGAGCACGTTTTGCTACTGACATGTATTTTCCAAAGGTTTGGCGTATGACACAGTAACGGGCCCTTTTTATATTTCTTCTGGATAACACACAAGCATAAAATCATGGAAAGCCAGTGTTTCTTAAAGATCAGTTTCCATTGATCCTCACAATAGTGCCCATAGCCTCAAGGCTCAATACTCACCTTCTGATGTGTCGGTCATCTTTTCACAAAAAAGAGCAGGAAATATTTCTTCAAGGAGACATTGTAATCTTTGACAAAATAACTCACAAGAAGGATTAAAAAAATCATTAACTACAGAGGGCAAAGCCAAAATCCAAAGCCATGGCACAATGAAAAAAAGACTGCATTAGGCTGAAGTCATTTTGAAAGGAACATCTGCAGCCATGCAAGTATCACAATCAACCTGTGTAAAATTGATATCACACAATTTTTAAATAAACATTGCAGTAATAACACTGTATTCTGATGACTGTGCCATGTGTTTGGACCGATTAAAATAAGAGCTCATAGGCTGTATAATCTGCTCTTATCCTCAGCCATAGATTCCTAAATAAATGGTTTACACTTAATCTAAATCTAATCTTAAATAAAATAAGAGAGGCCCAATTGACAAATAGAATAATGACAATGTTAACAGGAGATGGACCTCCATAAATAGTGATCATCAAGGGACTGGCTGAGCCTCTGTATTGGTGGGAAAAAGTCAGGCTTTATGAGCTCTCTATAGTGTGGAGAGCTATCATGTACTGTCTGTCATCAACCTCTGGAAACATGGAAACATACAAGTATGGAATCAGTGAATTCCTGATAATACATCAATCGAATGACTGGTTTCTGTGATAACACTGAGATTCTTCACAAGTGGTAGTAGTGTAATGCAGGGGCTAGATCAGTGGACACTGTAATCATAAAAATATGACTACAGTCTCAGTGGCTATTTTATGCATTGAAATCAGAACAGTGTATGAAAATAGCTGACTTATTTTAACTTTTTGAAAACAACATTAACACAATGCAAAAATGTATTCACCCATTTTTAATTCTGCTGTCTTTATTTGAAAGTTTTTCACAATTGACAGTGTGGCATAGTAATCAGAGGTTCACTGTTTCAAACATTGAAAGGGACATGGCATCATACTTTTTTCAAGAAGTTTAACCATAGCAGTTTGAGCTGCATGTCCAATTCTAAAAAGAGAAATATAACATTACATTATATACCTCCTCCTGGATAAAGCTGTCTACTTAGCAAATAAAGAATAAGTGGAATTTCACCATGCCACTTCATTAAATCACTGTTATTTTGGTTGACAACATTTACATCTAATTTCTATGAGAAATTCTTTCTGACAGCTATGGTATTAAACTGGTGTACTGAGATGTTTAGTAACCTGTCATACTCAATCTTTCCTGTAGGGATAATTAAGGTGGGGTGTAGCATGTGGAGCCACTCAGTTAATGTGCTGTCATAGTTTTATGCTCAATTAGTAATGAACACTATCAAAATCTAAACAAAGCATAGAAAGATTATGTACAGGGTATCATCATTGCTATTTTCACTCTTTTAACCCCCCCCCCATAAACCATAGACACCTTAGCAATATGCAGACACAGAACCCCCCTCCCCCACAGACATATACCTCTGCGTTCACACTACATCAAACTCTCTACATCTGGCCACAAATCAAGAGATTTGTTGTTCCATCCTTCACAATATCCCGATGCGGCTCATAACACATGACCCTATGCTGACCCTACGATGAACCCTGGTGCTTACAAAAAAATACATTGCATGGTGAGAGCCTGCATCCCTATGCTCCTGTGCTACGGAGACCTATGGCTCCATCCTGAAACCACATGATCGTCCATCTTTTTGAAGTACTTAAGGGTCTATGCTGTGGAGATCAGCTCTAGAGAGGCCTGGAGTGTTCCATGTGCTCCACAAACAGCTGGTCCAGCTAGAGTATAGCTGCCAGCACCATTGGCAAGCAAAGCCTGACTCTATGTCTATTGATTCTCAGCAGCTTCTTTACTTCTGGCACTGTACATCTACATAATTCATGTAATATCCATTTTACAATTAATCGAAATTAGTATATCCCCTTTAGTGTGGCATTTAAATGCATGCATAATGATGCTCATTATTACATATTTTTATTGTGACACAAATGTTCTATTGTCTTACTGTCAGTTTAGTACCTGCATTGGTCTCACCCTAATTCTATTCAATTTGTCATAGATGTCTCTGAAAAAGAGACTATCCACCACACCAAACTCTACAGGAGGAGTGGAGACCCTCAAAAGCCCTGCTGTGATCTAGTAAGACAAAGCAGAGGCTCAAAAACTGTGTCTCAGTGCCCAGACCCTCAGAGCCCTCTGATGACAAGGAGAGGGGTGTATGGAGGAAAGGCATGTACCTTGTGATTTAGAAGGTCATTTATTTAGTGGATAACAGACACAGGCCTGAAGGAGAAGCATTCCCCTCTAAGAAACAAATCCTAAACGGGTAGGTAGAGGGTACTATTTGAATGCAGTTTTTCATGCCATTGATATTTGTATATAAGGCAGTAAATGAATTTGCACAGGCTGTGATTCATTGAATAGTTGGTCAAAGGCTGTGAAAAAGTGTTGGTCATTGTTACCCATCCCAAATTGTGGTGTGGATATTCTCAGTCTAGAGTTCACTTGAGAACTGTACACATTAAATCGAGGTATAAATTACAATTGGTTATGGTTAATACACATCCTCAAAGATACACAAGCAAAAATAAATGGATTCAATTCTACTAGCATCCTTATCTTTGATATGCCATATGGATACAGCCAACCTCCCTGTGTCAACCTGCTTACTTTGTGATTTACAAAATATTCACAGTTGAATTGTCAAAAAAATTGATATTTCAATTTATTTTTAGATGATTGTGTATTTAAATACCCAGCACAATTTGAGAAATGTGGGTGTTGTTGACTGATCACGTTTCAGCTGTTCTCATGACAAAAAAAGAGTCTTGAGCGGCCTTGGGAGACTGAAGCATTTATATGGTTGTATTTTGTAGCAGCACTATCGTAATAGTGATGATTTGTTGTCCTAATATTGCATTATATCAACATGGTATCACAAGATATCTAAGTCAAATCATGATACTGCAATACCTGTAAATTAAACATGGCAGCATTGTATTGGCCTTGCTCATTTCCCAAATAGTGATGTCCACAACTGCTTGAACTGCACATAAGATTGATTGGGAATTTGTCCAAGTCAACCAAAATGCATGAGTCTGCACTTCCCTTGTTCAAATTATGTTGAACGCTTTTGATTCATAAAATACCTATGAGGTCATTTCTATATTTGAACAGATCTGTTGGTTTTATATTGATGATATTGAAGCATGTAATGAATTAGACATGTTGAAAAGATGAACATCTGAGAATGCTAACATCAGATGGTTTCTTTGTAGTAGAATACATGTATTACATATACAGAAAGGAAGTTCAATTCCATAAAAATCATGTTAACTTAATGTCCCACATTAATTTTAAGTATATCCCCCTTCCTGCCTCTGAACACATCCTTGTGAAAAGACAGTGAAAATGAAAATGAGCACACACATACAGGCACACACATATGCAGTGAGGTATGCCCTTTACTTCCACATATGCACACAAGCAATTTCACACATGTATTGCTGTCTAAATTTCCAGCTTTTCTTAATTGTGTACATGCAAATCTGTGGATACTGTTCATTGCTGTTGTCAAGTATTCCTTCACAGGATTTGATTAAAGACGTTTACGATTAAATTAGGCATTGCGCTATTTGCGCAATGGAACCCATAAGGTGCGCAAAGACCAATCAAGAAACAATGATCAGCAAAACGCATTCACCGACATTACAACATTTCACGTACAACTGAGCTGGCACTGAAACAGTATGGAAAAGCTGCTGACCGTGGATCAAATATTGGAAGCATGGTGCTGGCAAACTTTTGCAGGAACATAGCGGGATATAATGGTCATGCTATGACAAAAGCAAAAAAAAAAAAAAGTACATATACTAATGGGAGACCCAAAACATGCCACATATGAGGAGCATGTTCTGCGAGAAAGCAATTCTTTGTGAAGTGTAGTGGTGAAAAGCCTTCGTTGATGAATTCGTTCCGTGGTTCGGTGCAATATGTTGATGGTTTCAATGAAAACCCGCGTGAGATCACAACATAATCCGTAAAGAAACGTCTTAATAATGGATGACATACCTTGGGATTCAGGCTACCATTAAAAACTCTAAATACAGTACATAATTTAAGTCATCCCTGGACAGCTGGCACACCAGTTATACGGCGAGTTATACATGCTTGAATTAATGGCAGGGGAATCGCGCATGTCACAGAGTGGAGGAGGGGACGGAAGGACCAGTAAAACAGTGTAGCGAACCCAGACAAGCCCCTCGTGGTCCCCACTCACAGTTAGCCGACTACAGTTATCGCAGAAGCACTCGGTTATCAGTGGCGCTCACAAACTAAGCGTTGGTTGACGGTCCGACGTCTCTGGCACCATATCTCTGTGTCTGTTCGGGTTTTGAAACATGAATCAAACGGCTACAGTCTCCCAGCACTGTCGAAGTCATTCTTCAGGCGACTTAAAGGTATGGATCATTTTTGTTGTCTGTTTTTAATCCACGCGCGGCATTATCATTTCGTTATGATATGATGGAATTGTAACATCTATGGAATACTCTTCCTTTTTCGGAAAGTTTTGTAGTTTTAAACTGGTCGCTTGTCTTTTTCCACGATGATAGACACTCAAGACGGAAAGTTTGAACTTATGTGAAAAGTAATGGTGTAAACCATGGAAATTAAAGCTTACATCAAATTTGAAATTTGGCGACAAGAGATATGAAAAGGCAAGAGATGGCCACGATGCGCTAGAGTAGGCTATCCGGATAATTTGTGTTAGTGAGGCATTCTATATAAAATGTTTTGGCAGAGATGTGTTGGGTTAAATATTAAACCTTAAACATGAAATACTATCCACTGGACATTCTTTGAGTGCTTTCGGGGGAAGCTGCATGAATTATTGAGAAAAACCTGAAATGATTAAATCATTCGTGGTCCTGGGGTATGTCACATTAACATTTGATAATGACCAGTGTATCTTCCATTTACAGTACGTCAAAACATTCCTCTGCGCATCCAGCAAAACATTGTGAACATAACCTACTTCAGACTCTTTGAGACAATAGCAAATACTAAAATGAATTTCCAATGCTAAAGAATAATAAGTACAAACGCTTCCAGTTTGATGATGCAGTTGAGTGATGCTGATTCGGGGAGCTTTCACAATTTCATTGAAACACTAATCATGAGATGCAGGTCGTAAAGGGAAAGGTTTTAGGATTTCAGATTCTACAACATATAAAATCTGTATTTTTAGCAGCTGACACATTCGATATCGAGACTTTTCCCTTCAAACGTATGTATTGCTGCTTTTTTGCAGCCATTAAATTGTGGAAATAGTTAGTCTAATATTAGAGTCTAAGTCAAATGTGTCGTTTATGCTGATAGTAGTTTCAGGATGTTAATACCACAAGTGAGTACGTCTAGTCAGTGCGACTACTTTAAATTAACTACACTGACACTTTCATCTGAAGCTTTTGTTATCATGAAAATAAGGTAACTTTTTAAATCAAAAGGGAGGTTCCAGACTTAAGCATGGTTATTCATTTAGCAGACTGCTTTATGGGCAATGTTCACACACAATTGGAACCTTTTTAATCCTTTAAAATAGTTCCCCGGTTCTGTCGACAATAAATTGAACATTCCAATTATATGGGCGATTGACATTGAATCAGACGCGCAATCCTGACATGGTACCGTAAAACTTGTTTTATCATTCTGAAAGCAGAATTTGTCGTTTTTACATTTTGTTAGAAGTGCTTTGACTAAGGAACCTGACCCACGTATATGAGAGTCCCAAGTGGCGCATTGCTGTTGTGCCCGCGGGCGACGCACATCACCACAATTGTGTCAGTAAAAAAAAAAAAAATCCAGTTTAAAAATGGGTTACAGAAAGTGTTAAGAAAAAGCTAGCAACATTAGCTGGCCTAGATAAGGGTGTCTACCAAGCAAATAAATAATGTAATCTATTTAATTTTATGTCAGCTCTCTTCCTAATGTGAAAAGTGATGAAAGTAAAGTTGTTCACTGGGGGACGTGCCACTAAGATGTGCACTGTCTGGCAGGATCTGTGGGTGCCACGCATTCTCAGCGGAGGCAGCTTTTCGCTGCGGGTCCTCAGTGTCTCTAATAGTGCAGAAAGCGCTGACAATGGGGGAGTCCTACAGCTATTAACACAGTTTAGTTCACATGCGACATTGAAGCAGATTTAATTTTGAAAAGTAACTCAGAAACACATCAAAGTTATTGAAGGTCTGCGTGGCTGGCAATTAGGTGTTACTAAATGAAGTCTAGTGGATCAAAAATTGGACCAAGAGTCCCACAAGACACAGACAATATTGCACGTAAGAGCCCCAAAGTACATCGTCTACAAGAGGTCAGTGCATGCCGAATCTTTACATTATTTATTTGAGAAGCAGTTGCACTTATCTAGGGCAACATAGCATAGCATTCACTCAAAGCCTCATACATTTACATTGCTGGATCTTTACTGATGTGACTAGGACTAAGAACTTGGCTTGCGTGAATAGCAGTGGGTTATCCACGGATTCAAACCTGCAGTCTTAAAGTCAGAATACATTTGCATTGCTAATGTGACAAAGACACACCCATTTCCTCTGGAATCCCAAAAGTGGGGGGCAGGGATGTAGTGCTGGAGGAAGACAGGGTGTACTGCTGCCAAGGTTTTGGTGTTCTCTGGGACCTGGTTTTTCATTAGTCAGCAGTGGTGCCATCACCTGTGTAATGGCAGGTGCTGTCCTGCTGACAGGACAAACCTGAGACAGAATTAATTGCAATTCCTGCTCATTAGCAGCCTGCCACAACACTTAAAAGACAGGCTCTTTGACACACTGGCTAATGTCAGGATACATCGATTAATCACTCCTCATAGATTAATGTACTGTGGATACTGCAATCGATCAACATTCAATTCATAACATATATATCCCCCAGATGACACCCATGAAACCTTTTGCAGATATAGAATTATCTGAATATATGGGGTGTGCTCTGTGTACAAGTACGTTTTTGCAGATTACAGTTATATCAAATTATCAGAGACTGGCATAGCTGTTTTGATGCACCCAAAATCCTGGTTAATCAATTGAAACCACAGTATGGTCCAGGCTGTGCCTCTAAGCTTGTTAACCTTTGATATTGAAGCATATAAAATCTTGTTGGCTCCAAAAGTAGTGAAATTACTGAACATATGCCAAAGTACTGTAAGAGGCATTAACTTTTCATTTGAGTTATTTCATGAATTAGAGGCTCTTTTAATGCATTCTGAAATAAACTGTTTCGGTTCTCTAAAGGCCAAAGCCTTATTTTGAATAATCACTGTCTAGAACTTTGTATAGTCCCAGTCATATTTCTTTATCTTTATGATTATACTCCCTGCTTAATTATGAAAAAAAAAAAAAAAAATCTTATTCAGAAACTTTTTTGGATGCCATGATGGGGAACAGTGTAATTTTTTACTTAAAGAAAGAGGGAAACATTACCTTCAGCCATGGACATGCTGGCTGAATTATGAACCATCTCCCAAACATCCCCTCACAGCCTAGTCTAAAGAAATGAGCTCATCAGCGCATCAACATGTATGTCCATTTGATAGGATAACATTTCGAAAGAAAATGTGCTCCACATGATAAAAAAAGACCTTGTGCTGAAGTAATGATTGCTGCCTCTTCATGCTGGAGTTAGAGCCAGAAAAGAGGAAACGCTCTGAACTTTCTGTGCATTTTCATATTATTTTAATTCAGACATGTATTTTGTTGCTACATGAGAGAATTAATACAGACACAGCCAGTACTACAACATGACAGGGGCAGTCTGTAGTCTAGTGTCTAAGGTACATGACTGGGACCCCTGAGATTGGTGATTCAAGCCCCAGTCTAGCCACAGCAAGAACACCATTGCTGTTGGGCCCTTGAGCAAGGCCCCTAACCCCACATTGCTCCCAGGGCATATTGGCTAGCCTCACCTTGGTTAGCCTAATCAACTGTAAATTGTCTTGGATTAAAGCATCCACTAAATGACTGTAATGCAATGATCATTTAAGCAATTCCCTCTCTTTCCTCCTGTAACCATATCATATATACCATGCACATAGAAAACAGTCTCGGGATGTTTCTTCACTTCAATTTCATTTTGTGCATCATGCTGAAGAAGGTTGTTCAAATATTTTACATTTTAATGAATGTATTGTAGCATGTTATGCTTCCAAGGGCTGAAACAGTGAAAAAGAATGTTAATGCAATTTTATTTTGTTGAAATCAAAACCAAAATTCTACACACAAAAAGATTATCATTTAATGTGCCTATTTAAGGTGTTTTTATTTTTTCTTCAAAAGAAATCAAGATGAACTCTTATAATACCAGAAATACAAGTAGTATTTATCTTTTCTGTCTACACTACAGGAAGGTAATTTTAAAACCAGGGCCATGTCTTTTGAGTAAAATGGGACCCTGGGTGCAAATGTAATTTTCTCTGTGTGTCATAAAACATTTTTAGCTTTGTCTTTGTTGTTTTCAGTAAGATAATGCCAAAGATTGGCAGGGGTTCAATTTGTGCCTTTTGCCAATGGAAATTATGACAATTTGAAACTCCAGGCAGTGTCTTTCTGTTTGACTGAACACCATGCACATTCATAA
This sequence comes from Albula glossodonta, assembly GCA_019788955.1. Taxonomy (NCBI): domain Eukaryota; kingdom Metazoa; phylum Chordata; class Actinopteri; order Albuliformes; family Albulidae; genus Albula; species Albula glossodonta. Next base: position 22,735,823 of record JAFBMS010000009.1, read on the forward strand.
AGGGGGAGGGTTGGGAGGGCCCAAAGCTCTCTGACAGGTCTTTGTGTCTATATATATATATCACCTTAAACACAAAGGAGGTTTAATTGATGAGCTAAGTCAAAAGCTCATCATTTAAGCTTATGTTTGCTGTATTTGATTCCAGAACATTCTGAGGAATCTTTACGAATGGACAGTCATATCTGAAGCACAAATGATAGTGTAGCTGGCAAAGTGTGTTGCCTCTATGGGAACTGTAGTTCAACAGCTCACTTTGGAGATTCATCAGAGTGTGCAATCAGTGACCTGGAGAGGGGTATGTTAGTTGGGAATTAAGTAACTATAATAATAATAATAATAATAATAATAATAACTATATCTGAACAGAGACCCCACTGTGAGTCATCAGGCATTATAAAATTTTAAATACAAAATTTTGTATTTAAGAAAAAACAACTTAAACCACATACAAGACATTTTGATGTGCACTCTCTCTGCATTTATTTTTATTTTTCTGTTTCTGAAGCTAAATTATACCTCCCTGCCCCCTCCATTCCTCAAAATCCCCTCCTCAAATGTGGCAGCTATAGATAGTCACATTTGGAAGCCGGAAAGCGTAGATCATTATCATTGCTTAAAAGGTGGGAAGCGTAACAGGATATTGAACTCTTTGAGAGGAAAGAGGAAAGAAAAAAAGCGGATAGAAGATTAAAACTGCAGCTGTCATGTAGAGAAATGAAGTGACTCACAATCCCAGCATTAAAATAGAACAAAGGCTGTCTGGTAAGACGTTCTTTGTGCAGGTAGAGACGTCTATAGCCCAGGCTGGCTAGCTTCAGAACGCCTATTTGAACCACTACAGGAGAAATTAGATTGACAGGATTTGTAAATATGCTCTCACATCATGCTTCAGACCTTGCTTATATGTTCTGTGCTTCTGTGCTTGCTTCTGTTCTTGATACAGATTGCATTCAATATGTATGCCTGTAAGTAATTTGCTTGGCTGACATCCCTGTCTTGGTTGACTCAATGTATTTTATGCCTTGATCAGTGTCAATCATTGATACAGCTGGATTGGGATTGGAACCTCCAAGACAGGCATTCATGTCTATCCTAGAAGGGACAGAGCAAGTGTAGGATTTAGTTCTAGCCCAGCGCTAAAACATTCGATTCAGCTAAGCATTTAACCAGTTACCAATGAAGACATTGATGAGGTGAGTGAGGTGTTTTGTGCAGGAATAGAAGTCCCCACACTGTCAGTTCCCACACTGGCATTCATGGATAAGTCTTGTTATCCCTAGTCATGGTAAAGCTTCAAGGACCCTTGATTCAAATGTCAAGGGTCTCATCCTTTCTCTGTGTTACTCTTTGTGTCCTTAAGGCTTGAGGTCTTGTTCTTAGGGTAGGAATTAAGTGCTGAAGTTAGGGAGTGAGTGTCATGATGAGAGGGTTTTTGATTGGATGTTAAGCTGAGTCATTTGTGCAACTTATAAATGAAATTGACATGATTTTTAAATTAAATGACATGTACTAAAGGTAAATCCTGTATAACTAATCTTGTATAAAGGTGATTTTTATATGGCATTGTTGAACTTTGTACTGTAAGTCTTACCCTGGGCTCACACTGGCAGCGACTTTGTCACTGTATGTTGCCAAGTCGCTGTGTTGCTGTTGTGACATAAAAATATGTATTTACAGTCAAAACATGTATTATCTACCATTTATTTGTGAAACAAACTGAAATTTTGCTGTCATAAATAAAAAATGGATGAAGTATTGGTTACATAAAACAGCTGGTTTTGTAGAGAAAGACTTTGTTATTAGCTTCTGGAGGCTATTTTTTTCCTGTTTCCAAACAAACCAGAAGTTCCCCCAGTCATACCATTAGCAGCGTTAGCCACTAGGGTGCAGTGTATCTATCTGTCTCTATCTGTATAGAGACAATCAGACCTAACTGTCACTGTTGAAGAATTCCAAGCGTGAGCTGTAAGTCTACGAGTTCATATTGTAAAGGAGGCCGTATAGGTATGTATGTATGAAGTTGATTCTTCTAATGTAGATAGTATATATTGTGTGTTTTCTACAGGACATACCTTTCACTGCCTTTTCCTGAATAAATTAAAAAATAATACGTTGGCATTTGAGATATGGACATGGACAACATTATGTAACAATATTTTGGTGGCCGATTGTACGTGTTTTGACTAAATATGTTAAATTTAAATTTTTAGCTAGCATCATTGACAACGACTTAAATTTGCCATTCACTTGATTAAACCTCACCACTCATCCCAACGATTTCCGAGATCTGCCTCCATGCATCATTTTTTTTGTATATTAATAGTCCTGTAAATGGACAGGGGTGCATCGTACAGGACAGGAAATCCAGCAACAGCTGCAATCAGTTTCTCCTCCATGTTGGCTGTGGGAACTAAAATGCTAATGTCGGAACTACAGTTTAATAAATCCTTTCACAGTGAAAGAATATAAGAGGAACACATCTACCCTGATTAGCCGATGCTTTTTTGTCACCAACTTGTGGCGATTTTGTCTCCAGGTGACTAGTCGCCCCATGTTGCTCAGTGTAGGACAGCGACCATTGGAAATGAATGACTGGCCACTTTGTCGCTTATTTTCGCTGCTGGTGTGAGTGAGCACAGGGTTACACATGGGGTGGGTTTTTACTTTACCTCAGTAAAGTGAGTAGGCTTTTAGCACAGACAAGTTGGAGATTCACACTCGTGACTGACCAACTGAGTTCTCAACCACTTGCTACATGACAGTCTAGTCTGTCTTATAAAATGAAAATAAAAAGAGAAGTCCCGTCATTGGTTTCCTTGAGTGTAATCTGAAATGCAGAAATACAGACAAACACAGCCCTCTCATATCCCCTGTAAGCTTGTGATTGTTATGGCATTTTGGTGTACACCATTACAACAACCCTTATAATTTCAGTTAAAGGAAAAGGCAGTATGTCACTACTTATAAACCTGTCATAAAGCATGTGTTATCTAGCTGAAATGCAGTGGTGCGTCTTTGTGGCCATGGTTCTTATTACATTTACAGTATACTCAAATGTACCTCTGCCTGGATACCAGCCTGTATTGGGTTAACCTCTGATATATTAAGTAATATGGTGGATATTTCAGGTTTGGTTGTGTGTGCAGAGCAAGAGACTGGTGTTAAGTATAGTTGAGATTAGTAGTTAAATGTCAAATTTGCATAAATATTAGGAAGTAGACCTCTTCCAGGTGAAGGGTTATCAGCTCTAGGGTTAGTGTGCTAGGACATGTTTCATAGAGACACTGAAGACAAGACTTGAAACGATGGTGGATATTCTAACAGTAGGCAAAAATGAAAAGTATCCACTTGACATGCCAACAAATTGCAATAACTGTGTTTTTCCTCATACCAAATGCATGCAAGATATGACTAAGAGCCAGTTAATGTCATTACTATCTACACACAACACTAAAAATAATGAATATTACCTGTTTCTAATTAGTATGAGCAGGTTAGCCAGAGTTCTGATTAAACTTCTGCTGTATGTCCCAAGGATATGTCTGTTCATGTCGGATACATGTTTCCCCTCTTGGTGTGGGGAGGGAGTGAGTGAAACCCTGTAACTGCTTTCCACCTCCTCCTGTACCTCTTTGCACTCTGTGGAGTGTTCATGGGCATCCTGTGTGGCCACCGCTGGCACAACCAGCAGCCAACCGGCCAAACAAACAAAACGGGGAAACCTCGAATGCAGAGGAAAGACAGTGTGGCCTGTTTCCCAGCTTTTTCTGTGTATTTTTAGAGCCTCTTCTCGGGGGAGTACATACAAAACGCTTTTATCACTAAAAGGATGCCTAAAAAGAGAGAATTTGGTGCGAGGGAGTATTTGTTATATCAGCTTTGTGGCTAATGTATAGTTTATGAGGAAGAAGGGACATTTGGAACACTTAAGGGGATGTGCATCTGTGTGTGTGTGTGTGTGTGTGTGTGAGAGCGAGAGAGAGAGAGAGAGAGAGAGAGAGATCATATTTGTGTATGTGAGAGTGAGTGAGTGTGTATGTGTCTGTGCATGTATTGTGGTCTAGGGGATTTCTTATCTCACTAAATCTGGACAGTAGGAAATCCCTTCACTTGGTCAACAGGTGCATTAGCTTTTGTCTGCTTGGCTGACAGTGATGTGCTGAATTTTGTTACGCATCGTTAGCTTGTACCCATCTGATGTGTACAGTGGTCTGTAAGGGCCTGCCAGCAATTTATGAGTTCATGCGTAGGAAAGCTGTTCCTTTAGATTTTCAGCATTTAGCAGTACCACCCTCTGTGTGCTTGCACTCCCCCCAATACAAGTGCCCTGACTGCAAAACCAAAAACTGGCACGATTCACACACGCGAACAAACATATGCAGTGGCATGGTGCCATGTGTGCGTGCATTCATGTGGAATTTTTTTTCCGTTTCACTTCCCTGAGCTTGGAGTGAACCTTTCCTATCAGCCATGGAGAATGAGGTTTTTGAGCTAGATTATGATGTACATCAGCTCTGCTCCCTTCTGTAAAAGTAAGATCAGATCAATCTGATACCGATGCTGTCACCCTGTTGGCCAGTCATGCGGTTGCACAGCAACCCAACTGATTACAATAATCCTCCTCATCAAAAAGGTAGGCGGAGAAGGGGGATTCTTGGAGGTAATGCATCTACAACAATTCCTCATGGGTTACAGGCAGAAGCCCGGGCCTGGAGCACCTTCTGAATAACACAAGTATTAGGAGGAACTGAGCCAATGGGAAGCCGTTTCAAACCAGATAGGCACAATCTTTGCATTTTAAGTAGAGAGGCTTCAGCCTGGGGGTCAGTTGCTGCTATGGTATGCATAAGAACCAGATTGGGGGTGAGCATCTGTCCCGAGAAATCCTCAGACAGATGAAGTGGAATAGCAGTGAATACATGTAGTTTACAGTCCTTTTTAGGCTTTCAAATTAAACGAGAGGCTCACGCAATCCCACTGCAGACTCAGTTTATATATGCCAAAAACATTGACACAGTGGTTCAGTGACTTGTGTTATTCAGTGTGGTCCAGACAAATGGACTACACTCTCATGTTTGCTTTTGCTGACCACTGACACAAAAAATACCTCTACCATTTGGTCACATAGAGCCTTCTAGAAAAAACACAGCTAAGCTATGTAATTTAAGTAATTTATAGAACTGAATGAATGCATCAGGCATAACTCTGTTGAACATGACATGGACAATACGGATGGGAGAATGAGCTCTAATGATAATGAACCTTTGAGTAGGTATCATGAGTTACCACGTGCTGTAAATATTTGACCTGTACTGTGGAATGTGATGCTCTCTACAGCAGAACCATATGATTGGTCTGAATCAGGTGAAACCCCAATACCACTATTCAGTGCTATCCATTGTAGGGGATTATGCAGCTCTCTCCAATCACCACTGCCATCAGTATGGCCTCGTCTTCAGTGATTAAGAATCACTGAGCAGTTGAAAGAATATTGATACACTGCTCTTATTGCTCCCCATGCTGTAACACTGCCCAGCAAAATGATAGAAAACCTGACTTTTATTACTGAATCAGCTGCAAGAAATTCTGATCCACCCAGAGTCACTTCAGAAAGCACTTTAAGTTCTTTACATTTTACACATCTCAGTCCAATATAGGCCCAATTAATCTCTCTGCCTGTGGTGCTCCATCCCCTCTGACCGTAAGTTGGATTAGGCTCTTCGCCCATTTGATTTTTACATAACAAATAATCCGCTCATACAGAATGAATTATACATGCACAGTTAGACCAGGTCCTGAGAGGCACAGAAAAGCTCTTTGGTGAAGAGTATACTGTATTGTGAATGATTTATCAGGATTATATATTTCAATTCAAATATCAAATCTTACTAATTAAACTGTGCCTTGGGATATTGTTGAGGTTAGGAGAACACAATCTAAATTCCATTTTAGTTAATCTTTTCAGTACATATCCACTTGGTATATAAATGTGTATATCTGTGTTACCATTTAAGGCTAATATTGTACACAATTATAAATTATGTTACAGAAGCTCTAATGTGAGGAGACTTAAAATTCCAACATGTAAAGAAACATTCATACAACTCATAAAATTGCAGCAACAACATCACCAAAAAACAGGGTGTATATCAGTCCGTAGTACAAATAACAATACCATGTCAGCTTAGTGAATGATGTGAAGCTACCCAAAGTATATTTTTAACTCTGAATCTGACCAAACCTCATGCAAGGCCACTGAAATGGCAGCAGTCCAGCCGTGAAGCAGTGAACTGCTCAGCTGTGATGGATCAGAGGACTGTGAGTGCATGTGTGTGTGTAATGCCTGTTGCTTGACTGAGGGTTTTTTGGTCAGTTTTGTTGTAGACACGATTCGGTGATTCATCTCCCCTCACCTCGTACAAATCTACAGTTGTTCACATGATTTTTCCACACCTTCTCATGCTCTACTACCTTCCCTCACCACAAACACGCACACATGCACACACAAACCCCCACCACCCCTCCCTCTCCCACATTCACTCCCACTCACTCCCTACACCTCCCCCCCCACCCACCTTCCACACCTCCCCATACCGCCCCCCCCCCCCACCTCCCTACATCCCTACTTTCTCAACATTTCACAACACCCCAGCCCCCTGCTCCCTCCTGTTCAACTGAATCTATTTTTACAACCTATTTAATCATTTATCACTCTTTCACAATTAAAATAATAATGATACCGGCACACAGGCAGTGAGGAAGATAAACGGAGAGGCTTTTTTTAAAGAAAGGGTTTCATGATTGTTGCTGGAGGGAGAAACGGCGATTTCACACCCCCAAAATATCGGGCAGAATAATAAAAATAGGTCCTTAAAATGAGTCAGTTTGGGACGTGAGCAGAAAATCAGAGTATGGTACATTTAGACCATTCATGCAAGAGATGCAGTTTTAATCACAGTCAACCAGCGGTTATTCCAGCCGTAATACACAAAATCCTTTTACTTTTCTGTGTGTTCAGATACACATAATAAGCTATGAAAACTTGATTTTTGAAGTATTAGCTGATATTTTTATTGACTTGTTCTTGCAATCAAGTCTGAATTTATTTGTATGCTGTACATTGTGGTGCAGTGACAGGCAAGGCTACTGGGCCAGATGAATAGTGAAAGAAAGCACAAAGAGCTGGATACCAAAAAGAAGCCAACTATTTTATTCCTCTCTTGTAGTGATGTGCAGAAAAACAAACAATGATAAAAGCAGTCTTGAATGCAAAATCTACACAGCCAACAAAGAAATCGTAAAACAGGAAACCAAAATGCCACCAAAGATGCCCTACCAGCACAATAGACTGTGCTTTATACAGGACTAAAAAAAGGCAATGGCTGGCACCTGAGCTGATTAGAAATCTACCTATCTCTGAAGTTCCTGCAGTCTCTCCAGGCTGAGGGAGGGAAGGGGAACTGACTGCAGTCCAGTGGAAGGAGCAGAGCTTGTTCCTCCTTCCTCCCCTCCTGCAAAATATACTTGAAATAACACAAAGCCATTAAAATAGTATCTATACAGTATCTTTAAAAGAACTTCAGTCTGAGCAAGGCTCCACTGGTGAGTTGGTGGCCTGGGTGAATGGAGGAACAGAACATCAGGTGCCCAATGGCATGGACCCAGGCATGGACGTATGAGTCAAAACAACAATGTGGAGACACAGTTTTCTGAAAGGCTGAAGGGGAGAAGGAGGTGTGAGGTGCTGTGATTCCTTGGGAAACAAGGCTAAGATGCTTGCTTGTTCTGTGCTTAAAAGGAGACCCTGGAAGTGAGGCAATGAAAAGGGTGGAGGAGAGGATCTGAAGAGCGAGGACAGCTGTTGAGTTCTGCCACTAAGCTCTGTGAATTCTGATGTCACCGACTTGGTGACTTGGATTGGTTTAGCGCCATCTGCTAGGAAAGCATTTTGGAAGGAAGGTCAAGGGAAAATCTGAGTGGACATGACCTGGGGGAAAGAAATAAGAACATCTGGGGCCATGTTGAAATTCAGAGGGGAAGATGAAAAGAGGTAGGGGAGAGGAAAGGAAATAAAATTCAATTGTGGCATATTCAGCGCAGACCCTTAAAGTACTTTATCACTTAAAAATATGAGTTCTTAGTGGCATTCCTTTTAATTGCTCATGCTGGTGAAAGCTAATTTCAGTTTTTAAATCCAACATAAATTTAAAAATAAATTTACATGTATAATGGATGGACATTTTAAAAGTTGAATGAATGACAATTTAAAACAGTTAAAGTCATTAAAGAATTTTACAAATTAGATTGAATTTCAGGAATTTACTCACTCCTGTTATTGAGCAAGATTGAGGAAATCAAAACATCTCGCTTGAGTATAATCTGTAAAGTACTATACTAATATTTCAAATGTAAAAACTGTTTGCACTGAGATTGTAGCATATTTTTCATATTGACTCATGATAGAAGGACTCCAGGACCTGGTCTAAATTAGGATCTATCAAGCTCCCGAAACAAGATAGCTTTTGCTTTTGAACTGTGTGTCTCATACCAGAATGGTTAATGTATTTAATTGATGTCACATTTCATGGCTTATGTGTGCACAAAATTAATTTTCCTGTGTCATTCAACCACAGACACAGAATATCATCAAAATAAACATATGTCTTACCTCTCCTCGTCTCCCACCACTGACTTCCAACATCAGCCTGCATAAATACAAAATCCTGGTCTTTGCCTCCAGGGCAGCAAGAGGAACTGCACACTCCTACCTGCAATCCATTATCAAGCTTCACACTCCCACCAGACCCCTGCACTCTGCATCCTCTGGGTACTTGGTCCTTCCTTCTTGAAATGGCCCCACATCTCATTCACAAGTGTCTTCAACTCTGGCCTCCAATAATAAAATTAACCTTCTTTTGTTGAAAACTGGGCACACGTCTGTTTAAGCTATAGCTTGTCCCATCAAACACTCAGTTATTTCATATCCTGTCTTGGTTTTTGGTTCTTGAATGTCACTGTGTGCTGCTGGAAAAAAAAAAAAAAACAAAAAACAAAACAAAACAAAGAAAAACAAAAAACAAGGAATATGGAGAGTACATGCCCCCTCAAATAATGAAACCTTACAAAACACTGCCATCTTGTGGTGTTGTCAAAACCAGGCAACTAATGTATTTAACTTGGGTGTAAATATTTTAACTTGGCAGTGTGTGGATGATCAGCATTGCATCTGCTGATTGGGATTTCTGACTTTAATGAATTACATTTAAAACTGAATTACAACCACAGCCTTTCAATAGCATTTTCCTCACTGACACTGGAGAGAGCAGATCTGATGAGGTCTGTTAGGGCTCATTGGTCTCAGCAATGACCTGTGCCAGGGCAGGGTACCCGTATGCGATTGTGTCTCCTTCAGGGCCTGGCTTTGTGGTCTGAGTGTGAGGGTTTTAGGGTTTCATCATAAAATGACATCACTGTTGTTTTTTTGACAATTGTGATTTGTTTCAAAAGGGCAAAATGTGGGAATTTGAGAAAGCTGTGCTTGAACTAGAAATTATATGCTCCACCTTTATTCCTTTGCTGCGTTGTGGAGCCATATGGATATTTGTGCACATTAGCGACACAGTTGAACTAAGCCAATCATGTCTCCCAACAGGCTGGCACTAACTTTGTCATGGCTGTTCTCCTCATTTAATCCATTACATCTTGAACATCTAAGACAAGGGGAATATCCTATAAATTATGGTAATTATTTACCATAGTATATTGATATTCTGATTTGTTCTCCTTTACTGTCATGGACAGTAGTTTTCACTTTCCCTATGCATCAGTATGTTGTATATAGATATATTGATGTATTTTTAATTATGATTTTATGAGACTGATTTACTGAATGAATTAACCACACAGCATTACAATTACAATAGTGTTAGGTGTGAATCACCTCATAATATATATTAATGATAGTGATAATATACAATAACTCAAAATTGATTTATCATTTACCGTGACATGTGAACTGTTTTATTAGCCTGTTTTTCAGTATTATTCTTGTTAACTGATTAATCAAGTGTTATTTGTCATTTATTCATAGAACGTAATTGGTTCATTGCATACAATTATACGTTGTCCTCCTTATTGTTCAATGTACCATAATTGTTTCAAACCATATCCATATTATTCACCCCATTTCAGTGGGCGCCCTGAAATGCTCAAACATAAACGTACCGCAGTAAACAGATGATTCAAGATAAAGAGGTGGTGTAAAAAAGCAAATCTACTAAAATTTTGATTAAATCCACCCAATATCTATTCTACAATGAGGGGTGCATTTTCTTTGGTTTTGTAAGGTGACAATTGACCTGTTGATTGCTTGAGCTTATTGATGGCTTGTTGATTGACTTCATTTGAGTGCCTTTTTGAGTGCCATACTAGAAAGGAGCAGTCAGTCTTTCAGGCAAGGCATATAACTCAGAAACCACCTACATGCATGACACAAACTTTAAAAAGTAAACGTCATTTCCCAACATGCCATTCTTGAGCCCATATCTGCTCTGCTTTGATTTAACAGCATTCTTATCATCTAGTGCAAGTTTATTAACCTGGATAAGCTTGTTTAATAAGACAATTGATTGACAGACCATGATAAATCATACATGACATTAGGCATTAAAATGAGTAGTATCGATGTACATAGATTCCAGTAAGTCCCTTTTTTATCTGTTTTTACAGGCACTATAAATGCTGTATAAATGTTGTATAAATGCCCTATAAGTCACCGTAACTGCAAGAATGAATGAACGAACGAACAAACAAACGAATGAATGACAGTAGAAAAGAAGGCACAGAACAGGCAGTATCACGCACTATCTGAAAGTCTGTCCCCATGCATCTGAAAAGAGCTTCACTGATTTATAATCCGTGTGCGGTAGAAAGTTATTAGGTTTAACACAGCAACTGTGCATTGCTGTGATGCAGCCACCAAAACATATATTCAGTGTTTTGTTGTCTAATTTTCAGGAAAATTAGAGCAGTTGCTGAGCAGATTCACTGACACATCACAGCATTAAATGACACTATTAATCAACTTGGTCTGTTGGGGGTGGGCCTTTATCAGTAACTTTGGTGTGTTGGGGCAGAGTGCCACTAGATGGTGCTGTGGCACCATGCTGTTGAGAGAGAAGGAAATTCCCAGCCACAGCTCAGATACAGTAACCCTTTCTGTTCCAGAAGGGGTCACTATAAACATGCTGAGAATCCTTAAGCACCATATTAATGAGGTAATTGAAGTGATCCAGAGAGTGTCTGTATCAGAGCCCTGCATGGGTCTGATTTTCAAGACCCGCTACCCTACATTAAATTGAATTATTATTATTTTCATTTTATTTTAATATATTTACTATCAAACACCCATGATCTGGGTCACATTCTTTGTTTCACCCAGAACCAAACCTGGAATTAAAATGAAGACAAAATACCACCCTAATCACTTTTTGCGGTTCACCTGTCGGTACACAATAATGCAGTACTCTGGTCTGTGCGGCTGATGTAAATGCCGGCAAAAGAGTTAGCAACTGTATTACACAGACCAAAGCTGCCATCTTGTGACACATTTCCTCTCACAACCCACTGGTGGGTTCAATCCTACAGTTGGACTACTCTGGACCTGAAGGCTGTGATTTCAAATCCCAGGCAGGATACTGCTGTTGTTAACCCTGAGGTAGGATTAGTTATGTCAGTTACTCAAACAGCATGGCTCAGTGTTTCATAACTGCGCTCGTCTTCTCTCTTTTACATACTGGGTATGATTCAGCTGAGGGTTGAGCTCAGCTTAAGGCTCAATAAGATTTTCATTGAAAACTGATCTGGATTTGGCAGTTGTTTCAAATGGAAAGTATCATAATTTAATCAACATATTTTGCAATAAAAAGACAGAGAATAAGGATTTTCTTACATGTATTATTATTATTGCTTAATTAGTGAACAGATTTATAGCAGCTGTCTCAAATGATTCAGTCTTATATCTGTTTCTAGGTGCTATAACTGCACATAACAGCATTAATTAACTTTAGAAAATTATCATATCATAAATATCATCTGTACTGCTAATCCAAGGCACAATGAATTAAGAAACAAAGAGATACACTTTGATCATACTTTTTTCTACCCACCAACCTTAAAGATTTTTTTTTCTATCTCAGAGAGAATACTGAAAAAAATAAATAGGCACAAGGTTTCAAATCATGACCTTTTGTGAATTATGAGCTCAAAGCATGCCTTGTTTCAAAACAAGAAAAATCAGCATACATTATGTTTTATGAGGACCATGACTGACAAGCCCTGACTCATGTGGCTAAAAGTGTGTGCTACAAAAATCTTAAAAAATAATAAGAATAAGTGGAAGAAGAAAAAGAAGATCAAAATAAGGATTCAGCTATTGTTAGCTACTGGAAGGTAAAGAAAAGTCCTGCTCCTGCTCCTTAATTGCATTGTTACTATAGCACCCATATCCATGGCTACAGCTTACACATTAACCAGTAATTCAGCATGAAGTTTAAGAAAGCAACTCTCCATCTAGATCCTCTTTTTTTCTTTCCTGGCTCAGGATATGCTCTGTGAAACAATATGCGGCTTCATAGCTGCATGTTCTCCCTCAAGTATAGTTTAGTCTGAAGCAATCATTCACAGAGGGGAGAGGCTAAAACTGTACTAAAGGGGAAAAAAGGGACAGAAGTGAAATTTACAGCAAGCGCAGAAAGAAATGTCTTGCTACATACCTTTCTGGTAAACAAAGGGCTGGGTTAGTGGATCTGAGGATCACGGCCACTCTAATGTGGGCACTGAACTCTTTGGTTAGTGCATTGAGAGACTCCTTGCTGTTGCTTGGCAGGTGGAATATTCTGAGGGGAGTCCCTCACTTGCTTAGCTGTCAGCAGCTGCTTGTTTTTGCTTTCTTCCATCACAGCAGAGAAGTGGGATCTCCACTTTCCCTGCATAACCTGAGCTAAACGTCCCATTTGCCTGCTCTGTTTTTCATGGCACAGCACCCTGACAGCAGTGGAGGGCTCAGACAGCCTGTTTGATGATAGAGATTCACCCTGGTTGGGGGAGAATATTATTCACTCTACATAAACACAAATACTGTGATATTGATCCTGGGTCCCCCAGGATTATTCATTACAAAGCATGGGTAGGAAGACACTAAACCCTGTCAGGATGTCTGCTGAAAGGCTAAATTAAAAATGGCCTGCACTGGAACAGCATCACATTGAATTTGACAGCTAAATATAATTATTAATGCCTCTGCTTAACAAGGGCCATGACCGGAGAGGTTTGAGGTCCTTAATGTTGATCACCTCAGTGAAACTGCGGTCTAGTGAATAATGATTTATCCAGAAGCATATCTGTTCAGATTAAATTGTATGTCCATAGTGTTCTGTGTTGACTGAAGATACAAAGTAAGATTTGAACACAGTCTGCACACAGTAATATATGCAGTGTTAATTGAAATGCAACAGAGTTCGTGTGAACCTTCTCTAGCTAAGAGTGGGACCAAATGCGCTCTGTTAACAGTTGAACATTTTTCTGTGTAAGTTACATCAACAGTGTAGCATTATCTGCTATTGGCCCTTTTATCACTGTTCACACACCCCAATCCTTTTTCCTCTCCATTCTGATACAGCATCAGCAAGCTTGGCCCTGACTGCCAGCATATCCCATTGGTGCAAATGCCCAGACTGAACTCATGTCAGTACTTGAGGGCACACATGCACTCACACCCACACACACACACACACACACACATGCATCTTCTCTCTAGGGAAATTTCACCATCATATTTCTGTTGTTAAAAAAGGAGCCAAAGGCATTTTCTTGGGGCACAGCAACCTGCCGTTCCTCCTTAGCAACAGTGTGTCCATCTTACCTTTAGCAAGGTAATTTGTGCAGCTGGTCTTTGGCACTCAAAATCAGACTGACAGTTCTTTTGCCTTGAGACTGTGGCTGACAGTCCATAACTGACCAAAGGGAGTGATCATTCACAGCCTGTGGGAGATCCAGCTGTCTCCCTCAACACAGAAGGGGCTGAGGCTCCACCACCAATAAACTTTTTTTTCACTCTACCCTGTAGCTGTAAGTGCTGTAAAATCAAGAGTCTGTCTCTTAACATGACATTGACGTACAGATTTATGACAATATTAATCAAGTGATGTTTTAGCATTTTTTGTACTGCATTTTTATGTTCATGACTGTAATAACACATGCTACCCTCACCCCCTCACCCCCACAACCAAAAAAGAAAAAAATATTTTATCAGTAAAAAGATAATTCTTACAAATCATTATTACATTCTTTCTCCCTCTAGTTCACCAAATAGGCATGGATCCCTTGGGTTATAGTTTCATGCAATGTTTTTAGTTGTTCCCCTCTCAAGACTGCAATTGATGTGCAAGCTGACTGGTGGAAATGGAGAGAAGTGACAATCTGACTAACGATCCCCATTTATCTGAGTACTGCCTCCTGCAGCTCTTTCTCTCATTCAAAATCCTGTTTTACCAGTCAATACAAACCGACTGCATATTCCACCACCATCCCAGCTCACAACTCCTGTAATCTGTCAGTATATTAGGTCCAGCTTGATTCTGGCTGTAAACTAGTTTGCCTCTCATGGCATTTTTGAGAGTATCTCTGAAAAACCTGTCTGCATCTCTGCATCTAAACTGAGCTCACACTGCAAGGGCCCTTACTAAATAATGAAATGAAACGTCATTTCACACCACTGACTTTTCTCTGCAGTATTTTTGTGAGACCTGGTCTGCTCTTTTTACCCTGGTATTGACCTTGGCATTTACAATAGACACATAGCATATGTTGGTAGTGTTCTAGCAACTCAGTAACACCACATGTGTATTTATATTAGAAAAAAGTTAGAACATATTTTTAACTAAGTAGAAAAAAATGATTCATTTTTTGAATCATTTTTTTCTACTTAGTTAAAAATATGTTTTTTTTACTTGGGACTAAAAATGGGCTTGCTGTGATTTCATTTATCAGCCCTCTCTGTTCCTCAAACAGTTTTATTTGCTGGTGGTGTTTACAGTAGACTGCAAGATTACATTTAAGTCAATGACTACTGATTTAAAATCCAGTATGTAATGATGTCCTGCCTGTGATCCTATCTGCCTTAGATAATGAATGAATCATAGGTGGACTGGCATAAGTAAACATGTAGCACTTGTGTAGGTCATCCCTCTCCACAGGCTATTCTGTTTTTCTCCACAGGGGGAGCCCTTACAGCTCTGTGGGACATCTTGTCATCTTGCTTTTCCTTTAGATGTTTTACAGTTTGCTCATGGTGATCTAACAGATGGTGATGAATCACAGTTGTGTCAGAAGTATCTTAGATACCTGGCATCCACACAATCTACCCCTAGATGGTTTGTGTAATCATATACAGTTGTTCAAAACTAAAAGTGATTTGCATTTTCTAACATATATTTACATAATATATTGTATATGTGTGTATGTATAGGTAGGGTATTTCCAAGAAGAAATGCCACTGTTGAAGGGAACATTTCATTAGGAGGGTCGGGTGCATAGACTGTTCATACCAAGACATGCTCTTTCTTTAATCTGAAGGCATATTGAGTGCATTATTTTTCATAACTGAGTATTATATCATTGAAACACATTAAAATAATAATTATGTATAAATATCAATAAAACATATGAACATGTAATAAACCAGGACAAAAAAGTTAAGTGTAAGTCAGTAAAATAACCTGTGATTCTTTATATAACAGAGGGTGAGAAATTGAAAGCTTGTACCCAAACACATCTTATGTATTCAGCATTCTGATTTACCCCAAAATGATAAAGCCACACAATTAAGATACAGTTCCAGAGTTATTTTCTGACTCAGATCAATACAAAACAAAATAAATAATTGATAGGCTAAAATTTGTTATTGTTTGTGGAGCTTGCCATCAAATTGAAGCAGTTCAGTCCCTTTGAATTGCCACAAAACTTACTTAAAACCTGAGTAAAACTGAGTAAAACCTGAAGCTCTCCACTTATCAAAAATAATAGTACTTTTAAATACTGTTTTTCCAGTTGTATTATTCCATCAGACAATTACTCTGCCCACATGCTCTTTTCTCCTCTGCGTTTGTTGTCTGAAAAAGCCATCATCCTCCTTCCATAATTGAATCCCAGGCCACTGAACACAAAGCTGTGTCTAGTCTGACTGTAGTCTGTTTGCCCATTTATGACCTTCAATACATCAAATGGAAAAAAAAAAACATGAGACAGTTATTCAGTTATTAAACATTATAGTTATTCATGCATAGAAGGTAGACAGTAACACAACTTCAAGAAGTACACATAATACACCTCTATCAAACAAATCAATGTTCTCCTAATGTCATATTTTTTCATGAAACGGTATGCTGTGCTCCACTGCATCACAGTTATTTATATTGCACCATTATACATTTAACAGTGCTAGTCTGATTTCCTGAATTGCCTCTCATGTATCCAGTGCTTTCAGAATTATTACACATCAATAAAATCCACAATTATGGAAAACAATTACTGCACAAAGATGCAGCATACTTATAGGAATTAGCACATTTTTACCTGACTTTAAAATGCTCTTAGTTTTGGACGAAGCTCTGAAGCTGTGGACATGGTATTTTTTAATGTATTTATTCTCCGTATATGCTTTTCACCATAAGGCATGCGTAATGGAAAGGTCAAACAGTCTATTTAATAAAATTCATAACCACTATAGAACAGAACACAGAATACAGAATCAGTTTATCTCTATAGAACAGTGAATAGGAGAAGTAAAATCATCTCTGATCCCACTTACCCAACACACCACCTTTTCCAGCTGCTGTCCTCTGGGAGCTGCTGCACGTCACTTCCCAGCCAAACAAGCTATTTTAATAACAGTTTCTTCCCCTCTGCAACACAGATCCTGACTCCCGGTGCTAATCCCTTAGTGGTATCCTTGTACATATTGCACCTACTCCCTCTCTTTGTATATGTTCTCGACTGAATGAACTGTGTGCCTGCGCCCTGTGTTTAATATTGTGGCTAGGTGGTGTTGGGAAATATGGTTGGTGATATGGTACAGTGTGCCTGTTGGTCTTATGTTGTTTAATGTTGGAACTGAGCCGTTGCATGCTATATCAATAGCAAATTCCACAAGCCTGGCTGTGTGGTCTTTAAACTCTGAAACCTGTAATGTACCCTGCTATTGCTTGGGGTTGGACAATGGGAGGCCCTATTTGACAGGGTCTTCAGGGAGCACCTCTATATTACTTTTAAAGAGAGTTATCAATGATGTAGACAAAGTAAATTGTAAAGCACAATTTACATATTTAACAAGCTGGCACACCTTGTGCAATCTGTCAATGCATATGTGGTTACAAGCCACAAAACCACTAAAAACAAATCGCAGCACAACCTCTCATCTGCTCCCATATTGTGTCCCTTAATCCAACATGGCAGTGCATCTCAATGAATCATTCATTTCATATACCAAAATCCATGCTTTACTGGGATTGATTGTGAATATCTAGGGGGTTATGTCACTGCTGGATTAAGAAACAAGGACAGGTGATCAGGGGCTTGTTTGAACTTCCATCACCATGACAGATGAATAGTTAAAATCCTTCTGATCTTGCAAGCTGCTTTTCAGTTGAATCTTAGAAGTCATTTGTTTTGCCAAAGCCTATATGATCTTGCTGAGTTCTTAGAAGCTTATTTGCTGTTCTTTCTAGCATTAACTGAAATAAAAGCTACCATATCATTGGCAACAATAATAACAAAACTATGCATTTTCAAAAACATTTCTGTAATATTAAAATATCTAAAGCTACACTTGTACGCATGTGGAAATCTATTTAATAGATACTAAGAATGTTATTCAGTTTAAAACCAACATGTTCATCAGTCAACATCATTATTTAATGAGTTGAAGCAAGTACTTAAGCCCAACAAACTATTTTAATTAGCCCCTTGGCATATCAGTACCTGTCCCTCTGCAGGTAAGATTTTAGCTCTTGGCTAATTCTCATGAATATGCATGGTTCCACTTACCACCTAGACAATGTGCTTTAGTGTGTGTGAGAGAGAGAGCAGTTGCCTTTTTGCTGCTTTTATAACCATGTCAAGGAATTTACTCCTTTTCCACTTAAAATCCAGTGATTTTCTGTTTCCTGTACAGTGAGTTCGGGCATTGATTTGAAAAAAGCACTGTCTTGTTATTATGTCTTTTATAGCATCAACGATAATGTTTTTTTAAAGAAAACATGAGGGGGCATACAATTGATACAATGCATGAAAAATTGCAATGGGAGAGGAAAATCCCAAAGATACATTTATGTTGATTCATATGCTTAGGGGAAAAACCTATTTATTAATCACACAAGGGAAGTCAGCCATGCACAAATGCATGCATTAAATATGTAAATGTAAATAAATTAATGTATTCCCCTGCCATGTATTGGAAACAATCTGAATGCACTACATTTTGTAAACAGTTATTGCTATATGTGATCAATAAAAAAACAGAAACTATAATGTTATCTCAACTATATTTGTCAAGGATTGTTGTACATGAATTCAGATCAATGTTCACACACACACACACACACACACACACACACACACACACACACACACACACACATGCACGCACATACTTCAAAACACATCAACAACAACAAACAAAACACAACCTATACATCCCAGGATGCAATAAATGTCAGGTTCTTCCTGAATAAAAATGCAGTTGCACAACACAACCATCTAGTACGGCATTAGTGAGTGGTTATAACCATGGGGTAAAAAACTACAAACAGGCACAAGCATGTACACACTTATGGTGCATTGGTGGTTAATATTTTCCATCACTTTCTTTTTTTCTGAATTATGTATATGGAATTTTGTACACCATAACGAGTAAAGTGTCCATCGCAGAAAAACGTGCCACAGTCAACAGAAAAATGCCAAGCAAAATGGAGGAACTTCTGCATTAGGGCCAGACCCAAATTAATCCAGTTCACTGCATTGTGTGCTTTCAAATGTAATGCATAATTCATTTAGAGCTACTTTTGACTCCATGGTAACTCTCACGTTCAATTGCCCCAGTGCTCTCCCTTTTAACAGTCACCTAAAGAAGAGACAAAAGGAGTGCCAGCATTCTGCCATGGCACTGAATGCCCTCTGGCAACATGTGAATCTACTTTATACTTTCAGCTCTTCCAATCCTACAGGAGCCACTCATCTCAGCCACTTGCTCATGACTTACTCTCCTTTGCCTCGGTCATTGAGTTTAGGCAACATGCAGTTATGAGAAGCAACACACCAATTACTGCCCTGCCCACATCCCTGCTTTTCAGTCCGAGCATGGTTTCTGTTTTACGTGACTGATCATTTTGGGTGTGTATTCAGATTTGAGCAGTGTGAGCAGAGGTTGCCAGTTTCCCAGGGAAAAGGTGGAGGGCCTAATTAAAGAGGAGGGGAGCATCGGGCATGAACAGGAGCTCGCAGCAGCCATGAAATTACAGAAACTTCAAAGGAAATCAAGGACAGGAGCAGAATTCTAATACCAAGCAAAGCTGAAATAATTCAGTCATAAACCCTACCAAGCCCAAACACTCTCCAAATACATGCCAGGACCCCCCACTGAAGTGTCGGTGTGCTTCTGGGCCAGAACCACTTTAGAGGCACCAGTGAGCACTTATGTCCCTCACCGATGATAAGAAAGCTGCTGTCTCTGAATATTAGTCCAACACATAGTACACAAAGGGTAACAGACCATGTCAATAAACCATGTCAGGCGGCAAATTAATCTCATTCAACGATTAAATTATTCCCTTCACCATTCACTATCATCTGTCCAAGCATTAAACCAGCTAAATGAATTCACAGAATGAAGAATAATCAAAAATCAAAATAGATTACTGCACGAGAGTTTCAAAGAGCATGTTAATGTGTGAAATTCTCACAGGGTGCAATTTTAGATTCATGATGGTTCTGCTGGCGTAGTGCTTTACACTTTGAAATACCCACAAACCAGTTTTCTTCGTCCCTGTGGGTTTTTAAGAACTCTGCGTTGTTTACGCAAGAAAACTAAGGTTTTGCTCCAATATTTCCTTTTTCTCCCATTATTTCTTCAAGGACTTTTTTTTAAGAGAACTGTTTGTTGAATGCCAATACTGTTGGACTCCATCTACTATTAAGACAAACAAACAAAAACTGGTACATTCATTTGTAAAATTACTTTGATAGATGTTGACTTACAAAGTCTGCTAGCACAGGGAAGAATTGCAGGCATTTATGTATACACATTTATATGTATTTCACTACCAATAAGCAATAGATGAACACTCTGTCTAAGGTCTGGTTCCTATTGCATGCTTCGAAAATCCTGTTTACAATACTGTTACTACAACTGTTGAGGTTGTTCACAGTTTCCAGTGTGTTTTGCAAGACTTGAATTGAATAGGACATCATTTGTTGTGTACTTCTAATTGAAGTTTATTGGTAAGGTGCACGCATGATGCAATCATTGGAACAGCATGCAGTAAGGAACTCCAGGATAATTACTATTCAAAGACTCATATGGATGGCAATGGTGATAATGGGAGCCAAGTCACTAATCACTCAAACCAGCGGCAGAGACATTAGAGGTGCCTGTGACATGGAATTGTATATGTGAACTCAATGGAAGAAAGCACTGTGCAAACACCTTGACAAATTGAATTGGATCCCATGTCTCATTTGGGGCTATAAATGAGCTGTCACATACTCTTTTCAACACAGTTACATTAGTTACAACATAGATAAAAAGACAGAACTGTAATGTATTTGCTGCTCTTTTCTTACCTGGGTAGCATAGTACAGTACATGTTTTCCAGATGCTGTATCTAACAGCACCTGTTGGGTCCAAAGGCTAAAAACTATATGCCAGAAATCACATTATTTGCAGTTATCTTCCACATTTCCAGTAATCAGTTTAGATTTAGACCAAGCAACAGCTAGTGTTAAGTCAGAGTGCAAGTGACAGAACAATAAAGATGGTGACAATCAGAAATCTAAATTATGCATGATTTTTTTGTAAATTGAAATGAGAGAAAAAAAAAATACTGTTTAATTTAGTAAAAGTTTAAGCAAATATAATGTAGCTGTAGATAATATATCGATCATTTATAATTGCATGGAAAGCTAGCATGCTGTCCTCATTGATTACATCAGCTCCTTTATCTGACTATGTGATAATTGAAATCTGACACCTCTCAGCAAGCTGATATTACAAAGCTATTGAGCTGCCAAAATACTGATCGATTTTTGGGGTTGCCATTGTAGAGTAATTGGTAAGTCATTGATTCAGAGAATCAAGCTGTTAAGCTGCAGAGCTTCACCATGTTTGAAATCACCACAATGTAAATCAGATTCTTAAAGTGGTCAGTGCCAGCTTTTAAAATGCAGTTATTTATCAGGTGTTCAAAGACAATTACATAGCTAATATGTTTTTGTTGACTGATATATGTCTGTCACTATATGACACAATTTACACAATTTAGTTCTTTAGCCCTGTTGCCTGTTCATTGGTATCCTACAATTCTCATCCATACATTTATGAATGTGACAATGTATTTTACAGGTCTAGGTACTATTTGTAATCAGCTAGATAAATATGCTTGAAAGATATTTACATTCATGTTTACATTAAACAAAAATAAAATTACAACTGATAGGTTCATATGCAATGTAGTGGTCAGCAACATATTCTGTGACTTCCATGTAAAGGCAACTTTTCCACTGTCCCACTTCTAGTATAACAAGCGTAATGTTCTCTGCATTCATTAAAGCAATATGATGCATGGTCTGTGAGATGGATGCCCCAGTTTGGCTTGGCAGTAGGAGATCCAGAGCCCATACTTACATATTAATCAGATGTTGAGGTACGCCAAGTCAGTGATGTGCAGAAAATGTCTTAACAAACCTAAATCATACAAATGAAAAACTATTATGCAACAATTCCAATGCTGCCATTTAGAGGGGAACAAAGAACACATTTTATTCTGTTCATAAATGAATTCATTAGTTTTTGTCTCAAGCAAGCCATCGCCACAGGGTTCGGAGGCAAGCTGACCACAGTAGAGATATAATCCTGGCTGCCCACACAACTGTCAGTCTAGTATGTTATTTATGGCTGTTGTTTATACATCTGGCAGTCATGTATATTCACAGTGATTTCATCATACATCATGAAACAGAATCACAGAATCCAGACAAGAAATGAGTAAGGGAAAGCAGGGTTACATTTTAAAGTATATTCAAGTGCATGCAATGCCCATCTAAAGAGTATTACTACATTTATTTCATTTTACTTTAACCAGATAGGTCAACTGAAACCTCCGTTTTTGTCAGCAGTTAGCAGTGATGACCCGAGGAGACAAATTGTGTAGTCAAGCATATGTGGGGGGTTATTAGGTGACCTGATGTAGAGGGAGTTCTTGTGGGTTTTTTCCAGAATACGGTTACTGGGTTACTGTCCCTGTTCTGCCAAAATGCGCCATGGGATCTTTAATTACTAGTGAGGACCTTGGTTCCACTTCACAGTGATAGCACCTTTTGTGCAACAGTGACCACATTATTGTGCTTGGTGCAGATGGAAGAGTGTCCATTACTGGAGCACCACTATTCTTCCCTGGAGGTCTCAGATCTATTTACGAGGGTTTCTGAGAAATGTGATGGTATAGCTGCTGGCTATAACAAACCAGCATTCAACAGCCTAAGGAAAACCCGTAAGCCATGAATGCAGTTTTAGGTGATCTGAAACAGCTAAGCTGTCCAAGAGGATCTGGTGAGTATCAGATGGTTTCCAAGACAATTCACTGTTGTCCCCTGACTTGATTATCAGTCCATCACTGCTGATCACACTTTACACTCCCGCAAAATTTATCGAATATAAATCAGGTATGCAAAAATGATAAATGTGCATCTACAAGAATTTTGTTCAGACACAAACAATTGCAGATGTACTGAACTGATATACAATGTGTATCCATTTGTCCTGATTTGTCCTCCCACTTTGTAAAATGCTCTTAAGATCATTGAAAGACAATATGAAAAATTAAGTTAGCTCAATTACATTGTTCAAGAGTTTATCTTTCTTGCAACTGTTGCAGAATGGCAGATTTGTGCTACAAAAAAAGGTGGGAAAAATTTGCAATGCTCTACCTTACCATCTGATCCCCCAACTGCCCCTAATCTTCTTGGATGCACAGTACTGTAGTAGTCTATGCAGACCCACAAAGCATTTTCTCTCTTTGATAAAAGTCTTTAAATGTTATATCCTCATTGGGACTGCTTTTCAAAGAATCACAACTTTTAAACTGTGCATCAGTGTGTCAGATTGATCTCTGTCTTTTCAGCACATGGAAAAGACCTAGCTTTGTTTTGTGCGAGCTTACTCCAGCTGTACTCTGCAACAGAGGGTGTAAGATGGTGGTCCAGAGCCACAGTGACTGATGCAAATGAATACAAATGAACCCTCTTGTACTGGGGTTGCTAAATTACTTTGTGATAAGTTTCATTAGGAAACTGCATGACAACAAAAGTCACAAATATCTCAGGATGAATGTATTTGTGTATTTTGATGTAATCATGTCCATTGAGCGTGCATGTGAGTTTTTCCACATAATTTCATGATCCAATTATGGTTCTGGATATTTTATCACTTTAGTTCAACCAGGGAATGAGCCTGTGAATGTCAAATCTATGCAGACACATGATTAGCTCACTAAGATTAAAAACGTGATCTCCACTGCAGCAAAGCTACTAAAGATAGTATTAGACTATGTATGCCGTGTTCTTGTGTGGTCCTAAGACAGACCAAACAAAACTGCATTCACAAAACACCAAACTTCTGGTAAAGCAGCAATCAGTGGTTTTGCACTTTGCATGAGAGATCCTGGGGCCTACTAATGGGATACAAAGCTAAAATACAGCTTTTTCACAGTGATCTTACCATCTTTGGGGGTACTCACTTATGGTACAGTTCTATGCACTGACACATCAGGCAAAGAAAGATGTGCTTTATTGACTGGTTCATGGAGGAGGATTCAGATCCCAGGCACAGTGTACTAACTGATTTCTTGTCTTGATGCCAGAGGCTGATGTAACCAAGGAGATTGGCATGCACAGCAATCTTCACTACATAAGCCTGCTCAAAAAGTGCAGGACACTGGCATCCCCTTGAGGAAAGCTTTCATTAGGAATCATCTAGAATTCTGCACAACCTCAGCACGTTGTCTAATGTAACAGTGATGTCTTCTGAAATGGCAAAAAAAGTAGCTGGAAACATATTTAGAAACACTTGTAATAAAATGACTCAAAGGTTAACTGAGGAGTCAGTGAGCTGTCAGTACATTTGAGTCTTGCAGTTAAATGTCAGCTAGTGTGGTATTAGAACCTTCACAACTTTAGGTTACTGGTTTGCATAGCAGTCAAACATCCTGAATTTACTGCACCAATATACTACAAAATGTATCTTTGAGTGTAAAGCTTAAAATGAGAAAAATCCTGTACTGTTTGCACTTCAGAAAATGCAAGTTCTTGATGGATTTTGGATGAATTATTCTGATTCTCTGCCAAATACTCTGACTGGTCTTGGTCCATTTCCATAAGACCAATGCTTACGGTGTATCATTATGACTATGAAAGGAATAGCATAATCTTTTCAGTGAGTTCTGCTTGGGTGCTCAGACTGTATGCAATGTTATGCTACAGAACTACACATTGACATGTGAGAGAAGAAGGTAAGAAGATTGTGGTCTACATTGGAAATGCATAACAATACTAAACGTTTGTTTGCAACATGGAGCCCTGTAAACCAGTTTTAGTGTTAGATCCACTTTTAGAAGAAAAAATCACAGGTGTTTTGTTTCTCCACATTCCCTTGCTTGTTCACACAGAGGTTGAATGAAGTGAGGCAGAGCGGAGGTGGACAATTTGGCTGTTTGTTGTGTTGTGGAAAGAGATGAAGTGACAGGATGACAGGAAGTGAAGTTTGTCAGGGCTGATTGGATCGGACGCTGCAGCTAGTGGGGGATCATGGGTGGGTGTTGCCTGAGTGTCAGTACTGACCATGCTTCAGCTCCTCAACACTTCAATTCCTGTTTCAAGTAGGCTGGATTTAGAATGAAATGAGTTAGCGAACCAATCATTTTACAAGCCAGTCATTTAATTTCTTTCTTTTTCAACTCTATTTAATCCTTATTTCTTTTCTGTTTTACATTTTTTTTGTATGCCCACTCCATCACTACACATAAATTGCAGAAACAGCCCAGTATGTAGCCACCTGCCATTTATTTTCCCCTTGCAGCTGAACTGTGCAGCCACTGCACAGGAGTACTGCATGTAGCTGTGACTCGTGTTATAAGGTTGACCAGGAGTCCATAATGCATTATAAGATGGGGAATGCCCTGTCAAAGTGAAGTCAATTATTATGTAGCCTGTGGAACTCGCAGTCGTGGTTGGCACTGGCACAGTGAGAATTTGAATATGGGCTGTGGGGTACATTAGTGCACACCTGAGTACTTTGGCTGGATATTCCACTTGAGAGTCCATTCAATTCCTTTTTTTAGATTTATAATAAAAATAATTTCAGAGCTGATATTTTCTGATTAGAATTCCTCCTCTGAAGAAACCATCTCTACATTGCTGCATTGGAAACAGCCAGGACATGGCACCTTTCAGTACTTCAGCATAAAATAAGAGTGACATTTCCTGCATATGCACTGATATATACATCCAATCACATCTGGTTGTTGTTTATTGTTTGCTGAATTACCTACCAACCATAATCTGCACTCTAAGGTAAATCTCTTGAATTTTAAAATTCTGGACAAAATCTTTGTTACCTTTTCATTCAGATGAAAACACAGGGACCAGTACGTATATTGCATTTTGTGGGCCTAGGTAATGTTGTTTTGTTGAGAATATGAATAATCTGTCCTTCTGAGTGATGTCAGTGCTGGGGGTATGTCTGTCAATTCTTCATGAGTCACACAAGGGTTTAATCTCTTCACCTGACATGGTCCTTAGTAGTTGTTAATTTCCTCCTTTTTTGGCAGGCACTTGAGGCAAAACACAAGCCTGTGTGTCACTAGTCACACAATGTCACATCATCCACTGAGTAAGACATTTCATGTGATAGGATCGAACGCATTTACAAGCAGCATCCAAAACGTGTACATGCCCGCCCCAAAAACACTGTTCTTTGCCACATCGTCCTGCGAACATAGAGTTTAGTGGCTTTGATCCTGTCTCTCAGGGGGGATGGGAATGCAAACAGACATCTGTCGAGGCGGCGAACTCTGCAATCTTGCTCTGGGTTAGTTGAACAAGGCTGCGAGCACCCTCCTACGCTGAGAGATGACATGCCGTCAGAAACTGGGATGTGCAGACAGAATTCTCTTGGAAACACTGACTTCAAAGGAAAAGCCAAAGGAAAACAAGTAAATTCAGGCTGTTTCTCAAAACACATTCAGATGCCTTGACAGAAAATCATGTGAAAAGAGTAAATAACAGTGCATATGCACTTGACCTTATGGTGTGATGTCTACAAAAATAATCCTGCAATTATCCAACCAGAGTATGATGTGACCTGTGTAACCATCTGTATCATAGTCCAACCTGGCTTACAGCATGTGTTCACAGTTTACTGTATTTAATGCAGGAATTGTGTTAGTCGTCATATAACCTCTTACAGAACATTTGGGTTGTTATTTTTCTTTCCACAAATCAATAAATAAATAAATAAAAACCAGTGATGGTCAATGCAATGACCTTTACATTGCTGACTATGTATAATGGCTTGCTATATTCAATCAAATACATAAATTTTTTTGTCATTTTCTAAAAGGCTTTTGGATAAACTCTGTCACCTTGGGTATGGTATCATTAGTGTAGACAAAAACCCTGGGATTACCCTGGTCGTTATCCCAGTGTCAACATGCCCCTGTGTGAAGCTCTTTGGGGTCTCCTCTTTGTTCTCAGACCTGTATTTCAGTAAGTATTAAACATTATATTATGAAATTGTATGAGTTTTCTGTGACTCTTAAAATAAATGTAGTAGATGACAAAATATGGACAACAACCTGACAACAGCTCATTAGAATGTATGCTCTAAATCACATCAATGTGCATTTGGCATACGATTCCTCTCTAAATACCTCTCGGTTAAATAAATTCTCTGACCCATAGCTAATTACAGACTGTTTTTAGTTTGTGATTGACACACAGGTAGGTGTTGTGATTCAATCCCTCCTCCATCCACCCACACCAGCCCGTCTGGCACTCACTAGAACAGGTGGTGCAGCTGACGACTGACGATCAATCTAATGGTGGACTGCCACACTGCGTTTTCAGTCTGTCCCTGGTCGGACTTCAGTCATACCTGTGCCATTGTTGGATCATTGTAATGCAGTGTATAACACAATACATAGGTAGATAACACTTTAGATTACTTAATAATGCATTGACACATTCTCATTCTACAAAGTAATGTTAACACAAAATACATTCTTGATTTGTTGTCAAACCTGCATAATACTGAATATGATATCTATTAGGAGACTGGAGGATTCCCATTCAAGAGGATTAGCCACTATTTGAGTGTGACTTTTCACACATCAATAACTACTCTCTACTCTACTGATCAATAACTCACTGACTTTCTCTTCTTATGGGTATTCATTTCTGTACCCTCTAATCACATATCAACACCCAGATATGTGATACAGTTTATGCTCACATACAATATAGGTCCATTGTAAGGTTATGTTTAGGGAGGAGAGTTCACAGAGAATAACAGGCCATTGTGCACATGTATGGCTTTGCGGTTATATTGAGACACACTCCTGTTGTCATGTGACTTTGACATGAACACAAATGTTCCAGGAGGTGAAGGAGCCAGAGGGAGAGTGAGAGGTCATGGCCCCATGTGGTTGAGCATGTCAAAGGATTCTACATTTGGGGGCACCTTAGGACTTACCAAGAACAAAGACGGTCATACCATGCCCAGTTCCACTTTTAAATGGTAACCCCAGATGTAGATACATATTGGCATCATAAGTGGTTTGTCTTAATTTCTGAATAAAGGTGGACTCCTTGCCATGCTTGAAAAGACTGTTGCTCCCATGATGACTGGGTTGGAGGTGTTTATGAGGGAGAGGGACCACTTGTCCCTCTCTGGTTGTGTCTGGAAGAATGGCAAGGGACCATAAAAGAAGAGAGCAGGGTAAATAACCATAAAATGCATGCTGCTCTCCCGAAATATACATATATAATTTTTTCACCTCATTTGTTCCAGGAGATGCAAGCCTATTTTTAAGTACTGATTAATTTTTTGGAAATAATCCACAATCCAACCACAAAACAATTTTTCAATGTTGCTACATTTTCACAATGTGTTAATTATTTTACCCCTTTGTTTTGCATTGAGGTAAAATATTGTTGTGTTTTATTTGGGCGTTTAAGTGTATAATATATAACTGTATGTGCATTTATTTCAGGGCGATGAATTCTGCATCCACCCAGGTGAATAAAAGCAGACTGAACCTGAGTTTGTGCTCTGATTTTTTCTGAAGTACAAAATGCAAATATGAATATTATTCAAGCAGTTTTCTATCTTTTATTTAAACAAGAAAAAAGAGAGAATGAATATTCGTGCCAAGAGTTCAATTCAAATCAAGGCTATGCTGCCACAGTGGATTTAAACAATAATGAGTTGAGTCTGCAAGGCATCTGTCCTGTCATGCCTTGATATATCAGTAAACAGCCACAGGTGCTTCAGCGATAATTTTGGCATGAAAAAAGACAATGATTTTCACCTCTTCAAGACTAATTATTTTACTCTCCACTTTTACATCTTTGGTGATATATTCTCCTACAAGCCACAATAAATAAGTCATGAGTTAATCACGTTTTTAATGTTTTTCAGGTTTCCCTGTACAGATACCCAACCATTGTATACTTATTTCCATGGTTGAGTAATAAGACATTACCGTTGCAATGTACAACAATTAGGAGCCACAACAATCACAATTATCTAATCAGCAAACTAATAATGGTTTTACAAATCTCAAATACAATTCATTTCCAGGTTTACCAATTTCTCCATTTGCCAGACACAAAGACCATAAGTTTGAATTTGAAAATTCATAAAAATAGGTACACACCCCTCAAATACACAGGTTTGATTGGCACATTTGCCTTTACCCCAATATCCCAATAACATTCCTCTAGAGAAAAAACTGTTTTACTCTGTTGCAATAATGAATTTGAGGGAACAACATTTATATGAACATCACAAGAGTTTACAGTTAGTAAATCAGTTTACAATGTCAGTGTTGTTGTATTCTTTCTTTGTAAAGATGAGTCCTCATAAAATGTGTTTTAAAAAAAAATCTCAGTCTGTATTTTAAGTCAATGATGGACACGCATGGGAGATCACACTAAATTGGCGAGAACATTGAATTTATTAAAAGATAAAAACCACACCACAGGAAAACAAAATAACCATTTCTGCTCACGGTTGGGTGCTGTTGAGAGGGAGACTGCCTTGGAGCAATAACAGAACAGCAGGCTCTCTCCTGGCTGAACGCAGTGAGCTATCAAGATTATTTGAAAAACCAGTGGGATGTTTTTGACAACCGTGTAAACCAGATCCGACCCCACTTTGAGATACAGACTGTTGTGTTAGAAGTCTGAGTCCTTGAAAATGCGTTTCATGATATTTCATCAATGTCATCATGATGTATATCTGTTCTGTGGTGGCATCGTCTTCATAATTCTTCCCTTTGAAGATTAATTAGATCTCATGGGGAATAAATCACTTTGCAAGTTATTAAGGAAGTTCATGAAAGACAGTCATCTAGGATTAACAAACTTTTGAGGGTAGAAGAAAGAAAACCTGGAATAGGTTCTGAAACTTGCAAAACAGTGGGTATGAGTTCCATAATGGTCTATTGTATTCCCAGTGAAATCCTCTGGGCATCTCCTGTTTATTAAATTACTGTGCCTTGGGATATGCACAAGGGTCAGGATTTCATGGAGGACTTGGCGTTCATGTCTAGTTCATATTTTGTAGGCTCATGGTTCAGAGGCCAGAAACAGCAGGCTTAAGGAAATACCTGATTGACTCTTTAATTCAAATTTTACCCTGATGTGAAATCTGACACCCACAACTTAGTTCTGTTTGACATGTCATAGCAAAGGCTTTACTCAGCCAATAAGCTTCTATGTACATAATTTCAAAAACCTCTGAATTTCAAAGTTTATTGATATGTATTCAATTCATTATTTCAGAGAACTTGAATATTTAGGGGGGGAATTCTGTCTTGGGAGCGTTCAGCGCTTTTTCTGCGGAAACAATTTTGCAGAAAAGACTTATTCGCATTCTCATTTGGTTTATGTAGCCACGGCAGAAAAGTTGGGCA
Source organism: Albula glossodonta (assembly GCA_019788955.1). Lineage (NCBI taxonomy): Eukaryota > Metazoa > Chordata > Actinopteri > Albuliformes > Albulidae > Albula > Albula glossodonta. The sequence goes on from JAFBMS010000009.1 coordinate 22,766,344, forward strand.
GAAAAGTAGCAGGACCCATAATAGGAGCTTGAATGCTAATTCAGTCTGGACATGCCCCCCCATTTGAACTTGATAGCCCAGTAATGTTTTTCGCTGAGTTACGTACCTAGTACTAAGAGTCTGCTGCTCAGCAGAGAAAACTTACATTTTGAAAGCTTATCAGACAATGTGCTGTAATAGCCATGTGCAATCTCTATTCTTGTAATTCACAAACTTTGGTAGCTTGCTTTAGCATATGTTATCAGATACAGTAATTATTTCCTAAAAAAATAATTTAATGCAATCTAAATGTTAGAGCTGAGTAGGTATATAGTTATTTGTTTTAATATACTTAAATCAAGTGGATTTCATCATTATCCAATTGATCTGGTTAAAATATACTGGTAAATTACTTGTCAAGGTCATTACTAGTTGTACTTCTAATGGGAAATAAAATTTTAATTTTAATATGCAGTTTGTGAAGTAGCAGTAGCATCAATGAACATGACTCTCCATGAATTGCAATGCTGGATACAGAATATAAGGTGACCACAGTACCGCTCATATTTAGCCGTTATTAGTCTCTCAGTCTGTCCAGTCAATCTGTCCCGACATCTGATAAACAAACAGTTAGTTGTGCTGAAAGAGTATATTCATTAATTTGAGTCAAACCAGGTAACCATTTTGTGTATGCAGTCTGTCCTGCTGAGAACACCCTTGGTCATTCTGCTTGGCGAATCAGAGCGTGGCATGAGTGAGATGAAAACCTGCGTACCCCTACCACATCTCCTAAAAAAGCACGGTTACGTTTTCATGTGAAATAATCTGCCTGTCTTGTAATTTAATAAATACATAGTAAACCATGTTTATGTATATTTGCACTGTGAACTCACCAGTGTTTTTACTGATTTACTTATGTAACCCAGTACCATTTCTATTTTGTGTCACCTTCCTTGATTAAATTTAGTGTCATCTCAGCTTCTTAGTTTAGGTTAGCATAATGTTTTACTAGAATTTAGGTGAATGAAGTAAAGAAAATCGCTGAGGTTTGATAAACACTGAAGGTTTTATTAACTGATATACATTTTTACAGCATGATCTATCGTTGAACGATAAACATTGCTTGATATCATATTTTATCATTTATTTAGTATCAAAGGTGAATAATGAATTTGCCCTAAAGTTAGCTTTACTTGACCTGATGACATTCGTATTGGCATTTAATAAGTCTTGAGATCTGTGTGTTATTGTCTGTGGGTTCATAGAGTTAAAAAAAGCACAGTCTGTTTTAACTGTCTGTTTAAATGAATTTTTCAAGTTAGGAGGGATGGCCTTTCCCTTAGTAGCTAGATATCATGTTGTGCTTACAAACAGCACAACGCATTTGAATTGATTTGTTTTCCCTTTGAAGAATCGATTGTCCTCCACCCTCCAAGTGTGCGCATATCACACACTCCATGTTGACACATCTAATATACACATAGTGATCAGATTTCAAGCATAGAATATTGCTAGTGTATTCTTACAGTACATTCTTAGGCTGCTTAAAAGCATATGTGTGTCTCTGTGTGTGTGTGTGTGTGTGTGGTTAGTCATCCGTTTCTTCTGTTTATGCCTCAGACTAGCCCAATATGTACAATCACATAAATCCTAATTTTAATTTCATAATATTAATATCTTATATCATATCTCCGTTATGTCCCTCTCAATCAACGGAGGAACCCTTCACACATTATCTATCCATGATTAATTCAACATTAGGGGGTCCACTAAATGTACATAGCAACACAACTATGGGGAAATGATGTGTAGTTTAAGATTGTGGAGTTTAAGCTTCTTCTTTGAAAATCTGCTGAAGTTCAATGGGCCCTTACACCTCATGTTTGTCATCAATACAAAGTATGATTTGTGTCAGATTAGTACTTTTCAATTTATATTTTAAATATGATACCAATACATATTATAAATATAATATGCAACTATGTACTAGCATTTTATTTTGAAAGCTGTCTAGCAGTGCCTTTTTTCTTTTTAATGGTGTCCATTTTAACTAGCTAACTAGCTAGTGCTAATCTCATAAAACAGGTTTGTATTTGCATCGTTTTGTCAAATACACTTTGTCTCTTTAAGGGCATATGCAGTTCAAACAGACCTTCCAATACAACATGTTTCAACATGTTACCCGTTTATTTGAGAATTTCTATTTTATTGGAAACAAGCAATAATGCCCTTTGGAATGTATTGTTTTCTTATTTTGAAATAAAGAAACATATGCCTGTAAAAATATCAAGTTCCTCTTAGATTTTTGGAATTTTGGAAGGTTATTTAACCAGGTTCCAACATGAATCTATATGTAACTAGTCATGTTACAGTACTCATCATCTTGTTAATTATCCCAACCATAATTAATAATCAGCAGTGGTAAGATATGTTCTTTTGTCTAATATTGATTGAGTGAAAGTGTAATGGAATTTCAATTTTCTTGGTTTTTAAGTTTTCATGCATACTAACAATTAAGTCACAATTTAAATGAAGTGCTAATTACAAAGGCTTTAGATAGCTTATGTTCATCATACACATGATGTATAAATCTTGCCTAAGAAAATGTCACACTTCATTAAGGAAGACATACCACCTTCTTAAGAAGAATGCTATGCCAAATGCGACATAACCAATAACGTCAACTAGAAAAGGTTAAAATGTTATAAAGTGAAACGTAAAACAAAGCTATGTGGGATACTAGGTTAACTGTGAACTAACAAATATTGTCATACACCCAAGTCATTCATTAATTTAAAGCTCATAATTATACCTTTTATTGAATGCTGGGATACGGTGAAGTGTTGGGTAGTGATATCCATAAATGGATACTAATTAATTGCTAAAAACTCTCAAAGAGGTCCTCAACATTTAATTTTAAAGGAGGTGTTAGTTTAGATTCTGACAAAGTTATAAAGATGCTCTAATCTTCAAATTGTGCGCAAATGTAGTTCTGTGTGTCAGTAAGTATTACAGAACAAACTAATTATGAAGACATCCTATAAAACATGATTTTGAAATAGCAATAAGTAGAATACATTTGGAAATAGCTATGCAGTTCATACAAAAATGCACATGTATTTTACAAATAAGGCAGTTCAGGCATTTTAGAAGATGTTCATTGGCAACAATAAAAAAACAAAGGTTACCATGTGACAACTATCACCTTGGCCTGCTCTCTCCCACTGTGATGGGCTATGCAGTATGCCAATTACTGCAGACCTGCCCCGTTCATTTCAGGATATTGTTAGCTGCCCCCTGTGTTACCCTGATTACTTAGCCTGCCAGGGCTGCAGCATGATGAAGATTAATTATAAAGGAAGCGATGTCGATGTGGTTGGCGTAATGAGATGTGCCCTATGCCCGACCACAGTACCACGGCCCCTCATCTCACCCACAGTCAGCACCGTCCTTCAAGATGAGTCTTTTCCCTTTTGTTGTTTGGGCCCATTAAGCAGATGGTTGGGAAATTAGAACCCCGGCACGCTGTAGATTTAGTGTGGAGCAGGGATGAGGACCGAGCAATTTGTTAGTGCTGCTGCAAATCATGGGGAAATGTAGAGGGTGGGGTGGGGGTGGGGGTGGGGGTGGGGTGGGGGGTTGAGCTGGTTATACCATAGTAGTTTCATCCCCCCTTGCCTGTGGAGTGTCAAAGCAAGGAGCCTTATACTATTGTTTGGGGTTTAGAGTCCCCCCCCCCCCCCCACCCCCCTACACACACACACACACCCACTTCAAGAAATACATAGGCTCCAGCTTTGAGTAGCTGGCAACCCTGGAATATGTGCAATCCTTTATTGTTGTGAGAGGCAGATAAAATACAATTCAATAAATAATCACCCTGGTGGCTATACTTAACAGCCTTTTATCTCAGTGCAGAGTGTGGAAAGCCAATTACTCAAAAGCCATGTTAATGTAAGTGATTTATGCGTTCATTATCTGAGATGGAACGAACAACTCGTTATATTACTCTTATCTTCTTTTCTATTCTTTGGTTTGTTCTTTCTTCCTTTCCAGTGCTTTTACCCAAAGCCCTTTTTTAACGATAAGCCCAAGGACAGGCGTCTGGCAGTAGCATGGATAATGGGTGCACCCTTCATTAAGAAAGCATCCATCTTCATTAGCTGAAATTTTGCTAAAATTTATCTTGATGTGCATTGACATTGGTGACCATCTAAAGCAGTACAAGAGACTTCATTTGTCTGGCTTCAGAAATGTTCTAGAACAAAGTCCCGGCTAATGCTGTAGAATTAAGTTGTCATTTGAAGTCTTTTTCTATCGATTGATGAACTCAGATTAGTGGGATTAACAGATCATCCCCTTGATAATTCTGTAGCAAGGCAACAGTCACACATGGTAGACCTTCTTTCCTTCCTGACAACGGTAGTTTGTGTTTTGTTCACCCTGTTTGTTCACCCTGACCACACATTCAGTACACACTGATGCTTTGGTGAAGTTCATAATGCCCTCCGCTGGAATCCAGAGATAAATATTGAGAAACGTCATACATGAAGCCTTTTTTACAAGTGCTGGCAAATTGCTTAAATAATTAGTTGCTACATTGGGATAGCAGCCAAAAATATCAAACAGTGACTTTTTCTCCTGACTCTCCATTTTCCATACAACAATACAGCCTACAGATGTAAGCAATTTCACAGCAAGATCCATTTTGAATGTAAGATCTGTCCTGAACCAAGATGAATCTGAGTAAGATTTTTTTCTGATATCTCTAGACCCAGTATGTTCATGTCTGTTTTGAAGTGGATTTATTTTTGAGTGACATAAATTTGAGCTCAATCCATCACAGTTAATTTAGCTTTCAACAAAGATCGCTTTTCTGAAGAGCTGTTGGTTAGCATTGAGCTTTCTTGAGAATGTAGAGAATGAGAATTTCGAGAGACCTGCATTTTATAAAGGTTGTTGAGAATGAAACACTATGCCAGATGAATGGCTCTAAAGATTCGAAAGAACAAAGGAGGTTTGGGAGTGCGTCTATATCCTCATATAATTTATATGACTTATTTGTTTGGATACTTTGAGAATTTCAGCTCTGTTTCAAAAGTAGATATTTTTCATGGTACTTCTTGTGTATGGGAAAGGAAATAAATGAGATTGTGCATCTTAAACAAATGCCAAAAATTGCACAAAGAGTACTACAAAAATGAAATGAAACTGTTCTTTCATGATCTCACAATACAAAGCAGCACTAGTTCCCACACTATAGATATAGTGTTTGGTATGCCTGCTTTAGAGTGACACTTCCAGGTTTATGAAGATACTGATATGATACCTGTTGTTCCATGTGCAAGTTAGCTTCTGCTTAAGAGGTGTCTCTAAAACATATAAGACCATTGATGTCCAGGACCATGTGTTAGCACCTCAGCCAGAGATGAAGCACACCCTTGTTTACATGTATCTTTTTGTAGACGTGGCTCTTCTTAAGGTGAAGGCCATTATCGGTAGCAAAAGTGCACATAACTCATGTTGCCATGGGGACGGGTGTGCTTTCTTGATTTGTACCCAAACGCACTCTGTGGCACTGAGCTGGATTGCGACCAGCTTGTTTCGCTCTCTCCCTCTCTCTCTTTCTGAATGGAAAAGGCCACTGTACTGCACATCTTTGCATAACCCTCAGACACCCAATTTGAGCGCCTGGCCGCCAGGTCATTTGTCCATGACTCAATATGTTGTTAAAAGCAGGCTCACACACATTGCATAAAAAATACCGCTTACAGGGACACTTCCAGCATGGAGCTGTATATTAACGAAGACCCAGGGTGTAAATGCATGAGTGAACTCTGCTAGTGCTTTACTGCTTCCGATCCCCGCTGTTAATGAAGAGTCCCACTGCACTGCCATTGGCTAATGTATCGAGTCTGGGGGCAAATGAGGTGCTTCTCTGTCAATCAAACTTCTATGTAGTATAGACCTCATTTCAATCCCATTTTCATAGGGAACTTTTAAGAAGCATTTGCAAACTGTTTTACAATTTAAAAATCAAACCTCTGAAAATGTTGATCAGCAATACACTCTTAATGGGATAATTTGTGTTACATGTGCACATTGCATTGCAGCAGCAGAAGGCTCTGCTTGTCATGGTGCTACCTGCCCAGCAATAACATGAGAAATTAAGTGATTGGCAAGAAGCAAAACTCAGTCAAATCCCCCCAATGACAGATAGAAAAGCAGGACCACAAGCATGGAGGTTAAGAGAGAGTTGGAAAAAAAGCATTATGGCATAGCAGAAGAGCATTTGTACAGTGATGGTAAGTATGCTTAAACTTTAAGAGTATGCCATGTAAACAGGCTGCTACAATCACATTAAGGAGTGCTGTCACCATATGATTGATGAGACTTCATAGTTGCCTCACAGGACATCAGGACTCAGCTTGCTGTCAACTGATTTAGACTCTGAGTTAAGTTTCTCATTTGAACTAGCTCCACTTATTTTTCAAAAGGTTGCACTTGTTCTTGCTCGTTCATTTACTTCATCGCATTCACTTGACATCAGTCCCATGAACCACGGGTTCAAAAAGTTTTTTTGGGGGTTCCTTGAGACTAAGCCCATTTAGAGGCCTCTAGGAACTTGACCATGCCAAGTCCAGCTGTAGCATCTATATGCAAAGACAGTCAAGCCTAATGGGAATTACACAAATCCCACATCATGGGAACTGAAGTCCAGAGCCCAAGATATATGAAAGCTTTTGATATGATTTGTCATTAAAAAAAGCAATGCAGCAGCAATGTTGACTCATCCCAGATGCTGGACTGCCTGGCTGCCCACTGTAACTCACCCTCAAGCAAAGCTTTTTAAGTGCAAGGAACTTCACAAGCAACAAAATATTGTAAAAAAATATTGACCAGTGCTGTTGCTGCTGAATTTGTTTACTCTATTCAATACTGCTTTGTCACTTTACTCTTAAACACATTACATGTTAATTAACAACAAACACAAAAAAGTTGGACAATTGGTTTCTCCGATAAAATACAATGAGGCAAGGGAAAAGCCCAATTCCAATTTAAGTTCTGCAATTATCTTAATATGTGTTGACCTGTGAAGAATTCTCCTGAACAATGATCTAATTGTTTCCTACAGGCTTTGGCATCAGGATGGCTTATTGCCGTCTTCACATTTTGATGGTAACCATTGCTATGGAATTTTTAACATTTCAAGAGTGACCCAGACCACATGGAATCAGATGGACCAGAATCATTGGAGTGATGCCATCCAATCTGATCAGAACGTTTCGAGAAATGTGCTTACTGAAAAGAACTATAACAGTCAAAACTGTGCTTAGAGGTGATACTATTATTTAAATCAGTATATTTAAATGATAACTTAAATTCTTAGCTGTTTCTTAAACTGAGGCTTAGTGTGAGCTACACGATTGATTGAATTAGTGGATGGGTGAAGGAAAGTGGCCGGTTGCCATCCTGCTGCCAACAACTAAACGGGGGCTAACCTTGTCATTAATAGGTTGATTTTAATTTGTATTCATTCTCTTAGCTGCCATTGGACAAATTATGAATTTGGAAAATGATAAATGATGAATATTTGATACTGGATTAGGGAAAAATATATACCTTTATTTCACATAGGGGGTTTCAATGGTGTTGAGCAAACCATTAAAGAAAAAAAAAATATGATACACAACACTGACACCTGCCACAATGATCCAAAGACTTCTCACAAGACCAGGAAAAAGCAAGCGATAACAGTATTAACAGGGAAAAAACGCCCCTGGGCCAAATGACAGAAACCATTTCCTGTACTGTATGTTATCGGTTAAATTCTATCTTCTGCTCTAAGGGGTTCATGAAATAAAGCAGTGATCTTAAGTGAAATTCGAAGCTCACAGTTTATGTTGTACTTTTTTTTTAAAAAATATGCTCCAGGCGAGCCAGGAGATGTGGTCTTTATAAAAATAGCTGTGCACCCAGCGTGAGTGGAGCTATTTCCATTGCTCCTGTTTTTTGGTCCTGCCATGATGTTTTTATAATGCTGAAAGATATTATTACAGACTCGCCCCCTGCTTCAATGAAGGATCTTTATTCAACCGCTATGTTTAATGCAGGGAGTTCAAGGGTTGAGAAAGGAAGCTGTTTGTGACATGACAAAGGTGAAGTTGAAAGCAACATTTTTATTATGCCTTCATGTGTATAAGTGCAAATCAGATTTATTCTTGAGCACAATATCCGCATCTATGGGTCTGGCTAACCAGATGTAAAAGCAAATATTTCGCTTTGATGTGAAATGAATATCTTATTAATGGATCGGGGTGCAGACCCACACAGATGCATGCTTTCAATAGTTCCTTGCATTATATCTACTATATTTACAATGAATTTCCATCAGTTCCTGCTAAAATCACATAATCCTCCCGGTAACATCAGTATTTAAAAGCACAGAAACTGAACATTTTCTGTTAAGAAAGCAGTAGCAAACAGGAGAATCTGAATTATTTTATTAAGTTACAAGAGGAGGGAGCAAGGTCATCCACTTGATATTTTTCAACATCACTTCACTACTCTTTTGAATTAGGTTAAGCAAGATTTAATATGATAGTCAAGTCTGCTTTTATTTTTTGGCTGAACACATTATCTCATTTTAAATGAATGTGCTCCCCAAAGAGGAGCACTACTGTTTCAATGGGTTTTGAGGAGGGGGAGGCTTCTGGAGGGTGGTGGGGGATGGAAATTGCATTGTAACACAATGTAGTGACAATGTTGAGGTATTCTGACTACATATTGTTTGCCAACAAAGTAGTAGGGGTGTAAATAAAGTAAATCAAGCAATGAAATAAAATAAAATCAAGTTTCAGTTAAACATATATAAAGCAAATATTGACATTCCACTCATTAAATGACCTTCCTTGTACGGTCATTTAATACATTCTAATTTAGGAATAAACGTGGAGATATAGATAACATTAAATAGGAGCCTTTCATTAAAAAAAACACACTTTTTAGCAAATCATGTATGGAAAGGAAATACTCAGTTAATGGTCCTGTTCTCTTAAGCATGTTGATCACATGTGCCAGTCATGCTCTTTCTTTAACAAACAAATGATGCAGGTCTCATGCTGGAGATGGTGATGCAGTACTGGGCACAAACAACACAGTCATCCCATTCACAGACTTGGAGTATGGAAATAACTGACAGTTGAATGATATAATAATATGCACCAAAGTATTAAGTGTACATAGTATCAATATATTATTATTATTATTATTTATTATATGATTATTTATTTTTTAACCACAGATGGCCAAATACTTTTGACCTGTACATTATATACACTCATACATACAAATACTACATATAATGTCCACATACAAATAAAAATAAAATTAATTTATTTTCTCTGAGAAGCTACTGGATCTTACAACACTCATTCTATCCATCCATTATCTGTACCTGCACCTTTTGCAGGGCCAGACAACTTCTTACACACACACACACACACACACACACACACACACACACACACAATCAAGCCTATTTGAGCAATTTGAAAAGTCCAGTCTGCTTAAACTGCATATCTTTGGAGCATAGGAGGAGAATAGAGAACCCAGAGAAAACCCACATGAACATAACAAGAACATGCAGTCCACAGAGAAAGGGCCATGGTGGGCTGCAAAGCTGGGTCCTTCTTGCTGTGAGGCCACAGTGCTAACAACTGAAAAACCATGTAATTTTAGTACAATAAATAATAATAAAAACAAAAAAAATCTTCTAATGTGACAGTACTGAAAGTCAGATTTATATTCACCATGTAGGCAGTTTGTTTGCTAACTTTAGCTTTCCATAGCAGTGATTTCACTCCCTGCTTTGCTAGGTCAGCACTCAGTTCTGGGCAAATATGGTACTTTTCCCCCTTGATAACTTAAATTCCCTGATTCAGCTGAGAGGAGTAGTATGAGCCTTTTTACTTTACCACTCTAAAGCTGGATGATCATCCAGCAGGACTCCTTGGAGTTCAGCCTGGAGTGATGTACTCTGTTAGCTATAGGGGACAGACCCATTCTCTCAGCTAAAAAATGTAGAGTAGGGTTTTCAAGCCTTTGGAGATACAACTCTCTCTCAGACGGAATTTGTGGATATTATGTTTATTTGGGCATTTTTCCACCATAAGGATTTTTTGGTCAATAGAATTTTGTAGTCTTGTTGAAGCACAATGAGACAACTGTTTCATTAGCAGCTCTTTCAACATCCTTTATTTTGTTTTTTAATTAATATCTGAGTCAAGTGAATTTCAAGAAACTGGGGATTGTAAATTTCAATCCAGCACTGCAGATATTTACCCATACAAAATACTCTAATTCATAATTTTTCATAATCAGCTCATGGTTTGAAACAAATTATGGTGGCTTGTACATTTCATGACTTGAGAGTAGGCTAGAAGAACCTAAGTGCTGGTTTTGCATTCTTGATTTCTGTGGGGAATCAAGGAAAAACTGAAATGATAACCTTTGGTATTCCTGTCAATAATCTTAAGTAGTCACATTGCACAATATAATCTTCATTACATTTTTGTTTCATTTAGAGACATAATTATTGTAAGATTCAAGAGTGCAATGACCTTGGTGTTTGACTGTTTTAATAACAGCAGTAATGAGTGAAATTGCAGTGGTAGGAAGGACATCAAGACAAAAACTGGCATATTCTTTCCTTTTTTCAATCAATTTGTGTTATTTATTTATTTATAGCCTTTATTATTTATTTATTTGTTCGTTTATTTTGTGGCAAACAATGGCACACAGCTTGTTGATGTAGGTATATTACTATTTAATACTGAAAAGAAAAGAAAACAAAACAAAACAAATATGATCTCTGTCAGCTTTGCTTGTCTCTTGTTTATCCCTCTCCAATAACAATGAAAAAATTCCAGATTCCAGAAAGAGAAAAATAATTCACTGAAAATCAAAGAGTCTGTATTTGGTTTAGAGTCAGACTCCTGAGTGATTCAGTCTATAAAGGTGCTCATTTTGAGCTGAGTCCTGCAGTCAAGACATCACAGGTGCAAGTCTCAGCTTTTTCATTTTTCACACTGGTACTTTGGGTTATGCTGCAATTGTTTGCTCAAAAAACAATACAGGACCCACAGCATACTCTCTGCTACCAGGAAGACTTTTATGCTTCTCCTCTGTTGAAACTAGCCATCCTTTTTATTGTATGATCTCTAAGGAGAAATATACATTAAAAGCAAATAAATACAAACACATTAAAAGATAAGATACTGTTTATCGGCTCCTTTTGTAAGGACAAATGTCCACTACAACAAAATTACAAGTTAGGAACAGTCATATAACAGCACCTTGTTTCATAGCAGCAGACTACTTACTCATGCCAAAAACAATCAGAATCTGACACCAGAATGATCAAAGGTACAGTAATTATCCAGATTTGCTTCAGTACAAATCTAGCAATATAGCCTAAATGGTTACCACTGCACATGAAAAGCTATACACAGGATAAGAGCATTTTGGTTGCTATTTGCAGTACAGAAATCGCCAGATGTTCTTTACAGCTAAAACCCTGTGTACTATTGCACCTGGTTGTCAGTCACGAGCAGATGCTTATGCGAACAGGTGAGGTGACCTACGTCTTAGGCACTTGCTGGTGAAATGAGAGGCATGGCTGCCACACTTATCAGATTCATCAGCTGAGAGGAATTATGTCATAGTGCCGTGTGTTCCATTACCGCCAATGTGATTAAGGGCCAGTGGTTGCTGAGGGATTGAATGATCTGTCATGAAATTATTCCAAAACTGAAAACTCATTAACCGCCAGAGTGTCTTAGATTCCACTTGGTGAGTGGGCCTGTGAAGAACATGGCAAGACTGTCTCACTGCAGAGGTCAAATCAATTATTTGCAGTAGAACAAAAAAAGAAGCTACATGACTCCCACATAAGTGCAATTTATTATCATCTGGTTGGCAGATTTTCCTGAACACAGATGCTGTGCATGCAGGCAGTCCATGATTTTCTGACAATAAGCAGAAATTGCATGTATTTTTAGCTTTCCCTAGTGTCTGTGACTAGTGGGTGGTCTTAGACCATATGTTTGAGGGTGTATACTTAAAAATCCAAAAAGGACAGGTTTGCTGACACAAAATCACTGTGTATAACAATGACAGGGCAATGGGCAGAAATTAAGCTAAAAATAAATCATATGGAAATGCTGGGGAGACAAGCATGCATGGATGCTAAACTATAATAAGATAATATATAAATAAACCATAGTTAAATTATTAGAACCACTTCATCGTAACCTGGCAGATCCAGATTACAGATCATAATAGGGACTTCATGTGATCTTGTGCTTCTTTGATTACCAGAGTGGGATGAATCAAATACTCCTATATATAGAGATGTATATATGTTTACACCTCAAAGAGAAGCATGGGTTTTAACCAAGGGGTTTAAATCATTGAGTGTGACAGCAGATACGTTCCATGTTTGTCTTGCTATCAAGCACTTCTGTGAGTCTGTAACTCTACCTTTTGACTTGATCATGTATTTTATGAGACCATGCATTTTTTCTCGTTTGACCTGCTGTGTCATTCCTTCAACAATACAACATATATGGTTTCAGCAAACATATATACAGTACATAAACTCTTCCCCCTTTTTATCCCCAAAATGTATTTTTGCTAAAAGCAGACATGATGTGTCATTTTCAGAAAACTGAACCGCTGTGTTGTTTCAGTTAGTCATTTCATTTTTCAGTGACACACAGATTGTGGTTGAGAGGACTTGATACCAGCAGTGACAGCACAGCTTGCACATTTGAAAAATGAAGAACAATTTGACAAATGGCTCCTGTGACAAATATCCAGTTAGAAAGAAAGTCAACCTAACAGTCAGTTTGCTGACTGGAGTTACACTGTAGTTTTGGATCTGTATTGTTTTTTTACCTTCATTTATTGACAGGGTTACTGCAGATGTTTCCCATTTAATGTCGGTTTCCAAGCCCTGTATGTTAAATCTGTACAAACATGCATATATCAGTATATGACCAGTTGGTAAAGTGTAGTAGTGGTAAAAGTGTTGAGGAGACAAACTGGTTTCAAAGAAGCTCACTCTAAAGATCTGCGTAGTAGAGAAAGAAAATTGCATTGTCCTCTCTGAATGGCTATTTATTGAACATTGCATTGATAATTATTTGAATCAACATGTCTTATTTTTGAGGACTCGAAAAATTTGAATTTCCTCACTGCTGCTAAATGGTGTCAATGTATTATTCAACCACACAATCCAGTCTTTACAATGGAGCACAAATCCTAAATAATCAGTCATACCAAACCTGGAGTTTGTAATGACTACATACCTAAATGAATGTGCATGATTTAATAATATTGGATGAATATTCCAGAGCCATAGAAAGAAGTCTACATGCCATGTCAAATCTTATTCCTGACTCTCAGATATTTCAAAATGTGCATCTCACTGGCACCAAATCAGTTTTCCGTTATCAATCGGAGATGAAATGGAATGGGCGGGCGGTTGCTGCAATCAAAACTAATTGTGGAGTAGAGGAAATTGCAGTTCAATCACATTTTGTGAATGTTGGTGCAATCACATAATGCTTTCAGAGCAATTTTTAATTTTTCTGCCACTTTCATGGAAGAACTGGAAACAGGAAAACCAAAAACTTAGACCATCTTTCGATCTTTTGAATTCATAGACTGTGTTTTGTCTCATTTTCTGAAGATTGCATTGCTTTTGTGAAACACCTAGTTTGCTCTGTTAGAATTCTTTCACTCCAGATTCATTGACTAAGCTTGTTTCCCCCTGACTTATCCTCACTTCCTCCTCCATAAAAAGTGAAGTTGTCAGAGTTGTGAGGGTAACACCATTAGTCAAGCTGTCATGGTTGTGCGATATTCCCCTACGTCAGTGCGGCAAGTTACCTCATCCTCTTTGTGGAGCTAACAGAGAAGTGCCTCCAGACTGTTGCAAACATCCAGAGGTCATGAATAATGCAGACAAGGCTCTCTCCGGGGAATGCAAAGCACTCAGAGAAGAGAGTTCTGTTATTGGTCCACAACTACAGAGCGGGGAAAAGGGTTTTGCCATCCATCTGCATCATGGTTGGCTCAATTTTTCATGACAGGTTTGGCTGTCATTTAAAGCAGACACTTCTCTGATTTTTGACCTCAATACAATTGTCTTTATCACAGAGGTATCATGCAAAAGCACCTTTTTTAGTCTGGGCACTGCTTCCAAATCCAGTGCTTATAAAACTGGGAAACTAATTCTTTGTGGAATATATGGCAGTAACCATGTTCTTTTATAAAACCACACTGGGAACTCAAGACAGTGGAGGATAGCCTCCTGCTCACAGCTTTCCCCACCCCCTACGTGGGATGTTTTGAATGGGGGTGTTATTTGCTATATGGCAGACTTCCTGCACTTTTTATTTGCTGAAATGGCTTATAAGACCTGGCCAAAATGGCATAAATGATTTACAATGAGACAACAAGAAAAATACAATAACATTCAGTTATTATAACGTTAAGGCAGGGAAGGACAGGGGACAGAATGAGAATGAGATGGGGTAAGAAGGTTGTGAGAATGTCAGCTAGATAGGAGATGAGGAGAAAATTAAGAGGGATAATGGAGGCTGAGTGACAAAAATGAGGGAAAGGGCAATCAAGTTAAATATACAGAGAAAAACCATCCACTGAAACATTGGAATTTTCTGAGTCAATGTCCATGACTGGAATTCAATTCCCAGAAATCAGTCAGGATTAAGAGTGTGTACAGTTTCTGGTACGGAGCACAATAATGGGTGGTTTACCTAACCTAATTCTCAACTCTCACTTAATGAGGTAGTTGTGATAGTTCTAAGGCTCATGACAGGACAAATTAGCTTCTTCTGCCTAACAACAGGTGGCAAATAGGGTTCTGAATGTATTTGACTGAATTTCCATCTATGTTCAGTCACAGAATGGATAAAATAACTGAGCATGCACTATACCATCCATATGATGAAAACAGTTTTAACTTATTTCAAGGACGTAACCTTAGTTTAATATACCCCCTAAAACATTTTGGAGATAAACTCAGATCACTTGCACAATATTTTAAGAGATGGAATGTTTCATTCCTTAAAATTGGCAAGGGTATTTGAGGGAGAACTGTTTCCTGGTGTACATTGGGAATTAACCTATAGTCAAGATCAAGAGACACAGGAGAGAGGAAAAACCGAACACAAAATGATAAAACCTTCAAGTACCAAGGGAAAACAGCTTAACACGAGATGATGCACAGATAAGGAGATTACATGTCTCGTAACAAAGTGATTTGGATTTACTCAAAAACATCCTTGTATTTAATTACTGAGCATAAGCCGTTTACAAGGCCTGTTGCCAATGTTGCTGAAATCAAGTGACTGTGCTGAAAGCATGGCCAAGCACAGCAACAAATGGTTTTCATAAGAACACAGTAAATAATAGGTTAGACTGTGTTAAAGAAATAGCTTGTTTGTAATGCAATGCCAACCCATTGAACCACTAGGTCTTGGGTTCCAACACATATAGAACCATATGATTCCTTTAATCAATTTTGCTTTGCCTGCAGTTTCTGGTAACTTCTGCCCTGCAGTGCGACTCTGACCTGTCTGTGCCAAGGGTATTCATATGGAGCAATACTTGGAATAATGGCACTAACTGATCTGTGGTCAGGATAACAGATGAATCACCACTGACACACAGACACAGGGTCATCTTAACTGCTGATCACTGCAAAATAAGATTCTGATGCACAAATATCCCAGTGCAATTAGCAATATCATTTTTTGGATGAGCTACTCTCTGCTAACTAAACTAACTCTGTGAATGCAGCTTTAAATGAATAGGCTGTAGTGTCCTGTTTTAGATACAAGCCTTTCTCTGTCCCCATCTGTCAATCACACTGTCATTAACAGCTGGGTCACCAGTTAGGCCAGCTAGAGGTAGGTACAGTTATTGATTACCAGAGGAAAGTTGTAAGTTGTTTTGTAAATTAATTCTGTTTATTTGAGACTGGTTGAGAGGAGTTTATAGAACAATATGAGGTCAATGTCCCTGCAAAATTCCCCTGGAGAATGCAAACCTGCTGACAGCCTCGATGCCACTGTCAGAGTGACTGGCCATCTGCCTGCAGCCAAATACATGTTTCAAAAGCTCAATTAGAATGTGATGAGGACAAAATTCAGAATCTTTTAGGAATCTGGGTCCTCTTATGGAATCCTATGATCACTGTGGTGGTTTCCAATTGAGAAAGCTTTAAGGATCGATGAAGCACTATAGAGTTCAAATCTAAATGTGCTCAGAGATATCTGGAGATTAACGACTCAGCAAAACAAAGACGATTTTATACAGGAGAATGATTTCCCCCAGGAAAATATCCCTCCATTGTGACTAGTCTTCAGTAATTACATCCTTCCCTAGCTGCAGACACTTGGGAATGAGATTTTTTTCCCTTTGTTAATAGCCAGGGGTCATTTTTAATTACCTTCCTTACTCAAGGCTAGTCAAACCATTAATAAGAATGTGGTTTCATGGATGATTTCAACTCTGCATCATATATATGGGATTTATTCTTTTCCATGGCAGATGTATCCAGATAATACCATTTACTACTTTAAACTCTCCACTTCCATTTTTTTTATGTAATTATTTTTGTTAATTAATTCAACAAGTTGTAATGTACTTTAATTCATCCACTCTCACCCCTAAAGAATTTGTTTTCTGTATTATATCATTTCTGTGTTTATGCACAGATTGTTAAAATCTGTTTTATATAAGCCTAATTTAAAACTAGTGTGAACAATGACTTTAATGAATCTCTTGTCCATAAAAAAGTGTAACACCATTTGATGTGTGATACATTTTTCCTATGTTGTAAAGTTCTTTGGCTGAATGATTTCTGTATATCCAGAGGGAAGAACATGGGTACAGGCACAGACAGGCCTCATTTGCAGTCACCATCAAAGGTTTCTTGAAATGCAGGTGGCCCTGAGCTTTCTATGGAGCTGGCACAATGAGAGACGGGTAAATCAATACTCTCAAACAAGCCATCTTGGAAACAGGTGATTTGTGCTTTACTCCACCGTGTGTTTCCCAAATGAGTTCTCGAATGGAGGGCAGGTGCAATCATGCAGAGGCTATTATTAGCACAGATCATCCACATGATAAGACTTGGAGGGAGGAGCAAGATCCTTCTACTTGCTTTGCTATGAAGGGCTGCTTTTTAAAGCCACATCATATTAATAAAAAAACAAAATAAACAGCATAAGTATTCCATATGTGTAATGTGTATCTGCCTGAAAGGGTAAGCATTTCAAAGAACTCCTTCCCGTGGCATAGTGCTTCTGAAGCCCTCTGCTCTGTGTATTCCATTAAAACTTCTCTCTCTGACATCAACATGAACATAGAGTGAAACTTTTATTACCATGAAAAAAGACACAGAAATAACAAAAGCCTATACTATAGAAAGTAAGACATTTGAAGGTTAATGTAAGCCTAATTCCATAAGCAGCAATCAATGTTATTATGTTCCCCTTTTGAGAATAGAATCAAAAGAAGCTAGCGATATCCTGAAGGACAGCATGAATGACTTTTGATATCATAGGCACATATTGTAAATCAAATCAAAGGGTGCCTTTCTTTTGAATTCAATTACATGTAAGAGTTTTATTTGTTCATGCTTTTCCTCACATTACTGCTGTTACCAAACACATGTATAGACAGACTTCCAGTATCTCTCAATACAGAGTACTGATAATTTGTTTATAGTAGAGAGCTGTGGCTGGCAACCTTGACATATTAGACAGATATATAGTTTTCCACAATACCACCATGTCAATGCAAATCCATTTCTGTGTTATATATTTTTCCAATATATTCCTATGAATTCTTCTTGCCTTCTCTTTGCAATAATCTTGCTATGGACAGGAGAGTGTTACCATTGCATCCTGAATCACTATGCCCTCTGTGTGTCTTTAGGATCTTGTAGACCCAGGTCCAGAGAGGAACTGGAAGGGCATTGCAATCTCTCTGTTGGTCATCGTGGTGGTCCTGTCACTCATCGGCCTGGCCATCGTCCTTCTCTCCAAAGGTCAGAGGTCAGCACATGTTGCGATGGCAGTTTGTGTGAAACTGACAAGGGGAATCAGAGCGCTCACCCTAAAACTGACTATGAAATCGACGTTGTTTCAAATTTCAAATTAATAAGATTTCAAATTTCAAGATTAATAAATGTATTAATATGCTGAAAGCATCAGCCACCAGCAAATTTGTCCCATTCTTTATTTCTGAAGCTAAGTCACAAAATATTTTTTTAAAATTCCAGTAATAGCATTTGTGATTGCTTATGCATTCATTTTTTGAAATGTAATTGTTGAATTTCCCAGTTTTGATAATTCCTCTGCATTTGCCTAGTATGTACCCTTCCAAAGGTCAGTTCTCTATGGTAATGTATTTATGTCTCGGTATACTTGTTCTTACATTTGTCTTCAGAAATTTAGTACTCATCTGAAATTGTGGTCATTGTAAAGGGGAATTTGGATATAGTTTATTTTTTTTGCCCAAGGGCAAAAGTTATGTTCCTCTTGTGGTTTGAGCTAAACTATTTATGAATCATTGTCTTGGCCTGTACATCTGGTTTTGTACAGTATATACCATCATTAAATAGCATTGTAGTATTACTCCCTGATTTTATATCCTGAGTGAAGGCCACATTCCATATTTTTGTTGGAGCACTGAAAAGGTGCGTCTGTACACACACACACACGCACACACACACATACATATATATATATGTCAATGCATGCATTACAGCTACACTTTATGTTTATATAACATGACAATTACCAAACAGAGCACAACATTAAATTAGCTTTCTGGTGCCGTTTATACAGTTTGCACCATTTAATCCATTTGCACAGAAAAAACAGCTTGCAGGACATTGCTCAGACAACCCCTCTACAACTCTCTTAGTCCTTGTCCAACAGTTCTCTAGAGCACTTGATTTGCTGCAAGCGGTTTAATTGGCCCCTGCTCTTCCAACAGATCCAGCTAGCAATGCATTGGTGCCTTAGTGACCCCAAGGAGACAAATAAACAGCCTATAACTTACAACAAATGTGTAATGTACTACTTCTGGCCATTCAAGTGTGAGCATTAGGGCTATTTTCTTACAAATTGCCAGTACTATATCTTACAATAACAATCTATTGTTCAAGACACTGTATCTTGACGTTAGTAAGTTCCCAGCAATGAAGAAAAATTTGAAAATGAACCTCACTGAAACCACTGAACATTGAATATGCCATGCTCACAGTTACAAGGGAACTGCTTTCAGCAGCTCTGGGTATTAATCTTCAGGTTGAACTGGTTGGATTTATCGTTAGGATTCAATGAACACTCAACTCAATTCAAAAGCTATGTTTTTCTATAGATACATGTATTGGCAAATTCAGCAGTCACCAAAATTAATAAAACGGAGTACATGAGTAATTGTACATAAGTGAGAATATTGATGGAAGCTATACCTTGTCAAATTATACCTGTGTATTACTAAGTTTCCATTATGCTAACTGACATCATCCATTACTCAATGGTATATGCTGTAGGCACAGATGGGAAAATACACTCAAATTTACACATTCAGGAGAGACAGCTTGGACAGCTTTTTTTTTTTTTTGTGGGTGTCTTTAGCCTCTTTCACTGTGTAGATTTTAAATGACAGTATAATGGCTGATCACTGTAATCCTCCTGGTTCCCTAGTGCTGTAAGCTGGGAGAGCAAAAGCTAAACTAATTGTTGGGGCTTTGGCTTCCCAAGCAGTCTTATCCCTGGATGAGGTTATTCTTCTTTTTGCCAAATGGGGTTTTGGAGCTCTGCCCTGTGCTTTGCCTTCAGTGCCCTTAGCCTTTAGCGATTGCATAGAGTTGATAGCATTAAAAAGCCTACTTGGAATGCACAAACTACAAAATGCAAGTGAACCATTTATATCAGGCTGAAGCTAGCAAGATAACACTCTATCTAGAATACAGGTAACTGAATAGAAACTAAGGGGGCTGTAGATAGTACTCAGATGTTTCCCTCTCCAGTTTGAATCTGGGACATTGGATACCATGGCAGATTTAAAGGGCAACTTATTTTTTCATAAATCTGTTTTCCAGAGTTTAGAAAGTGTCCCCATGTTATGTGTAAAATTTTTGTAACATTTCTTCAAAAGTAAAAGCATAACAGGTCATTTCATTAGAATTCAGGTCAAAAAATAATGACATCCAAATGACACTCTCTGGCTCCCATTCCTGAAAAAATTATGTGAATGTTATGTATCCTATTATATTTTCAGTTATGATTATTGTAATACTGTTGCATTTGTTTGTACTTTGTAGATGATGGCTCAAAATCTCTGGGATCTAAACTCGTGCTGGATGACCTCTTTGAGAGAAACTTCCAGGTGCATGATCCAGACGCAAAATGGATAAATGGTACGTGCTCTGACTTACTGCCTCAAGGATGTGTTCCAGTCACAGCGGACCACAGTAGACCATGCTGTCACCATCATGTAAATTACTAACCATCTCTACTTAACCCCAGACAATGGGATACAAAATGAATGAAGCAGGGGTAGGGTGTAGTTGGGGCAGAGGGAGTGAAATGAGTTAAACCAACTTTGTAATTAAATAAATGTTTTGAATAAATTCATAATTAATAGTGAATACTATTATCATTTAGTCTTAGCACACATTGAGTGTGCAGTATGTTTGTAAAGAAGGTGTCCAAATCTGGGTTTTGGGTTTTAAAACTTCAATATACCAATCAGACTGTCATCTCTGTTCCCTTCAAATGCCACCTGCATTTGCACCATAGCTGGTGAGTCTATTTCAGGAGTAGCAAAGAATGTCAAAGCACAGTATCCTATTAACTCTTAAAATCCTTTTAAAACAATGCATTAAGACATTTTCTGTTTTTTTGTTTTGTTTTTTTTTTTTTTTAAATATGTGCTTTGGCAGCTTCCTTTTACAATGATTGTACTTTATTATTGCATAAAAAGTCACAAAGCTCACAATGTAGATTTGTTGTCTAGTGTGATGCTAGTGTACCCACATCAGTTAATACATGTCTTCAGTGTCATTGCACACATACAGATAGTCATAACAGACAGTGTGGTTTTCTGTTGATCAGGCAGGAAGAAAATGTGAAATTTGGGTAAAGGTAAAGATGAACAAAGAATGATTGATACAAGTTGCTTTCTATTTTCAAATATGAAACTTGCATGAGAGCAAATGCCATCTGACACCAGGTGGAAAACAGACATGGCATAAATAAAACAATATTTTTCTTTTCTATTACATTTATGTATGTAAAAAAAAAAACAACCACATTCATTCCCATCAACGCTTTTTAAGGTATTGACCACATTTTATAACATCTGCTTGCTTCTTTGTGATAAATGGCCTCTCTCCTTTAATCAAGGCTGGTAAACAGTGTCCATCTGTTTCCGTTTACCGGCATGCAAAAACAAACAAGGATCCCTGCCATAGCTATCACCACAGAGGCCTGTTACTGTCTCGAGTCCTTTGAGAATATTTTTTTTAAGATTTGTAAATACTTTTCTTGCCTTTGCAAATGTTCTCTTGTTTTTTTTTCTCTTTCCAAATTCTCTCTAATCAAATTTAGCATGTCAGTTAAGGCTTTTTTATATTTTCCCCCTGAGAGAATGTTGGGTGCCATAACATGAAGGTTGGGATTTGGGAATTTAGTCCTCCAGATACTTGCAGAGTGTATCCAAGCTGTAGGCCCTTCATGCTGCAGGTCGTATGCTGCCCCAGGCAGAGTAAAGCTTTGCCTGGATCAATTGTTAATGGTCAGTGCAGGGCAATTCTTCTCATTCAAATGAGTTATGGAAAATGCTTCACCCCCTGTGGCCTTAGACACCATCACTCCTATTTACTCCCCTGGCCTGCATCTCTCAGTATTTGCTGAGGATTGGTGTTTGGATTTGGAGTTAATGAAGTGCCTGGCCCTTTATTAATAGACTCATTCACAGGGTCCCATGTGCTTCTTGAGAGTCGCCAGGCATCAAGTCCTCTCAGGGCACAGTGTAATGGGAGTATATATTACTGTAATGATATCTGTCTGTGCTGGAGGACTTGAAGGGCAAATCCCAATGCTGTTGTTATGCACAGGCCAATGGAAAGCCAGGAAACTCTCCTGTTGAAGAAACCCTGAGCAGCCTAGCTTGATCCACTGATCAGCCTGCGTACATCCTTATGGAAGGAAGGACTGATGGAATATGATGAGCATGGAAGAGTGTGTGTGTGTGTGTGTGTGTGTGTGTGTGTGTGTGTGTGTGTGTGTGTGTGTGTGTGAAATCTGACATCTTTATGCACTGCATTGGAACATGGGACAGAGCCAGTTTTTCTGCTTGATTTGCAAAAGAGGTCAAACACCATTGATGTGACATTTTATTGAGTGCAATAATTCACACATAATCGTAAGTATGTGTGCATGCACACACACACACACACACACACACACAAAAAGACAACAGCAAATGCAAGTGCACACAGGGAGAGAAGGGCCTAGACCTAGACACATACCAGATATTATATAAGTAATGCAGCACTTCGACACGAGGGTTTAAGAGTACACAAGATAACAAAAGACTATATCATTAATGAATGTTTTTTTAATGATACATCATCCGACATCATGCAACAGATATACAAAGTTCATCTCAGCTCACATTTTCTACACCAGCTGATTGAATAAAAGTTTCTTATTCCAATATTATGAAGTCATTATATTGGAATAAGATATTCAGCATAGTAAAGTTCAGTGCTTCCCCTGAAGTATATGTTTTGTGTTGTGGGAAGTTAACCACCAAAAAGCAACACTGTGGGTTCATAATGTGGGAACTAAGCTTGTGTACAGGGGGTTGCAGGTCCAAATGCTGAAAAATTATGAGCAATGTCCTTTAATTACTTTGGCAAAAGGAGCAAATATATAGACACACTCACACATCCACATCCACCCACTCTCACACACACATATTGGTTAGATAAGTCACCTTGGATAACTGGTTCATGCTAAGAAATTGAACGATATTATTCATTGACATGAACACAAAAATTTTATAACCACAAATCTTATTCTATTGTGTTGCAGACTGGAGAACTGAAATTCAAAATATTTCCCCAAGTGTACCCAAGGCAGTTCATCTCATCAAAAGCCTTTTAAATGTCATTCAAATAAAATATACCAGGCTTGGAATTTAGGCTGTGCTGAGAAACTTTTTTTCATGAAACCGTGAGCCACAGCATTATCATGTGGAATGTTCCAGAAAACCACCAGAGATGCTGTATCAAGTACACTATGGTTGAGGGAAAATCAGAACTTGAGTTCAGTTAGCTTTGTTCCTGTATAGGAAGGCCTTTAAAATGATTGCCTGTGTGAGTGTTGAATTGCATTTGAATATGTATTAGTGTGCATCAGTAGCGAACCGTGACTCTTAAACCTTGGCCCTATGACCCCCCTTCCCTCATCGGGAAAAAAAAGCAATACCAGCCTAGCTTACTGTGTCCTCTCCTATATTACTGCAAAAGTTACTTATGAAAATTCCAGCTCTGAAACAAAAAATTAAGACACTAGTCCAGCCTTAGCAATGCAACAAGCAAACAGCATGGAGACAGTGAGAGTTATCACCAAAACAAGAAAACAGCTTATTTCGTAAGCAAAATGTAAATCCTCCTTACAAATAATTGCATCATCATGCAAGCTGTGTGCTCTGCAGCAGAATATGATGACAACGGGCTGGGGTGAAAAACACACGACAGCCACCCCATCTACCACACAAAACCAACAAAATTTCATGTAAGCCGACACATCATGGCAGCATGCACACAGCAAAGCAACCATTAGCAACAGACCCTTGGGAACCATGGACAGTGAACAGCGATCATGGCATTTGGAACCCACCACTACAAACAAGCAATATTGTTAATAAATAATATTAGATTGGCACAGCAGCCTATTAAATATATATGTTATGGTTTATTGGGGAAAATGGTCATTATGGAACTCCAACTTTTCATTAAAAGTTAATCTTGAAAATGGCGTAGATAATAAATTCGCAACAATGTCCTCCTCAAAGCCTACCCTTTCAGAGGGAAGATATTATTGGTCAATTTTACTGTCATTTGAAATTAGCCTCTCATTGAATTACTATTGCTCAGCCCTCTGTAAATTTATAGCTGGACCACCAATCACCGAGCTGATAGCATAGCATTCCTCCAAGCAACTGCAGAGGCAGAAAAATTCTGACAGGGAGACAAAGGGGCTTCTGCTTATATTTAACCCTTCACATTCCGAATAGGCAGGTTTGAAGGGTTTATTTCCTCAGACACATTTTGTTTGGATGTTGATTATAAAGTTGTTGTGTAAAATTATTGATTGTGAACTTATTCATTGATAAAATAAAATTAGAACTGAATACTTTTTAAATAATCACTTTTATGACAACGTAGTAAGAGATAGAACAGCAACCAAAAAAAAAAAAAAAACTTGAGAATTGTATGGGAAATGTAAAATTTAAAACTCAAGTTACTGAAAGCCTAAAAGCTCAGATGATAAATAATTTAGTGGGTAGGGTCTGCATTTACAGCGTGTGATTAATTCACGGTAGATCAGCAATATGACACATAGCTGCAGATATTAATGACAAGGAGTAGCATTTTTTCTTGTTATTTAACTTTAAAATATTAGGTCATATATTTGTGCTTTGAGAATGAAACAGACATTGCTAATATAGCCTACAGAATATCAATTAAACTGTCAAATCTAATGTTTTATTTTGTTATGCAATCTGTTCAATATCATAATTATCATTTTAAGAATCATTATCAATTTAGATCACATACATTTTGCTTACTTACTTTACATTACTTTTCAGGAAGAATTGGAAATCAACCGCAATTTTCCAGAATAATGTCATCTCAGCATTTCACTCATATCCAATATTGTCTCTGAAATATTACACGATGTCGCAAGATTTAACATGCGTTCAACCACAGTCGCTTTGCAATTTTCACATGACTAAAACTCATTTCAAATAGTCTCTTTAGGTGACAGCCTTAGTATAAATACAGCATATAATTATGCAGCCAGTCTTAAAATTGCCACAAAACAGTTGAGGAGAATTCCTGCAGAGCACAATAAACAGGAACTGCTGTCAGTCGCAGCACAAACCAGGTGTCTTTGCTTAATTAGGTAATCTACAGGCAGCTGTTCATTAGGTCTGAACAATTGGTGGGAGGAAAACAATAGTGCAATGTTTTCCGAAGTACATCACAAAATATTTTTACATAGGAAGCTCAACCCTATACCCTATTTCTGATTACTTGTTTTAGTGATGCAGTTTTTATTGTGAAACTTTTACTATATGTTGGTTTGGTTACTTTAACATTGAAAGGCCAAATCAGTGCACTTTCCATGTAATCCGTGAATGGAAAACTGAGAGACTTGCATGGTAAATGTACTCAACTGCAGGTCTGAATTGAGCCTTAAGTGACTGTTAAAACCTTCATGGAAAGTAAGCCATGTTCAAAAAAATAAATAAATAAATAAATGTGAAAAATTGCTCTTAACTAATATTTTTGCATATATGAAGGCATATATTATATTTTTGATAGATATAAGAATAATTTAATGTAAAACTGGTGACTGGTAAATTTTGTCAGCAAATTTCTGTTCAGCTTACAAAAGCTGCAGTCTCCTGCAATGCATTCATTTCTCTTATAATGCATGGTTATGGGTTATTGTGGATTGAGTAAGCTAATCATAGCTGTTCAACATGGCTATGCTTGCCATCAATATCATTAGACCTGATGAAGCTCAAAAATGTGAACAATATGAATGCTATTAAATGACTCTGGCTACCTACTGTTTTCACACTTCTACATGCTCCTGAAAAGAAACAGTACTACAGCCTGTAGGTTACATCTGTACTCCATTTACATCCCATCCTATATCATTGCCTTTTTCAACACTTATAAGTGAATTTCACTCTGAATTTTGCATTATTGTGTGTTTTTATTGGCAAGGCTTTACTGGTTTTATTTATATGATTATTGTTATTCATTACTACATAATTGTTCATTGATATTGTTTATTTTCTATGTGGTATTATGTGTACTTCCCACTATTTCATAGTATGATACCAGCGGTTGGTCCTCTCTCCCGTCTCGGATAAAATAATAATCACTTGAATGATAACTGTGTCCTTAGCTCTGAGTCACTGTCCGTCTGTCCTTTCAAGTTCCTGTTTAAAGTGTTGTCCTGCTTCAGGCAATGTTGTGTTGTTTTTTACCTCTTGTAGAAGGAATGGTAGCTGTAAATATAACAACAACTCCCAGTAGAGGCATGCTGCTCTAATGGTGAGCCTGGCCACTGATTTATACATCTGATTTCATCTGGCAGTCAGCACAGCAGTTAGCCTTTTGAGGCACACACTGGTTTGAATTTTTTCACGTATATTGCCTTTTCTGCAAGCAAGGTAAAAGAAAGCCAAAGCACCTCCAGTGGCACAACAGTGCAGTTACTTCCTTTAAAGAGTTTGGTTGCACCTGTACTAAGGTGTAAATCTAGTATAAATGAGCTCGCTCATAACTGTCATCATTTTGATTTGATTCCTCCCTCAGATCAGAACGGGGTTGTTCATCTACCATGTGGGAAATGCACATACTTGCTGGATGCCTTTTCTTTTTCTGCACTCACAGTTCACATTATTATTTAATATATCTGCAATAGGCTGATATCATGCGCTGGTATTACATTGGTTATTACTAACTTCGCAAGAATTGGGTGTGGAAAGATTTATGCTATTATTAAGGGCGATAGTTTATTGTAATTGTATCTGTGATTTTTCTTTCCTGGATCAGAATGGAATAGTTGCATCTCTTGCATCACATGTTCACACTTATTACCCAGGAACATCTTGCTCTGACATGTCTTTGGGGTGTGCAAATTCTCAGCTGTTGAAAAGGGAAATTGAAAAAAGTCACCTTTGTATTCAAGGGAACATGCACAGCTAGTGTGACATGGCCCAATCAGGCTTATTGATCATTGACTGTGAACACCTAACAATTCACAGTACTATGCTGCTCATCCATCCAGCACCACATGGATAAGTATATCTGGGTCAGCAGGATTGTTGATGAATTTACAAATGTTTAAATCCAGCCTAATCTTGAGTTTTTTTTCCCAACAGATGAGGAAATTGTTTTCAGAACAAAAGATGGGGATGTCCTGAGAGCAAACGTTCATAGCAATCAGACAGAGGTCCTTTTGAAGAATACCACTTTTGTAAGAAACCTTTTAGTTGGCAATACCAAATGGACCGAACAGACACAATGGTCAGTCAGGGAGATGCCTTTAAATAAATGGCTGATAAATTTCAGGAACAGTTCATTAAAATTGCCAGCCAATCAATAATCATCAATAAAGCATAACAGTTTTACATAAAGTTACATAAAGTTAAGCATGATGTTTTCTGTATAAGCATATAGTGCCCTCCACAAATATTAGCACCCCTGGTAAACATGAGCAAAATGGGCAGTAATGATTTTTTTTCTCTGAAGTACTTGTGCCACAATTATTGATGACAGCTATGAGTTTTCTCCTATACTGCTTAATGAGACTGGAGAACACATGGCAAGGGGTCTGAGACCATTCCTCCATACAGAATCTCTCCATATCCTTCAGATTCTGAGGTCCACACTTGTGGAGTCTCCTCTTCAGCTCATCCCACAGGTTTTCTATGGGGTTTAGGTCAGGGGACTGGGATGGTCATGGCAAAACCTTGACTCTGTGGTCAATCAACCATTTCTGTGTTGTTTTTAAGGTGTGCTTTGGGTCATTCTTCGGCCCAGTTTAAGCTTCCTGGCTGAGGCAATCAGGTTTTGATCTGATATCTACTGGTACTTGATGGAGTCCATGATACCATGTATCTGAAAAAGTTGTCCAGGGCCTTTGGAATTAAAACAGCCCCACAACATCACAGATCCACCACCATACTTCACTATGAGGATGAGATATTTTTCTGCATGTCTATCTTTCTGTTTACTTCAAACCCACCTCTGGTGTTTTTTTTTTTGCCAAAAAGCTCTATTTTGGTGTCATCTGACCATAAGACGCAGTCCCACTGAAAGTTGCCAGAGAAAGCAGAGGCTTTTCTCTGGCAACCCTGCTAAACAACTTCTGGCTATGTAGGTGGCATCTGTAGTTTGGGAGACTTTCTGACCCCAAGATCTAACTAAATGTCTGCAATTCCCCAACTGGGATCCTAGGAGATTCTTTGACCATTTGAACCATCCTCCTCACTGTGCATGGGGTCAATATAGACATATGTCCTCTTCCAGGCAGATTCTCAACATCTCCAGTGACTTTAAATTTCTTAATTATTGCCCTGATAGTGAAAATGGGAATTTTAAATTGTTTAACTATTTTCTGATAGCCATTTCCTGATTTGTGCAGCTCAACAATGTTTTGTTGTACATCATTGCTGTATTCTCTGGTCTTTCTCATAATGATGGATGTCAAAGGGAAATTGGCCTGTGTATCACCTCATATTTATATACCAGTGAAACACATGAAATCAGTGAAGTCATGGCTGACCATTTAAGTGTTACTAATCCCTCAGTGAACTTTAAAAATTAAAATATGAATGGGGATAGACTTTAGTTAGATTTTACACATAATTTCTAGGGTTGCCAATAATTGTGGCAAACATACTTTAGAAAAAAAAAATCATTATACGATTTAGTTTTCCCTTTCAATCATTTTACTTCGGATAAAGGTTAGATTTTAGTGAATATTTGGAATGAAAGATCAAAAAGGTAAACAATAAAGAATTTTTTTTACTGCCCATTTTACTCATGTTTACCAGGGGTGCCAATAATTGTGGAGGACACTGTTGGTATGGGAACTAATATTTGGAAAATTGCTTTTTTTATGTGAATATTTGAAATTCTAACTATATGCAGAAAATGTATGATGAATGTGATGTAATGAATATCTTATGTATGTTGTTCTATGCAGGTATGATGCATTACACAGTAAAAAGATTTTGATATATGCTGTCAATTCAATCATGAATCTGTTATAAGTGCAGTTGCTTATAGTTGCAATATTGCAGAAAGTTATTTAAATGTTATTTAAAGCTCATTGCCATAAAACCAGTGAGGCACCTTTATATGATTCATATATTATTGGTTTTTATTGTGAACTGCAGATGTTTTTGCATTGGTCAATGAAACCCTTATCTTGGGGCACTGCCGAATATACTTGTACCCGAGTTCTGTTAGAATGGGATAAGGATAGTGACTGGGGTTTCACATTTCATAATGTGTTGCACACAAATATAATTACAGAGATGTATTCCTCAATGTGTGACAAATTTTGGAAAAACATTTGAGTGTCTAAAAATGTACACTTGATTGAGAGGAGAGATTAAATTCAATGGAATACTCTGGGAGCTGCCAGAGTCACAGTCTCATGGTGAAATGATACTGATACCTCTTAGAGGATGGTTCAGTGTGCCATACAGGAGAATAGCCTTGTGGGAGCAAAGGGCAATCAATACTATAAGACTAAATTATTATTTTTTTTTACCTGAAATGGAAGAAATCTCTATCCTATATACAGTTTTGTGGTTATAAAGGGAATATGTAGATTTTCCAATGAAACTGAAATCATTGCTTTAATTCAAAGTCTAAAAAAGAATAAAGACTGTCATCAATTATATAATCTATGATTATTTTTCATTTGAGAGATTACACAATGCCTCTTTCCCTCTGTCTACAGGCAAGTTTTAAGGCATCCAAGTTTTCCATTTCTCCAGACTTCAACTTTGTGCTGCTGGGGTATGACGTGCGGCAGGTCAGTGCTTGTTAGAATGTTTTGAAAATGAATGGAACACACACTGTTAACCTACCACTCACTTGGTGCTTACTTTGGCCCGCTGGGTTTCCATGACCTGGCATTTTGTTATTTTGCAGTAGTTTTTCCTGCTTGAGTGTCTTTAGCCTTGTGCTAATCTAAAAAAAAATGGAATGCATTTGTATTTGCACAGAGAGTGATTTTTTATGTAAGGCTTGGGCTGGATTTCCAGGCCTTTGATTTTATTAACGGTAGAACAGTGTATCTCAGCTTAATGTCTCTAGGGAGCTACACATTGCTCCTTTTTCTATTCATGTTTTTCATCCTGACTTTGGAAGAAATGTAAAGACTGCCATAAAACTGGTGTCAGATCTTGACACTGAACTTGACACTGAATCTTTTTTACAGCTTGACAATGAAACAGAAAAGAGAACCAATAAGCTATTGTCCTTTTAAAATCCAAGACATTGACAGCAGCATATTACTAACCAGAGGGGAATGCAGCAGTAGAATATTTGTAACTCACTATATTGCCGGTATATATCTCAAATAGTCATGCTAATATTTGCCCTCTTATAACCAGGTACTTAGGTATGTATCAACACATTGATGTTGTCAATTTGTTTTTTTTCTCAATTCCCTCTCCAGAACGTGTAGTATAGATTAAACAAGTATGCTTTGTTTAAAAGGTCATTTTAGATAGATTTACGCCTCCTAGTCTTTCCACATTTCCTGTCTGATGCTGGGAACTCTATTGGGAGGCTGTGCCAGGACAGAGTTGTTGCTGCTGCTGCTTCACTGTTATCACGCTAGCGTACTAGTCGATCATGAAGTAACCATATTAGCCACAAATGGTCTATGCTTTCCCTGGGTGATTTTTGCCACTGAAGCCTCTCAAAAAGGCATGGAAAACCCTAGAGTTATTTTTCTGTCTGTTCATTAGGGTTGGATTTGTTTCATTTTTGTTTCAATGATCCACAGCAGACCACATTTAGTGGGTTTGACTTTTAAATGCCTGGGCTAAAAAAAATTCACAAGCTTTTAATGTAGAATGGTTATTTCATTTTTTTCTGGGCATAATTGTATAATTGTAGTGTAGTTAAACTAGGCCTATGCTAGTTTCATTTTCTTAGTGTCAGCACATCAGAAAACTAAATATGTAGATCACAAGAGCCTTGGGGTTAGGATTAAAGTGCCCATGATGTCCTTAAGAGGGAGGGAATGCTGCATTTTTTAAATGCCAACCTTCCCTTTATTTTCAGTGCCTCAATTCTCAAGTCAACTTTCTTGAAGGTCCTTGCTCTAGCAAAGGCTGTATTCTGGTGATTCACTAACAAAAAATGTCAGCCATTGAAATTGACTTTGGTGAAGGCCATGTCCTTAGAACTTACAAAAACACCTTTGATCCTTGATATTCCAAGAGAATCTCTCAGTGACTTGATAACAGCAAGGAAGAAGATTCAGCAGTGTTCTTTATTCCACGTGTAGTTTTTAAAACGAAACTTGTCTCAGTGAAATTATTTTTTCTAATTAATTTAAATTTTAATTGAAATCTACATCAGCAAATACAAGTACACACAGCCAACAGAATATTAAACATGAAGTTTGATGATTTGTTTGGGATTCTGACCTCACAAATGATGGTTGTCAGGTGTTTTTGGGAGCTATAGTACACTGTCCAGCACATGCACAACAGTAAGGCTTTGATAAAGAAAGGTCATATGCTGTGCAAATTGCTCTTGGTAAATGTCATACATTCTGAAGGCTGACATGCGGCATTAAGGTTTGGACTTTGTCTTTATATACTCCAACAAGTTTCTATTTCTCATTCCACAGTAACTGTTAAAAGAAATAAATCTAGACCCTCTTACTTTGTTAACATACTCACACATGTGAATGTGCATGTGTGTGAGAGAGAGTAGTGTATTTTTGGGATTGGAAATGAAACTACACATATACGGCATGTATGTGCAATTTTAATGTTATGAAACAATAAAAAAGATGAAAATTACCTTTCCCTCTTACAAATATATATTTTGGTTTTTACCTCCTCTAACAGTCTTTGAAATTGTAGTCTTCACCTTCCTAGGCATACTTTCTTTCTCAACAAAAAGACATACTTTCTATATCCTTTCTTCTTTGGAGGAGAAGAGTTGAATCAATGACTACACTTCTAACTACCACTCTGGAGCAATAGTTTCAGCCACACAACTGTGTGATGGTGTTCACACATATTCCTCCTTCCCATGGAACATATTACCATTGTTAGACAGCTATGGTTCTGTGAAGTGCACCCAAGCATGCTCATATGAAGCAGGCATGTACATATGACTTTTCTTTGTGAACGAATCCATTCTACTGACATCACACATTGACCGATTGGTTATATTTTCTTTACGCACTGGACAATTAAATCTTTGCACACATCGCACACTGCCTTTGACAAAGATTTGATGAATAAGTAGGGTCCAGTATTGAATAACTCAAGGCCATATTTACAGTTGAACCTCAAGCACAACTGACTGTGGGCTTTTTTGTGTTGCCATGGGAACATGGCAAAGGCGAAAATGGAAAATGGATTGTACTTCTGCAGTGGGTGCAAACAGTACCCTACCAGCTGGGGGGGGGGGGGGGGGGATGTGGGGTTGGCTGATGGTGGATAAACATAACAGTGAGGAACAGCTGTTATAGCTGAAATATGACTGCTTTCCCCATGTCTGGACCCCTGTTTGGAATTCTGGGTAAGATTTAAGCTTGGCATCAAGGTAGCGATGCGTACACACCCGGAGGCTTTTTGCAGCAGGTTTTAAACTCTGTCCCTGAACCACACAGTTTGGATTGCCTGAATCAAAGACACCAGCTGTGTCCAACTGCTTATGAGCCACCATATAGCCCAGGAGACAGTTGCTTCCACTGATGTGGAAGTTTGTGTGTGTGTGTATGTGAGTGTGTGAGTCAAATGAAGTTAAGTCACATAAGAAGCATTCACTGCACTGTGAGAAAAAAAAAACAACAAAAAAAAATCCATATAGTGTTTTACCTATTATAAAGATCCATTATTATCCATTATAAAGATGAATTTTAGTAGAACATCAGTCTCTTTTCCACCCAGGAGTATCCCCAGTCAGTGTGTGACTTCTTTTCTCTGACTCCTAGTTTATTGCTCCTTTCCTAAGCATCTCTTCTGACTGTCACATCCTGCTTGATTAAACTGAATAGCACTCACATTTATTGGATTCTTATGGATTCTTATTTAGGCTGTCTGGTTTTTGTTGAGTTTCTACTGTGGTTTATTCTCTTGGAATGAATGATTGAATACAAGAAGTTGTCAGTATATCGGTCTGATATTACTAGGCTGAAGAAGGTAGCCTTTGCCTGGTACACTACTGACAATCAACATAAGAGCTTTTTTCAAATTAAACTGAGGACCCACTACTCCCTCAGTGAATGCACACATGGCCTAAAAAAGCAGTACAACTAGTTTCCCCATTGCTGTAGCACTGGTATGACATGAAGGCATGCACATGGACATCCCTGTGCTCTGTGTATGTGAGGAGAACAAGCCCTATGTGCATTCAAACTTTCAAAGAAGAGTTCTTCTGGCAAAAGACAATCTCTAAAAACAAATAGGCCATCTTTTTTGGCCTCACATGGCAAATTTGTTCCTGCCTGCACCTCTGTAATTTCATTTTGATGGTGTATTTATACCTGCTGGGCAAAGTCTGAGATCCATGGAATACATGGTGGATTATCTGAAAGTTCAGGGCATCTGGCCCTTACAGAGGTCAAAGGACATTGTGGATAATGGGTAAAGGATGGACTCAGCATCCTGTAATAAAAATATTTTTACTATATTTTCAAACTGTGCCATCCTTAAATAGGTCTGGAGCAGTGTGGCAAATGGCTGGCTGACCCAGGCAAATCTACCCCTAATTCAAATTATTTTGTTAAATTTTACGAGGCCATTATGTTAATTACTTGACATTAAATGACAACATCAAATAATGTGTGATAATGCACCAAATTAATCTGGAAACTATGGTTAATTGAATTACATATGCTCTTAAGGCAATTAAGTACCTTTGATTGAATCCCAGCCACACCCTTTATCAATAAGTGAAGAGGAAACTATTCTGTTATGAATAACTATGTCCACAATGTTTCTAATGGTAAGTCTTATGTCTAGTAGTGATTGTTCATAAACAACAGAGCTCAGATGGACTACCAGGAAGATCTATTTCCATTTTTTTTGTGGATGAATGGTGATATCAGTGACAAGGCTAAAGGACAATATGAAGATGATCTAGGACCAGTTTATGGAGGATTGAAAGGTTGATTGTTTGAAACTAGTGACAGTTATAATGGCCCTATGGCCCCAAGGATGATCTGCAATCAGTTTGTGGTGTAACACCATAGACAGATCTAATGGCTGCTTCAAGACAATCTAGGATCAGTCGATGGAGTTGAAAGTAGGATTAGTGTGATATGAGAAATAATACTGGCAGGCAGCTGCATAAGTTCCAGTTTTGCGATTGGCAGACAAATAGGCACTTGCTTATATGTGTATTACAAAGGAAGAGATAAAGACCTTAGCCTCAGACCTTGTTTTGTTCTGTCTTGTGTTTCAGTTGAAGCATTTAATTAAAATGATTTTGACTCTTTTGTTTATTTAAATATTTCCTTAATGTTATATATAGCATTCATCTAAGGCAAACATTTTTTTTTTTCATTTTTTTTTCTAAACATCTCAGCAAATATTATTTGCCACTATTTGCAGGCAACAATTCATTGTGATTCATCGGACTTGCTCAGGGTGAACATAGGCATTGATTCTTAACTGACCCTTGGAAAGGTATTCACTGGGGGGTCAAGAAATAATCCATAAATTGCCACAGTGTCTGTTTGTATGAGTTAGGAAGCATAACTGCATTGTTGATGTTGACACATTGTGATAACATGACCTATGCTCATAGCAATGCACACTACACATACATTTGTCAAGATGTTTCACACTAAAGGATACACTAAGCACAGAAAAGGTGGCTGATGGTATGACACAGCCCTATTGCAGACTAGACCCTCACACCACTGAAGAGCAATTCAAAATGTTTAGAGGCAATATTTGATGAAAGGGACAGCTATACCTTTTTACACACATTGATGCAATGAAATCGATACATGTTTGGGGCTTTGAAAATGAAAAATGAATACCCTTTGAACTTTAAAATTTGAATTGATCTTGCACCGTAACATGACTGAATCCATGACTAATGCATCATATTCTGACTGCTCTCTGTTATCAGAACCATTATATGGTCACATTCAGGCTTATGCACCTTTTGCTTGGCAGGTTGTCAAACCTACCCTGGCTCTACACTCTCTCAACAATGTCTGTAAGGGTTCATTGAAAGCAAATGGTCAGTACTGATGATGATGAAGACTGTAATGTCCATGGCTAGCTGCCAGAGACCAAAGAGAAACTAGCTGTCTAGTCATACTGCTCTGAACAAACCAAGCTAGGTGCATATAGCTACTCAAGGTATCAAGCAATAAATGGTAACTTTAAGTTCTATAAACATTAAATGTCTCATCAGTTCCATTCCTACCACTATTTGGGCACAAGGACAAACACTGGACACCTTTAGCCTCTATTCCCAGACCATGTAGACCAATGCGTTACAAAGAATAAGGTATAATGTGGCTCTGGGGGGCACTATAACTGTGTAATTATTCTAAATAAATTTTTAAGCATCAGAAAAACTTGAAAGCTTTTGTGCATTACGCCATTCTTTATTTGCAGGTGTGTGTGTGTGTGTGTGTGGGGGTGAGGGGGTTCTCATAAACGTACAGGTAAATAATCCACAACCCTCCACCCACACATTTCAGGTGGGTAGGCCAGCCCTCAGAATTCTTTCCTTGTGACAGGAAAGCACAGGTTGGGGAAGTCATGGTTCTCATTCCCCCATTTACGAAGCCATAATTGCTTTTCCCTTTGTTTCCTTGACAATGTAATAGGTCCCAGTATGAATTATTTAATAACAAGGTTATTGAGGCCCATGGCAAGTAGGGAAAAGGAGAGTCGTGACTCATGTCATAATCCCTTGTTTAAACTTGAAAGCTATATTTTTTACATAGCAGGAAATGATATTTTAACAAGAAAGTGCTTCTCTGTTACAAGACTCTCTTTGAACAAGAATTCACTTTCTTCTGATTTTTGCTCTTACATTTCTATTGGATTGAAGTTTTTTTATCCTTAAACAACCAAGACACTATTTTCAAGACATTGATTCCAGTTATTAATTATTTCTGGTACTAAGATTTCTTCAAACAAATTCAATGTTGGATAAAGGAGCATACTTATGAGAAAAAACATGACCCACAGACCCAAAGGAAGATGATGGAAAAAAGAGGATCATACGCATCACAGTCTGAATTGAAGAGGGAAAGCCCATGATCCCGTGCCCATGCTACATCTTTTTAGACTATCTGCCTCCAATCCCTGACTGGTCCTCTAATCCTGGAAATTCTTGAAAGGAATGAACTTCTCAGGCTGACCAACCTGCAGAAAGCCTCTTACATTTTACATCCTCTATCACTCCTGGCCTGAGGAGAGGAGATAGTGACCCAACTAAGCACCAGAGGCAAAGCAAAGAGTCTCAAAGCTTCTTTACTCAAGATTCAGAAATATCCTTTACTGAAATACTTTGCCTTTTAGCTTTCAAAATGGTCAACTCTACTGAGATTTGTCATTTTTTTTTATTTATTCCCCTTTTTCTGAGGACTACAAGGCTGTCTTATCTCTTTTTTCCTGTGATATTGTAAGGCCTGTATTGCACAGAAGTTTTTATTTTGTCTGACTATTTGTGTAGTTAAGAAAAATGACATACTTAAAAACTACCCCATCACCACCACCACTACTACTACCACTACTACTACCACTACCACTACTACCACTACTACTACCACTACTACCACTACTACCACTACTACTACCACTACTACCACTACTACTACCACTACTACCACTACTACTACTACTACCACTACTACTACTACTACTGCCACTACTACTACCACTACTACCACTACTACTACTACTACTACCACTACCACTACTACCACTACTACTACCACTACTACCACTACCACTACTACCACTACTACTACTACTACTACCACTACTACTACCACTACTACCACTACCACTACTACCACTACTACCACTACTACTACCACTACTACCACTACTACTACCACTACCACTACTACCACTACTACTACCACTACTACCACTACCACTACTACCACTACTACCACTACTACTACCACTACTACCACTACTACTACCACTACCACTACTACCACTACTACTACCACTACTACCACTACTACTACTACCACTACTACCACTACTACTACCACTACTACTACTACCACTACTACTACTACCACTACTACTACTACCACTACTACCACCACTACTACCACTACTACTACTACTACCACTACTACTACTACTACCACTACTACTACCACTACTACTACTACTACTACTACTACTACTACTACTACTACTACTACTACTACTACTACTACTACTACCACTACTACTACTACTACTACTACTACTACTACTACCACTACTACTACTACTACTACTACTACTACTACTACTACTACTACTACTACTACTACTACTACTACTACTACTACTACTACTACTACTACTACTACTACTACTACTACTACTACTACTACTACTACTACTACTACTACTACTACTACTACCACTACTACTACTACTACTACTACCACTACTACTACCACTACTACCACTACTACCACTACTACTACTACTACTACTACCACTACTACCACTACTACTACCACCACTACTACTACTACTACTACTACTACTACTACCACTACCACTACTACTACTACTACTACTACTACTACTACTACTACTACTACTACTACCACTACTACCACTACTACCACTACTACTACTACTACTACTACTACCACTACTACTACTACTACTACTACTACTACCACTACTACTACTACTACCACTACTACTACTACTACCACTACTACCACTACTACTACTACTACTACTACTACTACTACCACTACTACTACTACTACTACTACTACCACTACTACCACTACTACTACTACTACTACTACTACCACTACTACTACTACTACTACTACTACTACTACTACCACTACTACTACTACTACTACTACTACTACTACTACTACTACTACCACTACTACTACTACTACTACCACTACTACTACTACTACTACTACCACTACTACTACCACTACTACTACTACCACTACTACTACTACTACTAGTACTACTACCACTACTACTAGTACTACTACTACTACTACTAGTACTACTACCACTACTACTACTAATAATAATAATAATAATAATAATGATGATGATAATAATATGAGAGCACCTCAGGGAGTTCTTCACCAGCACATCATACTTTAATTTTGTTGTGCAGTATCCCTTGCATAATTCACATCCTGTGTATGCTCCTATAATAGTGTTGGAAATTTAGGATTCATTCCACTGTGTAAAAAAGGCCAGACAGAAGATTGCCAGCTGGACTAAGATATTTAATCTCAGGATTAGAGAAAATTCATTTAGCAGCCTTTACCACTGACCCATACATTTTAACAGCACAGCTACAATTTAAGACTGTTAAGCAACACATCTCTAAAATTAACAGGAACTACATTTTGAGGCCTGAGCAGAGAATAAGTGTCAAAAAACATTGTAAACATCTTTGTGTTTACACCACGCTTGAAAACATTTTCAAGAACAGTGCACTGAGGTGCTTATTAAAACAACACATCCTTTTCCCCCTGTACAATGATACCTGTTTTTCTGTTTGCTAGCTTGAATTGGCATACAGGTACAGTGGGGTCCAAAATTCTGAAACCACATAGATTTTTGTTTCATGTATAACTATAGAAACAGAAGGTTTTAGGATTTTGACATACTGAAAAGAAAGTTATGACATTTAAAATGAGGAAGAAATTTTTAACTTTCTGCACTATTATTCTGCAGTATATCTAGTTCAAATTTAAGTTAAGTCCTTCGTACAAACCCCAGCAAAATATAAACACCTTCCCTTGTGGTCTTTTGGACCCCACTGTATGAATGTACAATATGATTTATACATGCATGTATGTTGTAACTGACTCCTGCCTATCATCTATTATAGATGGCTGTCTGTAATTAGATTGTTTCTACATGTTCTTTCTTATGACGTTCAGCTGTTTTTGTCATTGAAGTAATAGTGTAGTGGTGGCCAGAGTAAGAACAGTCTGTATTTTTTTTGACTACCCTCCTGGCCATTAGCCTGTGAATTAATCTTGATGGCATTTCTGCCTCGCTCTATGATTGGTTTTTCAGTCAGGGTTATATACAAATGCAGGATCAGCTTGAAATGTTCCAGATGTAATAGAGCAGACCAAGTTTGACAATTCAATCACAATTTGAATTGAAGTCATTTGTATGGAGGTAGTTCACCTTGCACCATACAGAATATTTGCATAGCAATGCTATGCGTGGCTAACTTTACTTTCCACATAGACTGATTTTTCCAAGGCTAAGTGACTCCAAAGGTCTTACTTACTTGATTTATGTAATTTCATGCCAACCTATTGTGGAGTTATTATCCATGACTCATTTCTTTTAAGGAGCACAAATGCTTGGGAACAGAGTCGGTCCTGACCTCCCTGGAGACCTTAGGAAAATTTTGCTAAGGGACCCTCCTACCTGACCCATGAGCCATGTAAACCATGGGCCATTGCCACACAGTCACACCTGACACCCAAGTGTTCCCACTACCATCCTCCCTCCTTTAAAACAGTTTGCTCCATCTGTTGGTCCTATACAGAACAGAATGGGGTAGAAACAAACTGTTTTTATTGAACAGAATATTTTCCTTAGAACCTTAAGATAAGTGAATATATTGTCTGCACTGGTCCCCACAGAGGTTGCTTCTGGAAAGCGCGAGCTGCATTTCGTGCACATTCATATGAACGCATGTTCATGTGCAACACGGTTATCCTTTCTGAGCTGCAGTTTATAAACACAGTTGCCCATTGGTGTTTATCAAACATAATAAATAGTTGTATTTCACTCTCACTTTTGTCAGGCACAAAGTCACAGAACACAGCCCTGGAAGTGGCTGGCAAGTAAACAAGACACAGACAGACCAAGAGATGCACTGCCCAGCTAGGTTCGCAAGACAGACAGACTAGAGAGAGATGCACTACAAGCTAGCACGTCAAATTAAACTTACTATTATTTGCTGAAATTAAACGTGGAGAGGAGAGAACACAGTTTTACGTGATTACTGTTCCCACAGTTCACTGTCATGGTGGGGTTTTTTTTTTTTCGTGACCAGAAGGATATTACTCTGCATCCTCTCATTAAAGTTGTAAACATTGACACCCGCTTTGATACAAGGAGGATGCGGGGCCCTTGAGTAATTTGTGGGGCTGGGGCCCAACACAACTTTGTTAGTGAGCATATAGGGCCACCTGGCTCTGCTTGGGAAAAGATGGCAAAGAGGGGCATTCAGAGTCCTCGGTTTAGGGATGTGTGCATGTTTGCAGGAGTAAATTACTGTAAATGTGAATATGAGTTTTCAGAAAGCAGTCCAGCCCTGGTTTCTATGTTGCTTCATTGAAGCAGTGACTCATCTCCCTAATATGTCCACTAACTGCAACTGTTTCAATTAATTATGCAGTGAATTTAAATGCGGTACCTGCAAGAACACTGCTGTTTGAAATACTGAGAGCCCTTTACTCAAAAAGCCATTTCATGGTAGATGTCATTCTCTACACAGTGGGACACATAAACACCACAGAATTGCTTACACTCCTCAAGCATCTTAAATAGAAAATATATTGGTACCTTCTAGTCACTTTTATGGTCATTCATGTCATGCGTTCCCATGGCTGGTGTACCTCATCTTCTCTGAATCTACTCAAAGCTGACTTGGCCAAGTATAAACATTTTAATTAACATTAAACTAACATTGGGAAACAACTGGTTGAAATGTTTAAAAGTACAAAAGGGCCGCAGCACTTACATTCTCCCCCCTCACTTTAAGCTGCTAACAATCTCAAGAACTGTAGAGGAAACTCTTTTGACCAAGGTAATCATTTTGTCAGGTCGGGTATGTGGCTCTCCTGTAGCAATGTTGAGCGGCAATGTGTGAACTGCAGCCCACTAGGGCTAGAGCTAAGTACTCCAGAGAGTACTATGGTCCTTCAGAACCAGGGAAATGAAATTATTCAGAATGCATTGTCTTCTTTCTTTCTGTCCTTTAGGGTAGGCTATAGTAAGGTATTTGATCACCAAAAGATGAGAAGGTGTTGTACCCAGGTCCCTTTAAAGCCAAAAAATGCCAAGATAACATCCATCTATCAGCTCCGTTATTGAATCGCGCCCTGTCTCTGTCATGCTGAGCCTGAATTAGGCTTTATCTGGACTGGGTTGTGTGGCAAAACTGCTTGTTGAGAGAGAGGGAGGAAGAGACTCCTTGTGCCATCCTAATGACAGATGAGGCACTGCAAGGCTGTAACGCTACTGCTGCTGTGGCTTGATTGGCACCAGCAGTCCCTGGGAGAGCTCAAATCAAGATGGAGAGCAGGCAGACAGGTACATCACTCACTACCTCTTCCCTGCGAGGGCCTCCATTGTGCTGATGATTAAATGCCTGCTCCAGGGTGTGATTCCGATTAATATGCAAATGCACCTTTTTTAAAGTGTCTAATTACAGAAAAAAATGTAGTCTCTGTTATGACATTAACTCTTTAACTAGCCATTACTAAAGGGCTTATGGGTAGTTTCATAGTTGGACATTAGTATTTTAGGACATTTTTTGAGTGTAATAAAATCCATCCAAAACTATCGATTTCCTACTATGTGATATGTATGAGGTATAGCGACTATAACATTGCCACGACTACCACTACTTTTAGTAAGAAACAAAAATTGTAGATGTGTCATGAAATTGTAGTTCCAAATATGATTCTGTATGCATCACGAGATATCTAATAGAAAATGTGGCAGATACTAAACCTTGCATTTTTTGTAAAATATTGAGCTATAGTACTTAGATATGTGTTGTATTCAGCAGTTCCATAAACCCATGTGAAACTATACTGTTTCAAATGGTAAGGTTGTCGTTACTCAATTTTATGTCTCTACAGTATAATGGCCTCCTACTGTAATCTGTTATTTCTGAATGCAGACCATGTACATCCTTAATTTGTTTATTTTTTTTAAATATCATTTATAAATTTCTTTCTTAATATGTGTTACTTATGCACTTTTTCAGTTGTATATGTATAATCTAATGCCTTATGACTACATAGCTGGCTTTTAGTAATGAAATGAACTTATTCAATAAATCATATGGAATATGCCTCAGTAGTCAAGTTAGGCTACATTTGTTAAAATTAAAACTGGTAACTCCAGCACGAAAATGATAATGATGATAACACTTTTTTTTTTTTATTCTTTTTTTTTTAATTGTCTAGGTATTCCGATACTCTTTCCTGGCTTCATACTTGATATACAATTTGCATACAAGGTATGTATCATCAAGGGTGGGTATGACAGAAAAGACTTCAAGCTCATTTTGAAAAAAGGGTATTTACTTTTATGTCCATGAATGATATTTGTGCTCTAGGGAGGTCCAGGAGTTGAATCCTCCAGAGGTCACTAACTCAGTTCTTCAGTATGCATCCTGGGGTATCCGTAACCAGCAGCTGGTAAGGATAGTGATGAAACACGTACTTACCTTTTAGAACTGTGGAAAGTCTTCATTCTTCAGGCATTATATTTAGGACAATTCTCAAATTTTGATATGTTAAAATTGATTGAATTTGAAAGAGTTTTCACACACGAATGCACGAACGAATGAACGAATGCACGCATGCACACACACACACACACACACACACACAATGAGACCCATCTGGAATAAGGCAGCCTCATAAATGCAGTTCAGCACTGCTTTTAGATACTTTTACACGGAAACAAAGTTTTTCAATGTGTCAAGACAAATGAAAAAATTGCATAAGAAGCACATTATTATGGTGTACTGTTATATAGAGTAAATGACTCTAGAATTACATTTTCATCAACTTTGAACAACACTATTTATTGTGGGTGCAAGTTATCCATATCACTATGTATGTATAAAACCCTTGAGTACAGTGCTTGACAGTTGCTAATGAGTCAATAAATTCATTAATAATGAATGGACTATATCTGCATACTGTATTTATTTGCATTGTCAAATTAGCAGTTCCTATTACCTACTCATTTGAATATGTCAATCTATCATTTTAGTCACAGTGTGAAGAAAACAAATAAATACATGGTATTTTCCCAAACAATCACTTTTGTGGGTTGATTTTGAGGATTGCTTAACTGGCCAAATGTATAATGTAGTTCATACAAAAAAGACATGCATTTAAGTAAGCAGATAAAACTGGCCACGTTGAATGGTACAAACAATCAATTCCAGAAAATCAGTTTGGAGTACACAGTATGTGATGAGCATTCCCATGAATGTCCCATCTTTGCCCTTTTGAAATCACTTGCCTATAGTTGTTAAAGTTTACAGGCATCAGTATGTTAGAGCATAGCTCTTAATTTGCTTTGTATACTTTCAACTCCCAAAACAGTCAAAAGGAATGGTGCAGCTGTTTCACAACATGCTGGTCCTCTGCCCACATTTCTTGTTTGTTTGTTTTTTTTTCCTCAACACAAGGAGGAAATCTTTCTCTCATAACTCAACAAACACTGGAGACCGGTTGCCTACAGCTGTGGGTCCACAGTCCTTTGTGTGCACAGCTTACCGGATGGAAGCAGCTCCAGCCCAGTACTAAATTATAGGAGATAGCTTAACCTTAGACTCTGGACAACCTCAGCCCAGGATTAATCTATTAATCTCACAAGTGAAGACTAAAGAGAACCTGGGGGTAAAAGTATACTCATGTCCCACATTAAGCCCTGGTTCTAGAAAATTAGGCCTTTCTTCACTCAAAATTATTATTTTTTTTCTTCCATGTAAATGCATTTTTGTATGGTAATTGCAACATTAATTTAGAAATCCTGTTTGTGAAAATGAATTTATTGTTATTACTGTAAATTGAGATTGTGACTGAGTAGCTGCAATGTAAGTAACATAGAATTAGGGTCAGCAAGACGTTTATGCTTATTTGTTCATATAACAACATGTTTATACTTGCATAATGATAACTGGCATTTAACAACACTGACCATGATACTCATATGTAATAAAGAAAATTACCATTGTCTGTTCCACATTACTTACATTGTAGTTACTTAGTAATAACATATTTTGTCACCAAAGTAATTGCAATATAACTATAGAGGTAAAACTGCAACATAATGTGTT
Organism: Albula glossodonta; assembly: GCA_019788955.1. Lineage (NCBI taxonomy): Eukaryota > Metazoa > Chordata > Actinopteri > Albuliformes > Albulidae > Albula > Albula glossodonta. The sequence continues at coordinate 22,810,793 of JAFBMS010000009.1, forward strand.
TGAATTATTTTTTAGTCAAAGTAACAACTGTTTATTGAATCAAGCCAATGACAGTGACAAATGTTAATTTCAGGCCAGACCCATGAGATTCTGTCTTCTTCTGTTCCCAGGTGTACATATTTGAAAACAACCTTTACTATCAGCCAGATGTCAAAGGAAGTTCCCTGAGGCTGACCTCCTCAGGACAGGAAGGGGCCATTTTCAATGGCATTGCTGACTGGCTCTACGAAGGTAAACAGATCAATGCAAAGATGGATGAATAAAAAAACTCACCCCACCATCATGCATTAAACTTTTGCCTTACCTTAAAACATTTTGGAATTACATCTCCAAAAAGAAAACAAAAAAGAATCACAGAATTACTATGTAAAACCATCCTTAATTTTGCATCCTGAAATGGTTTCCTGTTTGTTGAATACTGCCTGAAGCCCTTGGTGGGACCCTGCCATTTCCATTTTCCATTACTGGTGGATTCAATTTATATTTAATGCTGTAAATGCAATCATCTGCATAGAAGAGGCAGTTCCATTGGGCTGAGTTACAGGTTAAACAAGGTGTTTTTTCCTGTCATGGTGCACCTTCATGTCTGTGATTTGTGACCTTTTTACAGTGTAGATTTTAATGTTATGAAGTGTATCTTTCAAAAAAAAAAATAGCATTTCATTGGTTTTGTTTTGGAGGAAAAGCTTTTTTTTTTTTTAAACATTTATTTTACTTGTTTTTGCACTTTTATACCTGAGTTTGACAATTTATTGATTTTCCTTTAATACTTCTACAAACTTGTGCTTGCAGTCCTGGTTGGTAAACTTTGAGATTTGTTTTTTTGTTTGTTTTATATTTTCAACCTTAAATGTAGGATTTGTGGATTTTCATTTATTGCCATGGTTTCTAAATAAAATGCCTGGCACACAGTCCTGCACAATTCAAAACTCTGTTGAACTTGCATTCACAGACAGGGTCCTTTGTGCTCTCCAAACATATCCAAAACAATCTAAGATGTTATTTCACAAATTACACAGACTGGCAGACAGCTGCAGAATGAAACATTTCAAATGGGACTATGCCTTGCAATTTAACTAGGTCTACATAAGCATTGCTGCTTATCAAAGTGGTGTGAGGGTGTTAAATACATCTTGGGAAAGTGAAAATGGTCAATTGCTTATCTTTCATTGTGGTAAAATCATTCACAAATAAAATTTATATCTTGTGAAATTGACAGCCAGTTATTTTATTGAAGATAACATAGCACATAAAACAAAGGAGAGGAGGTTTCACCAGTACCTGGTACACATTCCCAACATTTTCCACTGGAAGGGCACCCAAGAGGGTACATTTGTTGTCGTGCATAGGGGCACCCAGGAGGGTCTTGATTTCTTTTTTTAACCAAACGGGCACTAATGGGGGCAATTGCCCCCCTTACAACCCCCCCCCCCCCCCCCACCCCAAGCATGCCGGTGTCTGGGTACATAGGTCTACCTCTCTGTCTCATTTAAGTGCATGAATACAACTTGAAAGTTACCTCATTTAAATTTATAGACAATCTGACACTACAAAACTTGCCAATCACACAGATGATGGTAATAACACAGACGATGATAGTGTCAGAACAGAGCAATTTTATTGTGAAAATTCTATATTGCACAAACACTGCAAAATTTGTTCAGGCTCATTTGCAGGATTGGAATTCTTATAGATATTTCATTAGAACTAGGAAAGCTGACTGCCTTCCTCAAAACCCAGTGTTCTCAAAATTGTTCAAGACAATTCATTTCACCACTCTTCTGTTATTTTCACAACAAACCACTTAATCATTTGAACATAAAATCCAGAATTAAAAAATTAAATAATAGCTAGAAAGTTTTTCATAGTTCCATTGCCAAAAGCAGTATTATACTTGCAAGAAATAAAATGTTTAGGATCTAGATTGAGTGTTTGTTTTTATATTTGATTATTATTTTACTTGCATCTTATTCCACCCCTCATATCTCAGGTATTATGTATTGGGTAGTGTCTGGGAACCATTGAATAATTTTATACAAATTACAAATGACTCACCTTTTACATGCTTAGTTTATGCAGAATAATCCCTTTTTAAACTTACTGTCATCCCACTACCATTAATGGTTGTTAAATATCTAATGTGGAAGTTTACCTCACCTTTTTAATGTCTTATTCACTTAGATGCAAATCTCCTTTAAACCAGATTGTAACTTCTATTAGAAGCCTATATGTCCCCTATGACTAATGAAAAAGTGGTTTTCACCAGATTTATGTTCCAATAAAGTCGTGCTCCAATACTAAATGAAGCCCTTAATGATATAAACAGCCCCATGCGGACTGCCTGAACTGTTTGTGAGCCGATGCTGCCATAGAATCCAACCATGGTGACTTGTGTGAAAGTTCCCATATGCCACATCCCAGTATGACATTATCAAATTTCTCCATGTGATACATGGACATCTATAAGTAATAAGTATGTTGTCTCATGATACATATGATACAATGTACTCAGGTCTTGTATAACAAGTCAGTATGTCTTGTTGTGAAGTGTGCACATATCCAATGCTGTGTGGATGTGTATCTGTATGCTGTGTATGTATTCATTGGCCCATAATGTATATACATATACCCACAGAGGAGTTGCTCCACTCTCATGTTGCACACTGGTGGTCTCCAAATGGGGAAAGGCTGGCCTTCCTATCCATTGATGACTCCCTGGTCCCAAACATGCTCCTGCCCCGGCTCACTGGTAGCCTCTATCCCAGAGGACATCAGTACCCTTACCCAAAGGTAAGAACGCCTTAAATGATACCACTTTACAATTAATAGGATTTGATAAAATACAATGCAAATAAATTGTATTTTATGATGAATTGTATGCAAATGCTTTGCCAGATCTTCTTTTCAAAATGTATGACTCACATAAGGGTTAACCTTATTGTTCCAATTCATAATGAAAAAAGAAAGTGGACTGGCTTTGATTTTCACTCATGTATTCCCAATGTTTTATACATAAAACTAACTTAGATTAAATAAAAAATGTTATCCTTTGAAGGGTGACATGAAGGTTGTCAGGATGAAAATCGGAGAAAGGCATGTAATGTTCTGTGCTCAGTGTTCCATGTTCAATCTGTTCTGGATTGAAGGCTCAGCTTAAATGGTTTTCAAAGGCTGCCGTTAAAATATAGTTGCCTTGTGCTGTTGAGCCAGAATAAAGCCAAAAGGCTGGGACATTCATTGATCCCCAATCAAAAGAATAGTGCATTTCTGTAAACAAGAAACAAGACCACATTCTTAAGTCTTGTAGAGGTTGTGGAAATACTTGTACCCAGGACATGAACCCGGTTTTCTTATTTTGTAAATAAATAGTTGTGGAATGGGAACTATTCACAGTTGGAAATATATAGCAATTCACTGACTTTTGCTAACTTGCTGACTAACATTCACCTTCATGTGGCCAGTAATGTCACAAAATACATTGCATTTTTGTACTTTGTGCTGACATCTGAGATACTATTAGATAGCTACCTACAATGTATCATGCCATAGGTGACTCATTAATGGTAAAATCATTTACTAGTTAAGACAGTTGGTGAGATTAAATTTTAAAATTCTGTGTGTTTGTTTGGCCACAGATTACATAATTATATAATATTATATACATTATATAATATACATGTAACATACTAGTTATTAATTTATAAGTTAGTTAATTTATAACATTCACATACAAAATATAAGCCAAATGCTATAACTGATGTTGTCATAATTCAAGATCAAAATTACAGTATAAAGGAAGAATGTATCATTTAAACTTTATTGAATGTACAATGAATCTTTTCAAATATGTCAGGAGAAAAATGTATACCTTTCTCACAGTACCTTGTACTCTTACCATTACCTTTGCTCCTCTACATTTAGTAACATGTGGAAGAGTAAATCATTATAGGGATATAAAAGGATATAAAAGTAAAATTGATTTGTGTTTGATGAATAAGAATATGAATATGAACATCTATGCTCAGTAGATAAATGAAATTGTCAAATATGTGGAATTCTCCCCCAGATAATTAAAAATAAATTCAACCAGTCTTATCGTGTGATTTGTCTATCTCTTAAATGAAATATGTAGCATATTCTGCTTTTCTGTTTTTCAGTTCCCATTAACTTTTGTTCTTTTGCTAGTCAGTGGTTGGAATATTCAGTGAACTTGGAATTAATTAATATTTTAGGTCTACCCTTACTACATTTCAGGTTGGCCAGATTAACCCCACAGTCAAGCTGTATGTGGTAAACTTAGATGGAGCATCTCACACAACTGAACTGCTACCTCCGAGCAGCTTTGAGAAAAGGTAACTATATATACCTTATTGCTGGAGCACTTGGAAATACTGGAATACTTCAGTATTAAATGCTGAATGTTAATAAACGATATCATGAAATCAATTAAACTTGATCTCTTTAAGGACATATATATATATAATTCAATCAAATGGGCATATGCTATTAGACTGCAGGATGATGCAGTTGAAATTGTCTCCAATAAAACAGAATATACTCAAAAACCCTTATGCCTTGATGTAAGGGTTTTTTGATTGATTTCTGTATGCCTTTGAAGAGATCAATGTGTTTGATTGGGTTCTAGCCATAATGTTGGCCATGATTTCTCTCTGGTTCATTCACATTGAGCTTGGAAAAAATATCTGGCACAGAGCCCCACACACAATGTCTAGTTCCCACTCCCAGTGTCTTTCCCTCCAGTGAGTATTACATTGCCATGGTGAAGTGGGCCACTAGCCAGACAGTTGCAGTGCGATGGGTGAATCGGTCACAAAACACCTCCATTTTTACCTTGTGTGATGTGGACAATGGGGACTGTGTCAAGGTAAGCTATATCCTGATGTACTATTCATACACTGACTATTGTACTGGTCAATCCTGGTGCCCTGATTACAGATCAAAGACTTTCTGTTATGATTTATCTCTCCTACACTATTTTTCATGTTTTGTTCAGCTTGTAAAACTGTGAATTATATTTGTAGGCCAGTGTCATTGCTGCAATCCCCTCTGTAAACCCAGCCCACCAGCTGAGTGACAAAGTTAATGAAAGTGGAGGCTATGCTACGGCTAATTGCATGCCTCCCTGTGGGACTGCTGACCAGAGTGCTGGAATGATCAGGATTCAACACAACTTCATTCAAATGGTGCATCGTCACTCTAGAGTGTCCAAGCAGGCATAATGAGTCAGTCAGCATTCCTGCTGTCCATCCATTATTTATGCTAAATACATACAAAACAAATGCGCTCTACCATGGGGTAATTAATTGAAATGTACAGTATCATGCCTGTTATTGTGTGAAGAGGCACAGCAGAAAATGTCCTGTTGTGCCTTGTTTCCACCAGCCTGCCATGCCTGCTTATTGATCTTCAGAGATTTATTTTTTATTTTATTTTTGCAGTTTTTCTGTCCTCACCACCAGGTTGTGTGTGCGCGCCCGTGTGTGTGTATGTGTGCATGTGACAGAGAGAGATAGATAGATAGAGAGAGAGAGAGAGAGAGAGCGAGAGAGAGCATGACTAGCAAGAATATGAAATTGGATGACATATCTGTCATTCAGAAGCACTCTTATATCCACTGAATAATCGAGTGAAAATAATTAAACTGTGCAGTAAAAAGCTAATGGACACTCCAGCCAAAAGTTTATTATATTTCATAGCGTGTCTGAAAATCCGTTTTCAATAACAGCTCCAAAACATAACCTATAATCTGCCACTCATATTAGGAAATTGCTTAATAAGGACAGAACAATACAGCAGACCTTATATACAGTACTAACCCACTAAACGCTCATCATTACAATTTAATTCACTGGTCTACTAAAAAGATACATCTACATCTAAAAAGACAGCACACCAAAAATGCTACCAATAGTCAGAGATTTCATTTCCCCAGTCTACTGTATCACATTAAAGGGTGCCTTTAATTTCTCAAATTCTCTGTATTTCGCTGTGAAGAAAGTAAAGAAAATACTTTAATCTACAACCACCTCTAATGATTTGCACACCCAACTAATGCCTTTCACTTCTATAATTTCTGTTTTCTGTACTATCTGTTTTGTGTTAAATGTTGAATTCTTAGACATTGCATCCACTCACTGTTTTGTATGTAATTGCTGTTGGTGTAATAGTCTTCAACAGTATGACAGAGGTACAATGGTTGGAATAGTTCCAATTCTCAACTAATTATCTCACCGACTTGTATCTAATGAAGAGCCAAATCATGTTTAAATCCATTTGCCCATAATATAAAATGTGACCCTTAATTAAATTATATCTAATCTGGAATTACTGATGATTGATTTATTGTAATTACCAGTTTACAAATATATAGCGTTTTAATCTATAATAACAATACTGGTGCATATATTGACATTAATGCAGCAAATAAATTGGTGTGTTATTTGTAAATCACTAATTAATGTTAACTACTATTTATTAAATAATCGTCAATTGATAGTGGAGAGTGGAGAGAAAAAAATGCCTACCTTGAGGTATTCAACATTTTAAATTGATGTGTTGATATTAAAAGCAGTCATGTGTTTGTCATCCTCCAACATGTGTGCTTTCTCTCTCCTATACAGAAACATGTGATGACATCAGATACATGGCTTGACAGACAGGTGAGTTATATCACGCCATAGGTGATGTGGCATCCTTCCTTGATCCTTATGTACTTCATATATTAAGAAGCCCCCTGGATCATTGAAATCAGTTCACACATGTTTTTTACAGTTCAGGTCAGAACTGGAATATTTTAAGAAACTATAATATGCCAGTAGACACCTCTGCCCATTGATTTGCCTTTAAATGCAGAAATGGTAAAATATGTATATTTACAACATATACGTGTGTAATCAATGTGGAAATATGGCGTAGATATCTTCTACCTCTTTGGGTCTCATTTAAAAAGGAACATAGGGAATCGGCTAGTTCTTTTAGTATACAAAATGTCCACATTAACTTAAAGTGCAGTGTATCACCTGTCAAAATACAGCAGTAGGCCATTGCTTACAACAACTCATACAAACTTTCACAAGATGCACGATCTCATATTCTCAGTTAATTATAAACATTTCTTCAGGTAAGATCAGGAAGTAAGATCAGCTGGAATGGGACATTAATGATCCATTTATATTACAACCATCTCAAATAATAGCAGATTTGTATTCTGACAGACATCTGCTCTTGATTTTTTATAGTGCACCCGACTGCTCCAATTGCTTAAACAAATTGAATAATTAACAGTATTTTTATTCAGTCATGGGAGTCATATAACAAACCACATATATTTGTAATATACTACTACATGCTCAACTTTTGCCCAGTTGAAAATAATTCAGTTCCAAGTGTGGACCAAGCTAGGCTCCTTGTACTGAATGGTTTGGTCAAAATTGCATACTGTTACACACTTAATAGATATGTCACATGCACCATTGTAAATAAACAGAAAAGATATAAATTAAATACATCTATATCATAATCTCTCAAATATACCAATTTCTTTTTTTGTACAAAGTCTTTTCTCTTCCTAATTTTTGACTATAGAATCTGTTTCTTTGAATCTTGCCAAAAACATTTTTTTAATGAAGAGAAAGCATGATAAAGAAATGTTCATGGAGATCGTGTCTGAAAATGAGGCCTTGTACTGTGGCTACCAGTCTCCCATGGTGTGTTTCACTTAGAAGACTCTTTCTTTGATATGCCATCAAGACAAAGGAGGTAGAGACATTGTTATCCCAGAGAAGCACTGCACTTAAAGCACCACTCTCCCCAGACTGGAGAACCATCACAATAAGAGCAAAGCCATGAAGTAGCATCTTTCCCCTTGGGGGTGTTCTCTCTGCTACCTCTATCAACTATCTCCTCCCATGTAACCTCTGACTCTCTCAATTTACCTTCCAGGATGAAGAGCCGGTGTTTTCCAAGGATGGGGGAAGATTTTTCCTAACAATGCCAATAAAGCATGGAGGACAGGGAGGCTTCCATCACCTGGCCATGCTGTCTGATCAGGTCCTGTCTCCCTGTCTCCTCTCTATGTCTGCTTTCCATATCTCCTTCTCAAGCCTTTCCCCTTCTCACCTGACTTTATTTATCCCAGTCAAGCTTTTCCACAAATTCCCCTTGGTGTAATTTCTCAGAGGCGGCTTACAAAGTCAAAGTGACAGGACATTGCTAAGATATCTTGTGTCTGAATTAACAAGATCGACAGCAGTGTGCCCAGCAATGTCCCAAACACAACGATGAGTTTAACCTTGTGGCTCTAACCAAAAGCCAGTTTTTGGTGACGATTGTAATTGATCACTTACAGAGCAATTCTGAAGTAGATTTAATTCCTTTGTGACAGCACACATTTCACCAAATCTTTTTGTTTTGATATTTTTATTAGATTTGATAGTTTTTTTCTCTTGGATGTGGTATATTATTCTTTAAAAATCCTCTAATGTATTCATGTGACTTCTGTACATTTTCTTATATGAGATGTCAGAGACTGTTATTGACACTGGTATTGGCAATGGCTGTGTGTGTCTCAGAGTACTGTTGCCAAATGCAATACAGCATGATAACGGTCGGACAAAGGACACCACACATGCTGTTGTCTTGTCTCAGAACATGCTGTTGAAGTGCTATTTCTCCCATCCTCTTGGTCTGATCTATCATTTTCCCTCCCTGAATAATTTGTACACTAATAGCTTTGCTAATGCAATCACTTCCTATTTAAGAGGTTGGTAAATTCCATGAATACACTATGTCCAGAGGACTGTGTGTAGTCTCTCTGTGTAAAGTCTGCTATTTTTGCAAAAGGTAGTATGTAGCTGATACTGTATATTTACAGCTTTGTTAGATACACTGATAATCTTATTGGACTGAAACTGTTTGGATGTTTGTTGCTGTTCAATATCTGTAATACCCCCCAAAGGGTTACTAAAGTAAGTACAAGGCCAGTGTCAATATCATAGAAAAGAAGTGTGAAAGTCAGTCACTTACAGTACAATTTACTGACACTTGACAAAGTCCTGGATTTTTTTGACTTTAAGTTACCAAGCGAAAAAACAATGTTGAAAAACATACATTTAGGTTAAACTTGACAGGAAGTGTCAATTATTTAAATGATTAATTCAAAATCAAAGTGCTTTACAGTTGGGGGATTAGGGGTGACTCACCTCAAGCAACACTAATATACACTACCATTCTGGGTGATGCATGGCATCCATTTTGTGTCAGAACACACACCATGCATCAGCGCAAGTGGAATGTGAGTCATTATTAAGCCAATTAGTGTGGAGCTGATCAGAGCCAATGCCCAGATTAGAAGGAGCCAGGGTGGTAATAATTATATGATATGTCCCTGTGCTGTCATTTACCGGTGACTGCAGGCAGAGCAGGAGGAGGTCAACATTCGACACTTGACCTCTGGGAACTGGGAGGTAACTCGGATCTTGGCTTATGATGAGGGTGCAAACACAGTGTAAGTGCTTTTTGCTTTTACCTGGTAATATACAGATAACTCTTCCAAGTTTTATAACAAAATGCCAAGAAATGAGTACCAGAATGAGTACTGAGAAAATCCAATAAATATATGCAGTGCACTGAGGCGTATAAAAAAAAACTATGCAAAAATGTACACAAAAACATATTTATATCACAAGAAAAGAACATGAAAACTGTATGGAAGACTCTTCTAAATTTCTAATTTCTTATTTCAGTTATTTTCTCAGCACTGAGGAGGGTTCAACAAGGAGACATCTGTACAGGTTTGTTATGGTTTGATCATTTTCATGTTTTCAATACATTTAATATGTAATGTTTACTCTTAAATTATGCATTTTATACACAAAAATAACTTATCCATACTGCTAATGTTGTACATTGCAGGAGTGCAAGTTTGAAGTGCATGCTGCCTGGAACTATGCGTAGATATTTGCTTGATCTAGTTAGATAATCCAAGCACACACCAAGTCAATGTCCTTTATAAGGCCTACTATATCCAAGCAGTCTTCCCTTAGATTTACCGTATTTTTATTTCAGACCAGAATCCTCTATGTCCTTAAAACCCTGTAGGTAGCTCACTTCATAATTGCCAAATCAAGGGTTAGCAAGGTGTCATATGGCGGCTCGCTCAAAGGTCAATGGGTCACTCAGTGGCAGCGGGTGAACAGCAGCTTCCATTACTGTGAATGCAATTCTTAAACCTGAAAGGCACTGCACAGATACTGACCCTTAGCTGGAGTGCTTTACAAACCAGCGTGTCAGCAGAGATAGCTCTCCGATCAATGGGCCACAGGCCGAACAAGACAAGCTGAAGGTTTTTTTTCCCCTTCCAAGAATAACCTTTTATATTTATGATTTGCTTTTATTGATTTTCTGTATTGATTTTTTTGTCATTTTGTCATGATTTTATATATCTGTACAGGCCTGTTTACAGATTTTTCCATCAGTGCATCAGCAGATAATGCTCAAGAGCACAGCCTTTAAACATTAAAAATAAAATATTTATTAAGGATAGATGGTGGCAGCATAACAATAAATAAAGATGAACTGAGAGAACTGAGATATTTATAGAGACTTATTTGAGAAGCATTTTTCTAAGACTGATTGTGCCCTCTTCCTGTTTTAGAGCTTATTGACTGATCCTATAAAAGGTACTTCATTTTCAGAATGTGTGTTCAGAATGGGGTATATATATGTGTGTATGTGTGTGTGTGTGTGTGTGTGTGTGTCACAAGACTGTTTTAAGGAACAAAAAAAATTTGGTTTCTTTTTCTTTCCTTACATATTAAAACAGTTGGGGTCTGATTCTCTGGTCCTATAGTGCAGTGGGACCCAAATGCAAACTCTTGAAAATGGTAATCTAAATCACAGTATTCCTGGTTATTCCAAGGGTGTCTACTGTCGATCCATTCCATCGTACCTGCCTCACGTGTAATCTGTACCGACACCATTGTACCTACTACAGAGTGGACTGTAGCCCCAGGGCTCAATATGTTCTGCTCCACTGTGAAGGTAAACATGTACAGTACCTTCAAAAATAGCATGACCTGAGCTACTGTTATGCATTTCTAATAAAGTTATTTGAGAGTTGGAAAGAAATAATTGGACCATGGTGTAGTGGCTTGTAATTGTTTCACCATTTATTTGTTTATTTTTTGTTTTTAAAATTATTTATTTATTTAGATTAAATGAATACATTGTACAAATGTAAATATAAATGGACTGATGTTTTATTAACCCTTGTTGGAGACTCTCACTCAGTCTATCTTTTCATTACAGGCCCTAGTATTCCCAAAAGCACAGTGCACAGACTGCGTGATCTAAGCAGTAAGTATTGCTTGCATCATGCGAAAAAGTTATAGCATTAACTGTAAAAAAAAGAATGTATTAAAAAAGCCTTCAAATAATTAATTAGCTTTATTTGGAAAGCTAGTTCCTTGAAGAGTCTGAAATAGCTTTACAGAGGGATGGACTGTGTGATTGTAGGATCACTGAATTGGGGATGTATCTTGGGGATGATCTAATGATGACTTGATTACAAATGTTAAGGGAATGATTCAATGCATTAAGGAATCTCAAATTTCACCCTGACTTGATTTGATTCTATTGAAACGATTCAGTCCATTTTAATACAGAATTATTTAAAAACAAATGCACTGAGTACACAGATATTGTGTGAGTATTTGTGGAATATAGACAATAAAGACAACTAACCAAACTATAAGTCCTCAGAAGAAAAAAAAAATCTTAAAATGTATTTTGGTCACAAAATGAGCTCATTGCCTTATTGAAGTTGTTGTTATGATAAATTATATTGACTTGTAGCATTCCAAATTGATGCAGTTGAATTGCCACCTTAAGACTGATTCATCATGATGCATGAATGCATTACACCCCTGCTGACTTGCCATCCATGTAATGTCTCCATCATAAGCACATTCAATGAACTGTAACTTTATTAGGTTTATTTTATTAAGTTTATTTTAAAACATTCATACCAATGATAATAAAACTACTATGTCTTACTATAAATGCCTTATTACAGTTTAAATACATGTTGCCATGGACTTGTAATTTATTAAAAATTATGTAAATCACTTTTTACACTTTTGAAGGGAGTACATTTTCTGAATTATTTCATTTGGTAAACTTGCTGTATCCTCCCATCTAATAGGTAACCTCACTTTGGAAAACAACAGAGAGCTCAGAGATGCATTGAAATACAAACAAGTCCCCAGGAAAGAGAAACGACTTCTGCATGTGAACAGCTTTGGTAGGTCCCCATTCTACCTTTTGTATCTGTAATCTGTTATCTAAAGATCAAATAAGATACATTTTGAGTGTGGCTATGAGACGGTCACCTGGGTGACGTATGGGCTGTGAGATTGTAATGTCATAGTTGTATCATACTGAAACTTTGATACAGGCCTGTGTGATACGGTCCCTGTCTGTGTTCATGCAAGTGCCTTTACCATCTTTGGAGCCCCTGAGCATAGTAACACATGCTTTCCATGGTTTCATTGATCTAGGTTACAATGGTATTGTTCTCTGCAGGCAGAATTTCATTTTACATGTTCCAGTTTTCCATTCCTTTTTCACATACAATGAAAAAAACATATATTCTGTCTATATTTTTCTACTTTAAATTGTATTTTGCATATGTTTGCACTCAGTGTTATCTAACCATGTCCTCAGCATTATGGAGGAATTCTGCTCCTCCATGCAGATCTGCTCAAATGCCAGATCTGCTTTTACGTCTGATACTGGACAGAATTTGTTCTGTCAATGATAAGAGTTACTTTGTATCTCTCTTTGAGGAATGTCTGGTGATTTTCATGTCAAGAATGTCTATATGTGTCATATGGTCTTATGTATAAGATAAAATATACCTATTATGCAGCAAATCTTTTCTCCCTAAATATTTTGCTCCAAAAATATGTATTGAATAATTAATTCAAGCAGAAAGTGTGAATTAATTGAATGTGTTGTGATAAGTGCAAGTGAGAGTTAATTACTCACATATTTCTTTGTATTTACTGTGCAGTTTCTCTAAGGTTTACATTTTTGTTATACTTCCTATTCTAATTTCAGCATTCCCCATGGAAATATGTTTTCCAGTGAATTTTGATGAAACAAACCAGTACCCTCTTCTTCTCATTGTGTAAGTATCTGCACTTAAGAGCTGTTTTGTCAGCTGCACAATTATCTGAAAATGACTTAAAGTTATGTAAGACTAATATTCTTGAAGTGTGTTTGAAATCTTAATATTTACCCACATATAAGTCAAGTATTTAATGTAACTCAGTTTATATGAAAACTCTGCATGCACCAGAAACATATCTATAACCATAATTACACAAGTATTTTACAGTTTTAAGAATACTTGTCCTACCACACCTAAATTGCATAAAAGTCTCAGCTAATCTGTAATGGAATGTCCAATACTGTCTTATACACTACATACTCACTTACTATTTTGCATGAGAACCATATTATCTCTGTGTGTTCACAGTGATGGAAACCCAGGAGGCCAGTCAGTGAATGATCGCTTCCTTCTGGACTGGGACTCGGTTCTGGTCAGCTCTGACAGTGTGATCGTGGCCCGCTTGGATGGCAGAGGAAGCGGATTTCAGGGCCAGAGGGTTCTGCAGGCTGTTCACCAACGGCTTGGGACTGTGGATGTGCAGGACCAGATTGCAGCTGTTGAGTGCGTGTTTGAGGAATCAGCCTCTTAATTATGGAGCAAGCATTGAAAGGACACTTAGTCCAGAAAACAGAGTCCTGTAGGATATGGCCCAAAGGAGCTAGGAGACAGCATTCTCTTAAGGCCATGTACTGTTGAATTAAGAGGGGGCTCACTCCTTAACCTTTGCAGTGAGCCAGGGAATATTAAGGATTGCATCTGAAACAATCTCCTAAAGTTTGTGACCAGAACTACCTGCCATATATAATGTACCATTTCCTTTGGCCTTCACATCAAATCAAACATTGCACTCCTAATGTGGACATAACTAATTGCAGCATGCATTCAATAGTGCATTCATTAGACATAGTCTGCTAAAACAACTATTACACATTTGAACATGCCAGATCGAAGCATGTTTTTTAATAAAGTTTAGGTAACAGAATATTAAGTGGGTTATAGGCCCATAAAGGTGCAAAATGAAGCCCAAATGTGGAAGGTTAAAGGTAGCAAATCCCTTCTTTTTCAAATGAACCCTGACCATTGCAATAAATACTGTATATTAAAGTATATATTTTACCGTTGTAAGAAAGAAATGCTTTTACCTTGGATGAGGATGCTGATGAGAGCAGTTGTCTGTATTTTTCGTTTATGCCTCAGTAAAACGTTCATTAAAGGCTATTCAGATTTAAATCCTTATTTTATTCAAGGCTGCAACTACAGTAAGATATTGACGTAGAGAAGAAGAGGGAGAGGATGGGAAAGAGAGGGAGGGATGGATAGAGACAAAATATCAAATCCTGTCTGTAGAAAATGATGGAGCAACTGGCCATGTGCCCATTTGTTCATATCAGGCACTTGGAAAAACTATGAAGCAAAACACCACAATTTCAATAAATAACATTCCCCCTAGTCACCCCTCCCCAACACTCAAGATATTGCTCCTTGTGTCTCTGCAGTCAATAGCTACGAACACTAAGTTGATATATGGTGGTGGGGCACAAGCCTTACACTCGCCACAAGAGAAAGGGAGGGTGTCTACAAGCTATAGTACACACATTATGAAGGCCCTGCCTGCATGACAAAAGGCTGACAGGAGTTATTCTGGGACACTCAGGCAGGTCTTATTATTTCAGAATGTTTTGTGCATTATATCCAATAGAACAATGTTCAATGTTAAAGTGCCATTTTTTATGATGATTTAAATCATTATTAAATGTACTTTATAAGTCACACATTACACATTATAGATCACTAATAGGCAATATTGTATCATTAATGGTTAAAATAAAAGTAACAGCATGTTATATATTTTGAAACAAAATGTGTTTCAAACTGTTAAAGTTTACTTATCTCTAGGTCCATGTTAGGGGTGTTCTGTTAATTTAATTTTTGGTTTGTGCCTTTTTCTGTTAGATCCCTCAGCAGACTACCCTATGTTGATGAGAGCAGAATTGCTGTTTATGGAAAGGTAAAGGGTTGGGGTGTTTACTTTAAATTGCAGTATTTTTCAGTGAAGAGAAATTTTGAAATAAATCCAGCCAATTCCATATTTTTATTGTAGACTGTAGCTGAGGTTGAAAGCAGACTGTGCTCAATGTTTATGGAGCAGTGCATTGTTGTTCCCTTACAACCTTTAGGATTTGGATCATGTCAAGGTAAAGGCAGAGACGTGCATGGCTGACAATGATTTCTGTGTCTCTTTCCAGGCATATGGAGGCTTTCTGACCTCTCTTCTCCTCCTCTCACCTGTCACCTTGTTCAGGTGTGGGGTCGCAGTGGCACCTGTGACAGACTGGAGACTGTATGGTGAGCTGTGCCAAACCTGTCATGTTAACATGATCTGAAGACAAATTTCAAATGCTATATTTAGAATGCTCATAAAAATAAATTAGTCATGCTTGTTTTTCTCCTTTTCACATTTTGCACTAATGGCTAAAGTGTTGACATTTAGATGAGTGGTCTATAAACTATGTGGCATGCACTTGCTGTCTTTTCATTTTTTATTTTGTAAATTAATATCATCAAATGCCAAGTTATAGCTACATTTTCAGACACTTAGATACACAAATGTATCGATGCTGATGAAATAGGTTGTGCTCTCACATTTTACTATTGATGTCTGCCAATTCTTTGGTTGTAAAATGAGGTATTTATTAGTATCATTGAAAGGTATAGAAAAGTGAAAGAGAAAAAATGTTTATGTGCTTGTTTAGCACATATGGGCTTGCGGGTGACGTTCTTGGTTATGTCACATTTGGTATAATGTGTCTGTATAAGAAAGTGTTATGTCTCTTTATGAATTATGAAATTTGCTTGTGTATGGTTTGTGAAGGCATTATGTCATGTTTTTGAAGGCTTTACGTATGCTTCATAAAGCCTTTATAAACAACACTTTGTTTAATGTGTGCCAGGTTTTTTTTTTTTTTTTTTTTTTACAGATGAATACAGAGTACATTATTTGCTATGTTTTTAATTTGTTAAATTATATTCTATTGTCTACTATCAGATATTTGCCATTGATGTTTCTAAATTCAGATGAAGCCAAACATTTTTGAGAATAATTGGAGTTCATATTTATTTATCTCAAAAGGCTCAGCTTTCACAGAGCGTTACTTTGGGTTTCCCCCGAAAGAAGATCGCAAGTACCAAGTAAGGATTGAATTGATTCATCAGTAAGGGAATGTGATTTGCTGTCATTTGTGCTGTAGTATATTCAGTGGAGATATTCAATACCTTGCTGTATATTAAGGTGCCAATATTGAGACTGTGTGTACTCTTTTTCTTTTTCCCAGATTTCCAGTCTTCTTCACAATATTACTGGAACAAACCATCACAAGTTTCTGATTATACATGGAACTGCAGATGGTGAGAATGCTATTTTAATCAAACTGTGCTCTCAGAATATTTTCAGTCATCTCACAAAATACAAATCTGCACTGCATACTGGGGGTCATAACTGCCAGCTCACCACTGGGAATTACCCTACTCAAAAATGCTTTATATCTGACCATATATTAAGTTTTACACATTGTTCAAAAACTTACTCTGACTCCAGGGCTTATTTTTATTTGTATCTGTATCTCCTCTTTGACAACTTGCATATGATACTTTGTAAAGCAATGGTTTTCAAAGGCATTAAGTTTCTTAGACAGCCTCATAAAACAAGAAAATTTACTTAAATGCAGTGAAAACATGTTGTTTGACACATCAACAGAGAAGCAGTTTAAGACAGCATCTATAAGCTATATAAGGTAATCAAAATGGCCAACAGAATTCTGGGTTATCAGTGGGTTTCATGATTGAGAGTAAGGTGCTATCAGCTAATAAAAACGATGGCCATTTTGGCCAAAAATGTGGCTTAGCTTGGGGACTGGGTCCCACTCCAAGTACTAACTCTTAACTTTTTGTTTAGGGCTGTCAGCCTCACATGGAAGATGCATCATTGACACAATCTCACATTCACAATTGACAAACTGTATAAAATGAAAATGTATCATCTCTGTCTCTTTTACCCTCTTCTAGCCACGGTTCATTTTCAACATTCAGCTGAGCTAGTGAAAATCCTGTCAATGGCAAACGTGAACTATACTTTACAGGTAATGGGTTCTTTGTCAACTTTTTTTGTCCCTCTGAGATAAAATATATATCAAATTAATATTCTAGTTTATATATGTAAAATGTATATTTATCATAGATAACTAGCAAAACAGA
The DNA here is from genome assembly GCA_019788955.1 of Albula glossodonta. Classification (NCBI taxonomy): domain Eukaryota; kingdom Metazoa; phylum Chordata; class Actinopteri; order Albuliformes; family Albulidae; genus Albula; species Albula glossodonta. The sequence goes on from JAFBMS010000009.1 coordinate 22,828,239, forward strand.
CATTTAACTTACTATTAACTACAGATTCTAATACTATGTCTTGCCTGAATCTGCCACTTCCTTGAGTTTAGTATGGCTGTGTGATGGTGTAACTTAGTATCACTTACTATTTCTTAATAGTGTTATCGTTCCTTTTTAAGATATATGTCAATTGTGATTCCAGCTGTGATTTCAAATCAAATACAACATAACACAATTACTTTGAGTATTAAGATACCTGAAATGGAACAGATATCCAGGTTCAAATGGCATAACACTTCAGGACTTGGTTTAAGTAGCCCTGTAGCTGTTGGAGCCTTCTATTACCAGCAACATCTGTATTTTGCTACATCTTATCTTTGCAACATAACATCAACCAAAACTGTTTTCTCAATGTGTAACCTTAACATAACAAAATTAATGGATCTAATTACCTGTTCTTTGCCTGGGAAGCAGTGCATAATTATAGCCGTATGGTCCTTTTTTATCTCCTATGTAATTACATAAACATTACAAACATTATTTATGGATCAGTGGCCAACCTTTCAACAGCAATTTGCATAGATTACTTATATGTGTATGGAGCTGCATTTATTTAGTGATCTAATTCAATGCTCAAGGGTATGACACTAGTGCCTCATCTGTGAAATAAGCTTGCAACATTTTTGGTATGAGAATATCTTCATCTATTACCAAAATAAAGATAATAATAAATTATACAGTCATTGTAAAGAACAAATGTCCCTTTGTGTAATTGTCTAATGATGGGCCTTTTTATCAATTGAATGTGTGATAGCATTATAGTTTACTTCAGGCTTTACTTTACTAATCCTACTGCGGCTACACTGGGGCTTCCGGGTCCCAACATTCCATTTCCCGGTCCTACTAGGTTATAGGCCAAAGGAACATGTATGTGTGTATACATGCAAAATCAAAAGAGGCAGAATTAAGGCTCTGTACTCCACTGTTTGATGTTTCACTACAGACAAATCCACTGCTTTTTAAAAGGAATCTGTAGCTGAGAATGTTGTCTTATGGTCAGCAAAGACAGCCTCTTGAACACCATTATAACTGTTTTCTGCTTTGATTCACCCTGCTTCTCAGATCTTTCCAGATGAGGGTCATGACCTGGTTTCTCTCAGAAGCAGATACTACCTGTTCAGCTCCATGATTACTTTCTTCAGGGAGTGCTTTCAAGACGATATTCCCTTAACGCAAGAGTCCAAAGACGAAGACTAGCATTAAGGTGCTGAACGGGGAGGGTTGTACAGGCAGTAATGCTTTGGTTGAGAATGTCATCTCTTGAAAGATGCCACACCAGTGAAAAGAGCTGCTGATGACACATTTGAAGGAAACATGTATACTATAAAGAGAATATTGAACATGTATGATTGATTTACCTGTTTTCTAACTTCGCATAGACAGACAAGCAGACAAGGTTCAGACAAGGTTCAGAAACAGTGCCGATCATAGAGAATAAAATTAATAAAGAACAGGAAGAACAGCAATCTGCATAGCATGGCTTGTCTTGCCATGGTAAAATAAATGGCCAGTTTGGATGTTCTCCAATAAACTGTTATATTTCTCATTAGACAGAACTGGTAAAAGGTTTAACATTACTGATTATACCCAGACAATGATAGATTTAACCGAAGAAATATAAACTCAAAACTCAAGCTTGTTAATTTTCTGAAAATACCAACTTGTTTGTTTCTTTGCTGTGATTATGCCATTTTAATAATGCAAAGAAGCTGTTGTTTTTTTATCCGCAAGACTTGGAGTAAATGCATAACATTACCATATGTATAATAACAATAATAAAATCCCTTTAAAAGTCATGTTTACTTAAAATAGGGCCCATATGTAAATCTTTTAAATAAATTGTATAATTTATTTAGTATTGGATTGTTTTTCTTTCCTTTTTCACAAAATGGTTACTTTTGTGCCTTTGTTACAGGTGTATTAAAACGAATGGTAGCTAGTAGTTGTAGTATAAACAAATTAATGTTCATAGTTAACATTTTTAAACATTATTGTTATTATTTTAGGCAAGAGAGGTCTGCCTGTCAAAGGTTTATACAAAGGTTGTTGTACCCTAAAACACTAACAGTATAGTAGCACATCTGATCAAATATAATTGTGTCTTTCACACAAATTTCATAATTTATGTTGCAATGCTTTATTTATTTGTTGGTTTGTTTGTTTGTTTACTTATAATGGACAAGAATGGGAATTAGAATGGATAACTAAATCAGACTGGTCCATGGGTAAGATTTTCTCAGTGATTAAAAAAAAATGCATAATGCAAACCTCAGGAAGTACCTGCAGCCATTATCAGGGTAGTGAACAAAATATTGAGGCAATAATTTTGTTTTGAGCATAATGTCAAATTTGGGGACATTTATATTCCAGTTATATTCCAGTTATATAAAAGGTATAAAACACCTTCAATAATTCACGTAATAATAACCTCAAATAAAACATTTTTTTAGGTTTCAGCAATATTGCAGCATGAGCAACCAGTGTTACAGTTTATACTTGAATCATTGAAAACTATGGTACAAATGTTGATATAATTTTTTTGATGTTGAGTAATATTTGAGTCATATTTGGTGTGCCTGCGCATTATGGGTGTATTCAGGCATGCACTCAGTACTGCACAATGTAAACTCAATTGAGTGTATCTGTTCACCTTGGCATTAAAAAAGCTAAATGTATTCAAATTGAAAATGAGATCAAATGCACACTCACTTGTATGGATGCTGAAACACCAGTCAGGCCAAATAAGCCAGATCAGAATATGTGTAAGTGTATTTAGTTTACTTTAGGTAAATATTTAAATGGTAAAAAAAAAAAAAAATGCTGAGCACTCACATGTTAGAATTCCCCCCTTACATTGTAAAACATGTTTTATGATTGGTCAGTCATATATATATATATATATATATATACATGCAATTTGGCCAAAGTCTGAAGCATGCATGCACATGAGATGAAGCAGACATTATCTTGAGCTAAGTTGTAAGATGGGACAGTGAAGTTAAATGCATATACAACTAATTAAAGAGCCATTATTTAGCTGACAAGTTGATGTCTACCTGTGTTTTATTGTCATAAAACTCCCATCCTTGATCAAATCTATTCTTGCACTTTGATGTGGATGATACCTGCCCTCTCATCTGTAGAATATTCTCCTTCTTCCTAGAATTATAAAATCCTTGCTCATAACTGAGAAAAATCTCAATTTGCCAATTTGCATGTGGTAGATTTTTTTAGGAATGTATTTTTCCCAGGCATGTGGCATTCCCTTTTTCCATACATTCAAATAATGCAATGAAATGTAGGTTTGATACTAGCTCTTACCTTATAATATCAGTTTTGGCAACAGCAATGTCCATGTCTGTTGATATCTAGGCATGTGGAATATGTCAATCCTGGAGATGTCTGAATCTTGTACAGAGGTGGTTTTATGTATCTATCTTTCCAAAGACCAGAGATTTTCAGACAGCTCTGATTATTACTATATGATCAACCCACAATATTACAGCCATGCTCAGATCTACAAGTGATAAAAATTCCAATATCATTCACAAATGTTCCAACTGTTCTGTTATAGAATGTAAAGAATGTAATGTAAATACATACTATAAATAGGGTCAGCATAGGAAAGGATGAGGATTTTTATGTGTTCATTTATAGCATCATGTGTAATCATTTTGCCATATTGCATTTATTTTGTTTTTATTTTCAACTTACTTAAAAGTAACTTTCTATGGTTACGTTGTTATTATGCAACAAATACCGACATTCTGTGTTCATAAATGAAGCCTGTGCTACTGTGAGGTCCAAATGCAACAAAAGCAACACTAAAAAAATCTGACATTTGTGTTATTATTGACTATTCCAATGATATGTCATGTTACACAATAATGTCATACATGGAATTTCATTAATAATGTCTAAACATCACATTTGAGACACTGGTCAGCCATACTTTATGCAGAGTATTTATTCATACCAACTACTTTGTTAAGTATGAGTAATCCAATTATTAGCACAATGTTACATCTGTTGGAAAAAACTAATTCAGTATTTTATGAAGGATGGCATAACATGTTATTTAAAATGCCATACTAAATTATGATACAGTACATGATGTTAGAGCAGAACTTGTGCACAATTTCTGAATGATTGTACACATTTTGAGCATTGGAAAAGAAGATGCTGTGCATGGTTTGTTAAGGCTTTTACATATAATGTAACATGTGAACCACCTTTATTTAGTCTTGCATAGACAGCAATGTTGCCTTATAAAATTCAAAATAAGAACATAACTGTTTGACAATACATTAACATTCATCAACATGTTTTGCAGCCAGCTGATATAGGTTAGTGTAACACACTGTTATGGATTAGCAAATTCTGATGTCATTATTAATTTGTAGCCATGACTGTTTGTAAATGATTATGAATTCCTTTTTGTACACTAATAAATAAAAATGAAAAATTGGTACAGTTTCTTAATGTATTAGTTTGTTTGTCTTGGACACTCTTGTACTTGTTAACTTTTGGAAATTTCAAAGCTCTTGCTGATGTAAAGAGACTAAATTATTGCTCAATATATGTCATCATATTTATTTGGTTTTCCAAAACAATTTTGACTACTTGAATAAATTAAATAATTTGAGGAATAATATTTCCCTTCATTCTTCCTGTGTATTGTATATCTCCTACCTGTCTACTCAACTGGTACTCCACTGAATGGTTTGTTGTTTTGGTGTTGTCTTCAAACTTATTCTCTAATTTAATTAAAACTCTTTAATACATGAACTTAAATGTGTCTTGGCTGGTTACTGCTTGCAATAATAAACTGTTCATACAAGTGGTTTGTTTGTAATACCCTTGTGAATGGAATTCTTTCACTTTTTTTAATCACATTAATTCTCAGATACCTAGGTTTTTATAGCAGATTTTGAACCTCACATAATTGGTGATGCTCTTTCAATGTGGTAAACAAATATATTGTCTGATGAACTACTTGTAGCCAGATTGCTATGTATGCAAGCATGTATGTAAGGTTGAATATTAATTGTCTTCACAATTACCTCTGATTTCCCAGAGTGAAACTTGCATTTAGGGGATCATTTATGTAAATGATGGTTAATAGCATTCAGAAAAGAGTTATTCAAATGAATAGTTATTTCAATGCCATATGTAAGCATGTTTTTTTTTAGTTTGAAAGATTCAGGAACATAACTAGGTATCAAAGAAATGTTTGAGAAAACATTATCTCTTGCTGATAAATAATGTTGTAAAAATGTTAGGATAAAAGTTGTTTTTGTACTTATTCTAAATGTGAACACATGGGGGGAAATGTAGTCTGTTGTTGGTCATCACCAAATGAGAGTATGGTTTTACAACCACTGCAGTTTGGAATTCTGGAACAGCTTTTATCATATATTGTACTTTTTATATGTTTCTGTTTGTTTATTTTGAGTTGTTCGTTGCGCAACTGATATCCGCCCCCACCCCCCGGCACCTTTGTTTAGACAAAAACCCTGCTCTCCACACACCGCCCCCCCCAACTCCCACCCCAATGTTCTCTTGTAAGCCAGCAGCGCAGCTAAGTAAAAACAGACATAAAGCTAATATTTTATAAAACATGAATACAGTACCACAGTAAATACAGTGCCATGCTGAACGCAATGCTGACTGGCTATACAGCACTGGGGTGGGAAATCTTTTTTAGAGAGGCATTTTCACTTTTGGGCATACTTTATTAAAATAAACTCTCATGCATACTCATAAAATGTTTGAATATGGATTTTTACGGTCATGTTTTCTTAACATTTTTTATTAGAATCAATTCATTATGTAATTTTATTTATACAATTTGTACAATGTATGTGCTCACGTCATCTCAAAAGTTTTGAATGGTACAAGCCTCTTCCTCCTTGTGTGTGCAGTGAAGCGTTCTAACATATTGGCATTTCTATGGGGCTGGTAAAAACAGAGATAAATGACTCTCTTGCATGCCAACATTGAAAAGGGTAACTACCCTACCTATTACAAATGTGTGCTAATTTGAATAATCTTATTTAGTATATGGGTGGAAAAAATACAATTTCATGAAATTTTTCCCTTACTAAGGCATACTGACAGTCTCCAAATTGGTGTCCAGTTTAAGGCAGTGTGATAGACCCATAGTTCCCAACTGAATATGCGTCATACCAGTGTGAACTGTATACATGTGCCCCATGAGGAGGCCATATCATCTTGGGAGGAATATATCTCTTAGCTCAACGTCCCTTGTCATACTGCTCAACAATGATTCTTCTTAACATTTGGGCTCTTGTATCACCTGAACCAGTTGTGCTATAACTGCACTGTCCTCCGGCACTGCAACACACTGTATCCTGCAGCAGCTCAGCTAGTAGACTGAAAATACTTCAGGTGTTTTCATGAGTGTGCTGGTTTTTGCTACTGTTGATAAAATGGGGGGCACTGTGGTGATAGGGCACACCTATCATGATGATTGAGGGAAAATGTCTGACATAGGCAGGTAGAATGGCCTATTATTCTATTTTATGCTTTTCTTACAAATATAGGTGCAAATATGATTCTACCACACCCCCACACCCAAAATAAAAAGAGAACTTGCAGAGATATGGTACAAGAAACCACAAAAATATATTTACCTCCGTGTTTTGTAATTTTCCAAAACTTCCTTTTGGTTTTAGTCAGTTTCCCTTTCCTTGGTTCTGGAGAGCTACAGTTGACCTCATTTATACACATGCATTGTACAGAAAATGGACTACTGTATGATAAGAAAAATGCAGGTTAGGTTCTGTTGGGAGACAGTTCTGGAGAGTGGCGCAGTGGTTGAGAATGCATATTAGCATGAGAAAGGGATGTTGCTGCATCCGACCAGAGCCAAATGGTGCCTCCTGTTAACAACCTGTTACCTGCCATCTGGGGAATGCGAGGTTCCCCAATACCATGTATGAGCCATCACATGCTAATGTCTGTCCCTTTGACCACACATTGCAATCACTGAATATTTCTCTCCATGCTTGTGTTCTCTCGGCCGGCTGTGTAAGTAACGTATCTGTCTTCAACTGTGAACATGGGACCTGTCTCTTCATTAACAACATGGTTGTTTTTACTCATTTTGAGAATTTATTTCAAAATTGCAGTCATGCAGAATTTATGGTCTCTGATCACCTGCTGTAGCCTCCTGAGAGGCATCATGGAATTTTTGTCTGTTGCAAAGGAATGCGTCCTGTGCTGCAAACTGGCAGGGGCTATTGCAGGCACAGTGCCCAGGATATTGCAGGTAAAAAGTTCTTTTACAAGGTTGGCCATGCACATCATCCTTCAGCAATGCATTCTAGGGGCATCTGATTCCAGTCAGCATTTTTGAGCTTGCTTGTGCTTGGCATTGACCAGGACTCTGTACACATTAGGGCAGTCTGTCATCAACAACCCTGAAAATATGGTGCAAAACATTCATACAGCCTGCGACTCACTCCTGTTTGGACACAAACTATTGATAGAGAGAAGGAGGTCAAAAGAGGTCAAAAGAGGTAAAAACCAGAGGTGAGGAGACTGAGAATGAAAAGAGAGATAAAAATAACGGTGTGAGTAAACAAAATGAAAAACACAGACAGTAAAAGGAAAGTTTTATATATATAAAGATGTTTTAAAATGGAAACTGAATATTCAGCAAGAATTTGCACAAAATCTGCTGAGGACCTTGGCATCATTAAAAAAACCACCCTTTTCTCCAACCAAATGATCAGTAAACTGCCACAAAATTGAACATGTGGGTATCCCTAAAAACACTACACAAATTTCCCCAGAAAAACTATTTGGCAACAGCTGCCTTATCTTACATACAAATAAACACAATTGTTTTTAGAATGTCACAGTAAATTCAATGCAGAATTGTAATTAAATATGTTGCTTTTGATGGAAATGTGGATATGCCGGTGGAATTAGGAAAAAGGTGAAAACATAAAAAGGAGATGAAACATTGCAGGTTACAGAACACCTGCACCTGATAATCAGTCAGTCTTTGCAGGCCTACATTTGCTGATAAATATTTGCAAATTATCATAAACAAGCATCAAATATGAATTCTGTACAAAGATTGTTGTGTCTTCAAAGAACATAAGGTGAGGAGAAATATTTAATCTGGAACACACCAAACTGTTGTTGCATCTAGTACCATGGAAACCAAGATGTCGTTTTGTTCTTTTTAATAATGTCTGTTTCTCAGTTTTCTTATGATAAAGGGTAAAATGAAGGATGCAGGTTTTCTGTCTGCCTATTTTCCTTCACAAATATAGTTTAGCAAGTTCAGCAATAACCAATACCATCTTTCAAAACTGTTTTGCAAAGTCAAGGGCAACTTGTGATTGAATCTAGGCAAGGATCTTGACTTCAAACAACTTAAACACCAACTATGTAATCAATACTACTAAGAATGTACACTGGTTGAAGGATCCCTTAGTTCTTTAGCAAATATGATGTGAACAAGATGTGGAAATATCATCTTTCCCTTGTCTGATTTTACAAAAATCAGGGTGTTTTGAGGTACTTACTCAGAAAGGAATGCTTGGCCTTCTATTTCTGTTTATTTATAATCATTACTAGAAGACAATAACAATCAGCCCCACACCCAGATCCACCCTCCCATAAAAACAACAAGGTGAACAAGAACAAGCATTACAAAATCCACCCTAAGAAGAAACACAAAATAAATTAAATGAAACACATATCTGAATTTAAACAAATCAATCCCCATAAACAACTATGAGATCTGATATATCTCAAAAATATACGTATATACACAATCTGCCGTATTGTACAAAATACCATATCTTTATTGGGCAAATGCGGCGACATGAGGATCAGGTGGGAATTGCACTTGTTTGTGGGTGTCACAGTAATGTTGAGTTTGCTTTGCTGATGTGAGAGGGAGGTGGAGTGTTTTATTGTGCACTGATAGAAAAAGAGGGTGAGGATGGGTTTTTTCAGGGCTGGGGAATGGTATGGTTCTCTTCTTTTTTTGAAAGACTACCACAACAAATATTTACATGGGAGATGAGCAGTGCTGAATGAAAACAACCATGCATTTGTAACTGTGGAAATAAAAACCTATTGTCTCCCCCAGCGGAGAGGGAAGCTGTCCTGTGCTTCACCAGAGAAAGCTCTAATTTGAGGATTAAGGGGCATCTCGCTATGCATGAATCCCCTTCAGCTGTGCAGGATCTTCTGTGCTGTTCTGCTGATAGGCATCCTCTGTCCATTTTGCAGACTCCCCATCTCTCTCCCCACGACTCCTGACTATAACCTCCATATAACACTTGGCCCAAAAGCCTTCCATACCACAGAAGTCATTACAGAAATAAATGGTAATGTCCAGCTGATGGTCTGTCTTTTGTTCCTACTCCTCCTCCTCTGGCTCCTCCGGTAACAGCAATATGTCTTCTTTGAGACATTCTCTGAAAAAATATGTGAGGGATGCATAGAGATGCTGCCGACTCTTCTGGGAAAGAAAGTGTCCCTCATCAGGGTATATCTGTCAAACAAGAAAAAAATGGTTATTTGGACCAGCAGTTAAATTAGACTATTAGCACATCTGTGTGAATGCCAAAATGTCACCCACTAATTACAGGCCAGCCATACTTTCACTAACAGAGAAATTTAAAATCATGTCTCAGCAGATAAGCCTATATCATCTACACCATATAGCTGTATATCACCTATGATCACCTATAAATGATAGGCTACCTTTTCAAACATTCATTGATGAGAGGTCATACAAAATTATTCAAATTTTCTTTTCACCCTCTGGTGAATAACAACATTTAACAAGCAGAATAATTAGAGAGCCAGGTTACATACCTGCATCGTGTAGTTTGCACCAGCTTTTATTAGTTCTTTAATCAACTCCGCTGAGTGTTGAAAATGAATATTATCTGAAAAAAAAATGTCAATAATATTTCCATGGATACTGTGAAATATAAAACATAATTAGACTTTTTCTGCTCTGGCTGGTAATTTTGAATTGATTCAGAAACAGGGTCTGGCATTTCCTGATGTTACTGCTAATTGATGTACATGCATGTGAGTTAGGATATGAGCTAGCTCACCATCAGCTGTTCCGTGCACCAGCATTAAGGTCTGTTCTCGTAGCCCTTGCACATTTGTCAGCACACTGGGGAACTGTAAAGCATTAAATAATGCAGTTAGTTTTGCATCTTCTTGATGATCCAGCTGATATTTTTGTTCTGTAAAACATAAAAAGAGCAGCCGAAAATTCAAAACTGCTCAAATAAACAGACAAAAAATAACAGGCAAGAGCAAGAATGTGTTGTTGTTTGGATTTGAGAACATTGGCTAAGTGCGGAGTTGGTGGATCCTTCATTGCTTGAGTGGTCAGGTTTGGAAGGAGCAGTAAAACAAAGCCTTTGACTTTCTAAGATGGTATAAAGAAAAAGAAAAAAAAAAGATTGACCAAACAAAACTCTGCTGAAGAGCCAAACTTCAAATGCAGCTTTCACCCACTTGTCAATCTTGACAATCAGTTAATTTACAGGTAAAACCAGTGCTGTTAATATAATAATCTAGACCATATATGGCATAGATTAAATGCTGAGATAAACATCCTGATTTCATGTGAGGCATCCCCTTAAGTCCACATAATGGATTCAAACAGTGGTCATCAGCCCTAGTCCTGGATGGCCAGAAAAACTGAAGGTTTCCTTTCTAAAAATACCCACAAATTGCTGTGTATGGTTCTTCATCAGCCTCAGCTCTCTATAACAAGGTTTAGTACCTCCTTGCTGAAAGCATGCAAAGCAATGCCAACTGGGAACAGAGGATTCTCAGAGGCGCTCTCTTTATCTGCGATCACGCAATACCAGCACTTGTGTTCCTCTGCAATTATGCTGGGACATCTGTTTCTCCTCTCTCAAACGAAGGACAGTTCACCCTGGCCTAAGCCAAAGCTGAAAACCGGAGTGGGCTGTGGGGGAGGTGCTGTAAGGACAATGAACGGAACAGATAAAATCATGAGCTCATCAGTCCAATGAGACTCCTTGCTGTTATCTACACCATCCTGTTCTACAGATCTGTTCTATGTAATCCCCTGTTTTAAAGGAGACCAGTTTTATGGGGTGTTGTGAACATATTATCCTGTTAATCGTCTGCCAGGGGCATATGGTTTTTCCATCTGTTTTACAAAAAAAAAGTCAAATAAAAGGACTGAGGTTAGTTAAGACAAAACTGCTCTGATGCATATTCTTGAAGAATAAGCTTGATGTGGCACATGGCCCAGTCTATTTACATGTCATTATTTGTCATGATTAAAATAAATAAATAAATAAATAAATAAATAAATAAATAAATAAATAAATAAATAAGTAAATAAATAAATAAATAAAAACTTTCCCTTTCTGTTGTATAAAAGTATATACTTTAAATGTCTTTCAGAGTAGGCTGCATATGTTAGACTTTCCCGTTTACAGGTTGGTGCAGAATTCTGCAGCTAGGCTCCTCACTGAGATAAATACGAGCCATCACATAACCCATGTCCAAGCTTCCAAACAGACGTAGAGTTGATTTTAATGTTTTATTTATTACTTTTAAAGAAATCAATGGACTACTTTTTTGACCTTTGATGGCCTACAAAACTTGGTCGCCTCTTATTGTAGATCTGATCTGACAAAGCATTTTGGAGTGTTTCATAATCCAGACTCAAAACAAAAAAGCTAAATATGATAACATTGTTTCTGCAAAGGCACCTTACTTCCACCCTACCCATTCATTTCACAGTTGTGAATGTCTACTTTAAAATTCTTAAAACTTTCATGAGTTTAATGAGTTTTTCAAGAAATTTGGGGTTATCTGTATGTAATTGCATTCAGTGTGGTTCTTGTTTAATAAAAAGGCCACACATCTGAAAAGTGCAATTCATATACAAATTCATCACAATAAATGTGTCATTTAGCGAATACCTGGCATTTTGGTGAAATCATCTTTTATCAGTAAATTATTTTCTTTAAACAGCATCAAACTACTGATGATGAAGGACAATTTTAAGCAAGAAGAGACATATGGACCAGGGAGTTTATCTTTCAGGGACCTATACTCATGTCCTTCTGAAACAGCTTTCTATTTCCATGACAACTGGAAATCAACATGTTAAAGCATATTTGGTTGAACTTGGTGGACTCCTTGCAGTTTAATATTTCTGTTTATTGTTTGGTCTTGCTTGGATCCGTCAGTTATATATTATTCTTAGTGATTTTTGATACATAGCCAAGTATGACATTTACAAAAACATTCTCAAGAGAATGAACAGAGAAGGGAATTAATGTGTGAGATAAATGGAGGCCCTTCCTGTAACAAACCAAGCTAATGCTCAGGGATATGTGCATTGGATGTCCTTTCAAAGATGTTCCAGAGAGCCTAAATGAGTTTAATTATTACATGACTAGATAAAAGTCACACCCTATTTAGCTCTCTTTTTTGGCAATGCATTTCTTCCAAAACGATTACCTACGCAGTGATTGCTTGTGATGTGAAACAAAGTGAATGAGAGCTTCATTATCCTTTGCAGAGGGAGATAGTAAAACATTTTACTGACTGCTGCTTTAAAAAATTAAAACCTTTTTTTTTTTTAAAAATCACTGAAAATTCTAAGATTTTTTGATTGTACATCAGTTGTAGACACATTATTTTGAAGTGCTTCTTATTAAATGTGAATACATCTTTGAAATACTGCAAATACCTTAGTTCATTTTGTTTGAACATAAGTTCAGATTTTCTGCTTTCTGTTAAGGGCAGAGTTTAGGAACAGACTAATTTTTCACAAATTATTTAAACAGTTGTATATACAGTCAAAACTAAAGCCCCTTTCACATATCCACTGCAACCCTATACTTTTTAGAAATTACCCGGAAGAGCTCTGTGTGTGAATTCAATGTCCAAATCAGTTGCTCCAGACATTGTACAGACTTTAACCTGCTGACTCCCTAGTACACAGTCCGGGTAATGTCCTGTTGAGCCCATGTGTGAATTCAGCAGGAAATTGTCCGGAGAATTCACAGCAAGCAAGTGGGCGTGTTGATGAAGAACAATCATCATTATGGATGAGTTGGTAGCCTCATCCACCACCTTAAATGCGTTGTAAATAAAACACTGCAATTTCCGCAACATAGTTTTTGCATCATGTCCTGCCTTCTGCATGCTCTACCCAGGCACCACCCCTCGCCTAAACCAAACGGATGATTTCCAGTTGGTCTGACACGGAAAGCCTCTGGTTGAGTAGTACGTGTGTGAAAGGGCAACTCCGGAAAATGTCCGGACCTGATTCTCCAGACATTGTCAAGAGTTCATATGTGGAAGCCACTTAAGAGACGCAGAACTCAGAGGTATGAACACACAGGACAGATGAACAAGGTTTCAATCCAGAAGGTGAGCATTAAAACAATGCTATGTCCCATTTCCCACTGATAAAAAATTAAAAAAATCACAATTAGACAAAGGAACTTGCCACCCATTGCTTAATAATCCTTTTTGTAAAACAATCCAGCTAGCAAACGTTAACAGTTAACCGGAAGATTCAGCCTGGTGGTTGTATAATAATATCCATGAATTACAATGAATGAGTCCATTAGAAAGCCTTGAGTAAGAGTACTTAGTCCCGTAAGCTATTGAAATTCCTGTAGAGTAAAATAAATTGCAATTTAGAAGCATTAGAATGTGCCATTATAATGTATGCGATGCTTACTAGCTTTTTCATTTGACTTGTAGTCTTGCCCGTTAATCCTTTCATCATGCACTTCAGTTTCTCTCACAAATTTTAAGAGAATCCTTCATGATGCATCCTTTTCCTATGTACCATCCTTCCATAATGTCTATTTTAAAATAAATGATCAGCTTTTATTTCAATGAAAAAAAGACTCAGATTGTTTAAACTGGTGTGTTTTGATGGAGCATTTTACAACTCATGACCACTCAATAAGTGAGCAAGTTCTGAGCATGTTCAGGTTCTGCTTTATATAACTATTAATGAAGATGGTTAAACTGCTTTAACTTTTCTTATGTTATTTCATAGTTAATCATTTATCAAGGTCAGCCCCATTGAGTTGTGAGATAGACATATTTTAACGGAAAGCCTGGACCATTACAGGGGAATCAGAATAAAAAAGACACATGGAATAAAATAAAATACTGCCCAGTACAAGAAAATATAATACCCATAACATATAAACTGGCTCAGTATATATTGTCATGGAACAATCATCAAAATAGAGCATATTATCTGGGGTTAATGCTATTATTTTCATGTCAAAACAATGTGGTGTTTCACAGAAGTATGGTAAGTGAGTGATTGCTGCTGTGTTAATTTAAACAGAATGTGCTGTTTCACATGTATAATGCAGCACTTACTGTATGTGGTTGCAAGAGTTGCATTCTAGGCTGCCATAAAATCTGCATTTAAAACAGATGGCAGCCTAAAGAGCATTAAAAGGCTTGACCATGCCAACCAGCATACGACAGGAATAAACAAATAGGGCAATGACAATAATATAGATGGCAAACAGATCAGCTTCAAGAATGGATCTATATGGGACTTCGGTTTCTCATATCGGTGAGGACTTTTTGCCATTGTCATATGCAATCTGGGCTCTATTGGAGAAGTAAACATTAAGTCAACTAGTGGCCTTGGAGTCATCAACTATGTTGACTGTTTAGAGAGATCAATAAAATAGGTAGAGCAAATTTTTTTTTCTTTATGATCTTCAGTAGGGACTGCTGATTGGCTAGTATTTGCCTTTATATCAAGTCAATGCTTTCCTGAGTGACAAAAGGTCTGAGGAAGAGATATGATTTTCAAGGGAAAAAAAAAATGTGAATGTGCCACAGTTGCCACAGCAACACTGTGATGCCACATCGTGTATGATGTGACAAAAAAAGCTGCTTCACCAATTTCCTATAGCACCGAGCCTATCAGCATGTCCAAAATGCAACATCATTGTTGAGAGGGTACGTTTTTGACAAAATGTAAAAAGCTCAGCTAAAAAACAATGCAAAGAGGCAAACAGCTTACCTGGTATTTGTCACCTTCCCCTGCTGGCATACCAAGGTATCTTTCTGAGAAAGCTGAAGCTGTGTAAATGGATGGAAGACATGCCTTATGTAGGGACACAGGTAATAAATTGTTTGCTTTTTTCCAGGCCTTATCTTTTTAATGAGTACATATAGTTGAAGTATAATTATGCTGAGCCAAGTTGAGTCTGCCAATACAAGGATATGGACAAGAGTTTCCCAGAACTGATTGTTAAAACTGATTGATTAAAACTCATTAAAAAATGAAACTGCTTGACTAGATGTACCAATCAATGTAAGCCAAGCAAATATAAATGGACCAACAACTGAAAACGCATTTGTGACATCCATCCCCCCTCCCCTTATACCTACATATTTTGACAATGTCTACAGATTAATTTGTCCTGATTTAGACAGAACATAGCGTAAAAGTATCATGTTTTATAATACTGACCATACCCCTTCAGAGCACCCTTTAAGCTGAGCAGAATGGAGCCCTGATGTCTTGTTTTTTTTTTTTCAGTGAGCTGTCCGGTTGATCAATAACTACTCCATTTATAAAAACACTGCCTTACTGGGCTGCACAATGCCAGGACCAAGGAAAGCAACAGCAAAGGTGACATACACTGAAACCCATCTAAAGATAAGAGAAAGTGCAATTGCTCTGAGATAGGAGGCTACAAATATCTATTAAACCAAATGTAATCTCTTCAGTATTGTAGTGGTCAACAACTAATGCATGTATGCAGTACAGTTAATCCTTGGTACTATTGAATTTATATATTTAACATAGCATTACTTTTAAATCATTTAGCCTAACTAGTGTGATGTCCTAAACTCTTTCATTTATTCCACACTGTTCTATGTTATATTTATGCTCACATTATTTTTTACAGGTTGATCAGTTTTTGACTGCAGTTCAGATAAATCTATACCCATTGTCCATGTTCCTGTGATATAGATTTTAGATATCATATTAGCATGCCACATTAGTCTGGACATGATTACCTGACTTGTCAATAATTAATACATAAATGTATGGACATCTTATGTGCTTAGATTTTGATCAAGCTGATCTCATTTCATTAAATTTGTCTGAGTTGTTGATTGAGCATAGATCCACATTTAAATTCACTAAAAAACACAATAAGCTATCTTCACACCCTTTTAACCAGATCCTGCAAAGCTTGTTATTCTCCAAGACAACTCTTTTGTTATTTGCCTTCAAGTAAATGCAGGGCACCTGTCTTGGGCACCCCTACATCTGAGTTTCTGCTGAACTCACATCTCAAGGAACAAATCAAAATGAAATTAAAAAAATGTAATATAGGTGTTTAGTATTTTGCTGTGGGACTTTTTAAGCCAGACAAACATTCATTTAATGGCAAAATGAAATTAACAGTACAGTCAAATCAGATGAAAGCAGGCCAGATAGGGATAAAACCAGAGACTCTGGGTTGTTATATTTCAGATACTGTGCATTTTAAACCCTCACATGTCTTTATCATCTCACTTTTGCAGCTTTTTCTCTTTTCCAGTCATCACCTGTTGCTGTCTGGACCCATGACATTGAAACAGCTAGACTGTTTGAAAGGAGCACCATGGACCTGAGATATAAAAACATCTAAGCATCACAAATCTGCTCCAGCTCACTCCTTAATGTAATCTGAATCTGATCCTCTTACCACTTCTTAATTTGGATATGATTGATATGGACCCATTAATAAACTACAGTGAAAACAAAGTCAAGTGAATTTGTTCATAGTTTTTTTTTTTTGGAGAATATTTAATTTGTAAGATCTGAGTGATGCACTTACCATACAACTTCCAATCTGTAATGGGGGACATTGCAACTGCACATTTAAACAGGCTTTCTCTTGATTTAAGCATCATTAATGTGACATAACCACCATAACCCTGTAAAAACAACAACAACAAAAACATTTAATAAAGCTGGAAAAAATAGATACACAACATTTTTAACATCGGAATAAACAATCCAAACAACAAACGATCCAGAAGGTTTACCTTTCCAAATATCGCTATTCGTGATGTATCAATGTACTCAAATTTGCTCATATACCTGTAAAACATAACAAGGCACATTCAATAATCCACATACACAAACACATATGTATGAATGAATGCATGTATAGATATGTAATCTAATTTAACAATTACACCTTGGGAATATCCTTTCAAATAAATCAAAGACTTCATCTAAACGTTTAAGTGTTGAGAGTGAGTTTTTTTGGCTACTACAGCCTTAGAACCTGAAGTAGAAACTATAAGGGGCCTGCTCTGGAATTTTGTAAGTCAAATTATTGAGAACCATATGCAGTAAAACCCAGTAAGTCCAGTTTGAAGACTTTTGAGTAGGGCAACTTAATTAGATGAAGAAGGTGTTTAAGACTGATATACAACTGATCAAGTTCCTCAACTCAAACGAATCAAAGCAATCAGTTTCCTAAGAACACTGAGCAAACTGAAAGTGTTGGGTAGGCTGCATGACACATCCCCACTCCAATCATGAACATCAACTCACAATTTTAAAAAAGAAAATGTGTCTAATGGAAATAACCATTACTTCCAATAGAAACAAGTAAAAATGGCTTAAGAATAGGGGAACCATCTGTTGCTTATCATGTTCACTCCATAATTAAGAGGCTGATTCCTCAAACACGCACTCAACAGCTGCAATCTGGTCCTGCACATCCACGGTCCCAAGCCGTTGGTGAACAGCCTGCAGAACCCTCTGGCCCTGAAACCCGCTTCCTCTGCCATCCAAGCGGGCCACGATCACACTGTCAGAGCTGACCAGAACCGAGTCCCAGTCCAGAAGGAAGCGATCATTCACTGACTGGCCCCCAAGAGCACTGTCACTGCAAAAAAACACATTATTCTTCTATAAAAGACCTGATTGCAATTGCCTACCCAACAGAATCCAGAAATTTTCATTTTATCTCTCAAGCAACCATTTCATTGTAGTCATTATTCATTGTGAGTGCAGTTATAATTGTAGCTACTAGACAGTTTTTTTTTTTTCAACGGATAACAACGGTTATGTAGAATAGACAATATTTTATTAGTTATCATGAAATGACAAGATCCTAATTGTGCATATTGTGGATGTACATAAGTGTATTAATTATTTTTATGTTTATTAAGAAATTAATCTGGGCAAGAATTATGTCCTTGGCAGATAGGCATGCTGAGGTTTATGGCGGACACTGCTGCACATTTTTTTTGTTTGTATCCGTTTCATTTGACAATTGCTCAGTCAGCTGCATGCCTTGACACCTGCTGTTTTTCTGATTCTGGTAAAACACTCATTAAAATAAGATAATGTTCATGAAAGAAAATAATCCTGATTTGAAAAAGCTTGACTGGCAAACAGAAGATTAATTTGTACCCACATGACCAATAAAAGACCATATTGTCGGGAGTCTGTGAAGTCAAGCGGGTAGGTGATCTTCAAAGGTAGATCTACAAAAGGGAGAAAAGATGACAATAAAAAATCTAAAAAATAACAATCATTGTTTAATCTAAGCAGTGAAACAAAAAAATTTACTACCAAAGTGTTCAGTAGAGATGACCCGGAAATCTGTCAGTTGGATTCTCTTTGTTCGTAAGGCTGCTTTTAGAATAGTGTTGTTCTCCAGGATGAAATAATCTGTGTGAGAGAGGTTATGGCTGTGAATATGGCAATCATTCATTAGACATATAACATTCTATGCAATTACATCCTTGCTATACATTTAACATGATGCCATTATGCTTCCTTTCCAAGGTAAAATTAAATTGTTATATATATGAATTGATATTGGACTGAATAGTACATTAAATGTACAATAACAGTATGTGATGAAAATAGGATGCAAGTATGCCACCTTATTGATATGAGTATTGCTTAACACAGCTGCTGGAAAGCATATTGTGAGTCAGCAGGGAGCTCACAGAGCGGGGGAAAAGGATTTCTTGGCTCGGATCAATGGAAAACAACATCCAGTTAATGACGAGAGTTCAGAACAATTTGCACTTCATATGAACAATAGGCTTTACGATCAGATTTCAAACATAGATCTTAATTTCTGAAATAAAATCTGTGCCATTTCCACAAAAAATAAAAGCTCATGAAATAAATGCCAATGACAGAATTGTTTTCCCATGGCCAGAGTTTCATTTAAAACCTTGTATGTGCATATGCTTTTTCTTAGCAATATTGAAAATCAATATTATTCTGATTATAAAAAATGCCTGGTGACCCAAAGTTCCCAGTTGTGTACTTGAGTCCTGCTCAAATAACCCTTGGCAAATTACATTCTGTTTTTTGAGTAACTGTTAACATTTTGAACAAAATATTGATGTACATCCAAACACACAACCCCAAGGCTCTGGAGCCTGACTAATGAATTCCTATTTGAAATCTGGATCTAAACTGAGAGATTGAAATCAATACTTACTATTAGCATTATTAAGACTGTGCAGAATTACAGTTGGTGCTCCAGGACCTGTTATAATAAAACAAAATGAAAAATGTTAACACCAATCCATTATTTGTTTTTCATAAAGGTGAGATACAGATATGCACTCTATGTACTACTGTTAGGCTCTATATCCAACACTGTAGTAGACTACATTGTGTCAATTGAACTAAAACACCTTAGTTCAAGCTATTCAATGATGCTGCCCATAGGTTTCAGGCAATAAACATTTCATAGCTTTGCCATATTGCCTTTGTCGTTTTGCCTGGTATATATACTGGCCTTCCTAATTCTTTTAATTTTAGTTTTTAATCTTGTTGAAGCAAATAATTATTCAAAAATGGAAACTGCACTTTGTGAACAAGGCATTCCTATAATCTTATAGGGAAAATATGACTATTGCTTCAAATCAGAAAGGTCAATTCAAGGTGCTCACTGAATGTGACCAGTAACCACTATAGCCCTGCCATCCAAAAATCAATACTCACACCCGTAATGATTTGGTTGAATATCTCTTACAGGGATCTCTGGTCTATAGGTTTCTGAGCCCCCTTCATTATTTTACTGAATTTAATGACTGTGTAGTGTAACAGTTGCAATCCTCCACAATAAAGTCATGTGAAAAGATTTAGACAGATTGTAGTGAATCCAGTTGAAACCAGTTGAAAATAATCCTGTTTCTGCAATCATTCACTACTGATTCTCCAGCTCAGGGGGAAAGTGAGCTGTGTCTTGACTCTACAGGGTTATACACTTTATACATTTTGCTATATTCATCCTTGGAACATAGAGCTGAAGTCGAGAAAACTGATCATCAAAATGTCATGTGTTTTTCCAAGACCAATTAAAAGTAAAACTTGGGTACAATGGCTTGCAAATTAAGAAAATGCAAAATTCTTCAACCTTTTGGATGGTTTTATAATTAGCTTCTGGATTCCTATTCAGGGGTAATACTGCATAACAAGTTCTATTAAGTACAATATGATCATGATCTATGTTTAGTATAAGTGCAGAACATCCCGATATTAAGAAATTAAGTGTATAAAACAATTGTGATTATTGATAATAAAGATTTCAAAGTCTAGGTTGAGCATAGAGCTTCATGTTAACTGAACACGTGGTTAATAAGATATCTCTGTCTCCACACCCCACCAAATTATTCCACTGCTGTAATTAGACCTGCTCACTCAAGGTGACCCGATGCCTTTAACATTTGTTACAACGTAAGTGTGACTTAACTGTAAAGTCGTTGCCACTATTGGCTAATGCATGAAGCTTTTAACTTAGCCAGTAATCGATGAAGCAGGCCTACTCATTAAATATGCTCACTTAACTGACTTTTTTCATCTTGAAGTGCATGGATTTTTTTTAATTAAAAAAGATAATAAACTATAATTCAACGCATTGAGGTATAAAAATGTATTTGTAAAAGCCATAACCTTCTGGGGAAATTTAAAGTTCAGCACAAAACATTGTGGAGTGGTAATATTACCTTCTCAACCCGTTATGCAATGAGTCATGTACTGTTTTCTCCATAATGCTGTTGGACAGCAGTATAACTTAATGGGTGTTTTATAGTGTACATTTAATGACTTTTTAATGGATACATTAAATGGTACAAATATCTGATTTAATGGGAAATTGTACTCTATTGTTTGAATCCTCTTTACCTCTCTTTCAAAAAGAAAGGAATGATTTTGCTTTTGTGTTTCCTCAAATATCCACTCTCCCACACACACAATGTGATTGCACTGTCAAACAGACAAATACTGCCTTTTTGACATCTGATAAAAGCCAAAACATCACATTCTGACATATCATACACAAATGAATTTCAGCTTGGTGTAGTTTTAGTAAAAAAATGTCCTCCTTAGAGTTGTTTTACACAAAAGTAATAGATTGCTGGAATGACCCTCCATCATTGGGGGAATATGGGACTCAAAGGTCAAAATGACAAAACAGAGCTGGGTTTCCCGATAACAATGTATCTTAAGGATTCACAATTTATTCCACAAACAATTTCAATAGAGTCCATAGATTTTCTTTGAGAGATTCATGTTTGTCAGTATCAGGCGCTACAAATGATTGTGACTTGAATGCCCTAAATTAATGGTTTTATTTGAGTGCTAACATTTGCAAAATGTAAAACCAAGCCAAACAGGAAAAGAAAAGATATTTGGTGTATATATTAGGTTGTATGTTAATTAAATAATAAAGAGAAATGGGGAGAGACCTTCTACAGACAAGAAGTAAACCACGGCCTCTATTTAGCATGAGAACGCTATGAATCACCTTCACTATGAAAGACACAACATGGTATAGAAAATATAAAGCTGTTATATATTCATAATCTACAATGCCTAACATTTATCATTGATCAATTACGCAACCAAATGTCCAAAAGACATTAGTGTCACACTGATACTTAAATACACTGCATTGTTCAATCTATCGGCTTATTGTTTTAATCCAATGTGAAAATGAAATACCCATATGTGATGATAGTTTATAATAACATTGTCCTGATGAAATGGAAACAGGAATACAGTTGAATTGTACATAATTAATTAATTGACCTACGATTCCATTAAAGCAAAATTGGCTCGAATCCCCTTTACATTTTTCAAATGGAAAAGGTGCAAACATAGTCTCTAATTTAATCGCATGCAGGTCTCCTTGCCAACTAACATAAGTACATGGCTTAAATACAATTGTACCAGAAGCTGAAGAAATGTTATGTATATTGTTTATATTTTTATGATCTAAAAACAAAAACATCACAACATGTAAGCTCAAAAGCAAAAGGAAATAACATATATTTTAGTGAAACTGAAAGCTATTAACCAAGACAAGTGCTTGCAAAGTGAGGGTACTTTAAACTGGAAGTGGCTGTCTAAGAGCAAACAGCTTCTGAAACATTAGACAATTCATTCAAACATTAAAACAGTACATACACATAGCTATATCAAGTCATTTTGAAGCTGCAGTGTGCAATACTGAGGGCCACTACAGGTAATTATTTGCATGGTAGGAGAGACTGTGATGCAGCTGAAGGGTATTTACATCAAAAGAACAATACAATTGTGGACCTCCAAAACTGAAATCACTTTCTTATGGTAGGTCGCTCATGCCAGTTCCCCTTCATTTCAAACCCTGGTTCAGCTTTAATCATTGCATAAACCTCGTCCATGTCTTTCTCAGGACCTGTTTATTTGTATTTATTTTTTTAACTTAGCATTTAATTAATTACAGCAGTGTATTACAATTAAGTCACGTAACCTGCTTTCTTGGGTTTAAATTATTTTCTAACTGTAAAGTTAATACAAAACAAGCAGACTCTTTAGCTTTGCAGGTCGAGGGTAAGATAAAGGCTCCTTGATCCTGTTCCACCTACAGCCAAGCATGTGCTTTGAAGTAGTAGGAGAACCACTGAAAAAATGGAAGTGGCAGTAATGCACGGCCTACCTCTGCAGTAGAGGATGATGTGTTGCAGGCCAGGGCTGATGTCTGCATCAAAGAAGGTGCAGTGTGCCCTGTGCAGTTCACAGGTAAGGCAGCGGCGGGGAAACTGTCCCACAGTGGACACACTTACAGAGAGAGGCAGAACAAGGTTAAACTCACTGCTGCTGCAGGTGCTACTCTATCTTCATGCTCTGCTTCCTGTCTCTTCTTCCAAGTCATGTCCCTTCTTACAACTAAAATGAACATGACTGTGCAAGTACTTGATATCCTAGTAGGTAATCCATGACCATACAATACAGTCTGGCAATCCATTATGTCCATACAATTTGTCTGAAAACTAACTACATAAATAACTTCTTGTTGTCTAGTTAAATAACAGGATTTCTTTACGCTACATAACAATGTAATTTCAACTGCAAATACTATAAGTTATGTCACTCATTACTTTTATATTCTCGCAGAGAAGCCAGTCTCATTTAATATGTAGTCTAGACAGGATTTATTCACTATTTGTCATAATTCACTCATTATTAAATGTGTCTCATTGATTATTGTCAATAGCAGTGGAACAGGGTGAAAGTAAACTGAATCACAAATTGGGTGGTGCAATCATTTTAAGTTGTCATGCAGTCCAATGGATGCTGCTTGAAGGATTTATATGAAGGCATATAAGGGGTGATTTTGACCCACGAAAGGAAGCGATAAGTTTTCTAAATGTTATTGTAGATGTGCTGATTGTGTTCCTTGTATTTGGAGTATGTTAAAGGGTTTTAAAACTCTATGTTACTGTGACAGCCCTGTGTTGAGTCACCTGAAAAGCTGTCTTCTTCGAGGGGATCCTTCCGTACTCAGGAAATATCTAGTTGGTAAATGAACACAAATAGAAAGTGAAATAAATGTCAATAATTCTATTCATCAGAGTTAATATCAATCAACTTATCCCATTCAATATAACATTCTGTTCAGGTTTCAGTCAGACAAAGACAGATATATTCAATTAAAAGTGTGCAATGTAAAAATGTAAACTAACATACATTTATCATTATATTTTATGTCGGGTCTTCCAAAAGAAAGCAATCCTCAACAACATATACTGCAATAAATGGCAACAATCTCAATTTCATCCAGTGCAAAGTAGACAAATACTTTACATTTATTTACATTTACAATACTGCACATCTGTATGTACCCCTGAGGTTTAGGGCTTAGCATTCCTGATTAATAAACCCTCACACAAACTCCCTGCACTCATCATATGGATCACTTCATTTCTTTCCCATTCTGGGTTCAGGGAAAATTTGAAGAGGAATTAAAATGGAACACTTTTTTCCATGTTTTTTAGATTATGAATAATTTGAAGGAAATTTAAAAGTTCCTGCCTTACCTCCTTTGACATGAAAACCTGACATATAAACTCACATTTGTTGATTGTTCTCATCGTAAGCAACGATCCTGGCCACCTCCCAGTTCCCTGAGGTTAAGTGTCGCACTTCCGTCTGAATGGCTCTGGACTGAAACACGACAACATTAAAAAAAAAAGACAACCAAACAAAATAAATACATATACCAGAGGCCTGTTCCACTTTTGTATTTGTGAAAAGCCAGCTTTAATCTCACAGTATTGTACAGAATTGACAGAGAAACTCCAAACAAGATCATCCAAAATGAATAGCTCTTATAGAGGCCCAGACTCATGGTACAACATCCGAATAGATCAAACATATGAATCTGGGTTTTTACATAAAGGATGCAGTAAACAACAATTTTCAGTCTTTTTGTCATAGCATCTCAAGTTTTGTCAGCTAAAGCCTTACAACTGTAACATAAACAAAACTATGACTCTCCGAAATGCTGTTAGTCTGCATAGGAAGCACTTTTTAGGAGGCCAAGGCAAAGCATAAAAGCTCATCAGAGATACTTTCTGTCAAACACCACATGTGCTCTTACCAGTGTGGTGAACATGGCGATGTGATGGAACTCCCCTCTTCCCCCCTGCTTCACTGGAACTGTCAGAAAGAACTTGCTGCTGTCCCGGGAAAACACTGGCTCTTGGTTCTTTGGATATGATAAGAGACAGGCGGCTTTTTTAACTTTTAATACAAACTTCTGCCATCATCTTATAAATCATGAAGTATCAAATCATATGCATACACCACTCATACAACTGCAATATTCAACTACTTTTTTAAAATGCTAACTTAGCAATACAAAGTGGATTTAATTGTTACTTACAAATGTATTACAAAAATAATACATTGATCATATCATATTACTTAACTAGATCTGTATCTGATCTGTATTTACCATGTATGTGTGAATACATGGTAAATACAGATCAAAATAATAATCATGATGTTAATTTAATTTGTTCATTCACCTGCTTACAAAGCCACAGTTCAGAAGTCTCCTCATGTCTCTGAAATAAATAGACAGTATGATTATTCATTGTCACTGTTTCTCCAGGTCTCCCAACGAGAACCCCACTCGCTCTTAAATTCATGTTACTAGGGGCGTAACAGTATGTGCATTTGTCCTGAACCATTTGGTACTGGATGTTCGGTTCCGCATGCGTCTTCCTAGGTTCGGTTTGCCTTGTGACCCAAACAATGACTGTCAAAATAGTCAATTTATGTCTACAACTCGTATGTGCAGAACAG
Organism: Albula glossodonta; assembly: GCA_019788955.1. Taxonomy (NCBI): domain Eukaryota; kingdom Metazoa; phylum Chordata; class Actinopteri; order Albuliformes; family Albulidae; genus Albula; species Albula glossodonta. The sequence continues at coordinate 22,853,947 of JAFBMS010000009.1, forward strand.
AAATTCTACAGCGTGAGTTTTACCTGGAAAGTTTTATCAGTGCACCAGTTGTTGTCTCTCAGCTGTAGCATGCTAGTCGGCTTAGCCTGGTTAGCAAAGCTCTTGTACTGTTGCTGCCATTGGTATGACAAACACAAATGAGAGACCAGAGCTGGAGAATCCTCCCATGACATTTAGATCCACTGTGGATGGGAGCAGTATGGTTTCCCAGTTAGTCACAGTGAAAATGGACAACAATTAGTGTCAAACTATATGCTGATATTGTTCAGCTGAAGTCGGGTATGTGTGGATACACTTCAAACATGTAATTTTCGAAGGCATTACCCGAATGTGTCAATAAGCAGAACCAGACAAAAACAGGCAGGAAGGCGAGTCCTTCTCCCCACATCATTTAAGCAGCTTCCCACTGCAGATTCAGACCGTGCCAAAGCAATAATTAATGCTATAGGATTGTTTATCACTGTGGATATGCAACCATACTCAGTCATAGAGAATACAAGATTTAAGCATATGGTCAAAGTGCTTGAGCTCTGCTACAATGTGCCTTCATGTGTGCATTTCAGTCAGTCTGTTGTGCCTGCCCTGTATAAACAAGTGCAAATTACATTTGTTCAAGAATTATCAGCAGGTCAGAGGATGCTTATAATGGAGCATTACTGACATTTGGGTTTATTGCATACATAATTTTTTCTCAATAACTATATTTCAATGTTAGAGTGCCTTATCTGTTACAGTCAGAATTGTGGCCAAGGAGCCACTGTTGAATGTTTACATTTTTCAAAATAAATGACAAAAATGTTATTTTCTACATTTTTTTTTAGTTTTCCATGCTGTACCAAAAACATACCAAAAACCATGACACCAAAACCAAGGTATATACTGAACCGTGAACTTTGTCTACCGTTACACCCCTACATGCTACTATCAAAATGACATGACCATCTAAGTACCTTGTGATCAGCATGTGGTACTTGTAGTATATTCTAAAAAAAATCTGTCATTGAAAAACTGAAAAAAGGAAAGTATAGTGAATATAGATTGGACAGAGTCCAAAAGGCTATTAAATTGAAGCAGCACTGTCATCAGTTTTTAGATCAATTAGAACCTCCCCTATTCTCTAATACATCCCAGGAAATCGCCACACCTACCTTGATACAAGCTCCAATGTTGGTGTCACATACAGTGAGAACTGACACATTCTGGGCCCGGTTCAGCCACCTCACTGCTGCCTTGGTGGTACTGATCCATTTGACCATGACCACATAATGATCCCTGGGGGGAAACCGAGACAAATTTCATCTTATTCCATTGTTAGCCCACTGTGTTGCAGAGATAACGAAAATCAATCAGGCTGAAGATTATATTTTACAAATACATAAGTATCTAGAAGATATCTCAGGACTCAGCAAAATAATGGAGGTGCAACATCATTGCATAGCATTAATTCCTTTATCTATGAATGTCACATGTAAAAGTATTGACATTGACAAGTAATTGCTATTTTACACACATTAAAATACATTTGCAATAATTGTTGGGTGATAAACATTTGATTGAGAATCCCCAATGGAATTAGGTCAAACAGGAATGAATTTGTGGCAGTATGTCTCTGCAAATGGTCATGGCTGGGGTCTTTTGTCGTTACTACCTCTGTGCTGTCTTTGAAGACAGTATGCTGTGTTGCCTCCCAGGTCATGGATTTACACTTCAGCTTTGGCAGTACATTTATGACAAGAGTAAAAAGCAAGGTGTATCTCACCTGATTTTCAGACCATCTGGAGGGAGGAGCTCCTGTGTGTGGGTGGGGCCATACAAGTTCACCACATACAGCCTCACAGTCGGGTTGGGCTGTCCAGCCTACCAATACAGAGTCAAAATGTTATATGCCCCGTGGCAGTTTCCCAAAACTTTATGGAGGCATAATTAGCATGTTTTCAGCCTTCCTTTATTTACTGTGGCTACAGTATGCCATTACAAAAGAAAAATATAAAGAATAAAAAACATTTCCATTTCTTTCAAGATGTAAATTTTGAATAACTGGGGAGAGGATGGACTTGGCACACAGCAGATAAAAACTGAAGGAAATTAAACATTTTGAGAGAAACAAAAATTTTGCAATAAGGGAACTGCTTTTCAGTGCAGGCATTTTTGTTGAGGTCCCAATGCTTCCATATTTTAAACATATAACAAAACTGAAAGAACACAGAATGATCCTCCTTTCAAAGATGAATTTAAAAAAGGCATTCAAAGAACATAAACATGATTGATTGGATTTCCTAATGAAGGCTCAGTGGTCCAAAGCTCTGTCATATCAGCACAGTCCCACCTGGAAGTGCTGTAACACGTCTCACACATGGTGTTTAATGAAGTAAACACTGCTCTGCTTTACTCTTCTTTTCTACTAGCCAGATTGATTTCTGTTCACACAGATGGTATATGTACACCTCTGCCTTTTGGGAAAAAAAAAAAAAAAACTCCAAGAGTTGCTGAAACATCTGCATCTATCTATCTATCTATCTATCTATCTATCTATCTATCTATCTATCTATCTATCTATCTATCTATCTATCTATCTATCTATCTTTCTATCTACCTACCTATTTATTTTACCCCAAGCCTATTAATGATATTGGTTAACACTTCTGGGCCCACTGTCCAGCCCCAGGTCTCTGTCCAGCCCTCAGCCCACTGTCCAGCCCCAGGTCTCTGTCCAGCCCTCAGCCCACTGTCCAGCCCCAGGTCTCTGTCCAGCCCTCAGCCCACTGTCCAGCCCCAGGTCTCTGTCCAGCCCTCAGCCCATATCAGTGGGCTGATACCAGTGGTGGTGCTGATGGTTTAGTTGCAATTGGTGCCATTATGATTTCTTAAATGTCACAATTCATTTAATGTTCACTGACATTTAAAAGAAATAACAGAAGGGATGGCTGATAAATACTTGATCAGCTGGAATACAAGGGAGACTTGGACAGGGCAAACTTGTAGTCTGTAGACTGTTTGTTGCCACCAGGAGGGAGAAGATTACTGTCAAAACTGAAACTGTAAGTGGAAAGCACGCCATTGACCTTTTCCGCTGCTTTCGTTGTTCCCCTTTAAACCAAGAATGAGGGCCTGGTACTGAAGCATGAATGCCACATGCTAGTTTCTGCTCCTCAGAGAGTCCTTCAGCTCCTCAGCACGGATCAATGGAGTCTATTTAAATCCCAGATCAAAATTTCATTTTGTGGCCAACTGGAGAACCGCAAAGCCTGAATAGCCTACCTGTCTCACAGTTACGGGATTCACTGGAAGGAGAAAAAGTAGGTCCTACAACACCACTGGGAAAATTGTTGTGAAAAAAATACATGTCCCTTAAAATAGTCTAGAAGATGTTATGAAGGAAGATATGTGCTATTGTTAATGTAGAATTTTGTAAGTGTAAAACAGGCAAGCAAATGCACATTATAAATCAGTCAAAATTAAATTTTGCACACAGGGTCGACATATTTTTAGTTCATAAACCTGCAGGTGCTAAGCTGGCCAAAACAAGTCACTAGAGAATGCCAAGTGTTGCCCGCCTGATGTGGACCTCAGGCCATAGCTGGTAGAGCTGAGGCTCGCGCTCCCGGCCTCAAGATGCACTGCTGCGTCACTATCGTGCGTTTAGTCTAAGCGTTTTTTAAAATGCTCAATTTTTCACTATTTTTAATCAATGACACACTAAAATGTGAGACTTGGATGGATAATTAACTAGATTAAGTACACTGTAATCATGCACATAGTGTACAATGACCTAATTTAAATGATAAAGAAGAGCACACCATGCTATTTGCAAATTCAATGCAATAATAATAGATAAGCAACCTCTCATTCTGTGTGTGAATCTCCCCTGAGTTATTATGCATGCATATGCAGTGTTATTAGAGTGAAAATGCAGAGAGCAGGTTGTTTCTATTGTGCTAATAACCACCGTGTAAATATTTTTTTTTAAGCATGAAGTATGAATCTATGAATTTTTTATGACAAATATCAGAGTCAAGCGTGTTTAAAAAATAATAACTATATTAAGTCATTAAGGTCAGAAACTAACTGAGTTTCAAAGGATTTAATTGTACATTAAACCATAAATATGCCTTAGTGACCCAACACTATTCCAGCATCCTGTCAACCAAGACTGTTTATAGCATTTCCTCCACACACACACACACACACATACATACACAGAGAAAGAGAGAGAGAGAGATAGATAGAGAGAGAGAGAGAGAGAGAGAGAGAGAGAAAGAGAGAGAGAGAGAGAGAGAGAGAGAGAGAGATAAGGCCTTACCTTGGGGTATGGGTAATGTTTTCCTTTGGGATAGGAGGTTCCAGTGAATCGTGGGAGGATCATGTTGGGGACCAGGGTGTCATTGATCTGGAGGAAAGCCAGCCTCTCTCCACCCGGAGACCACCAGTGTGCTACATGGGACTGTAGGACGTCCTCTGAACACAGTTGTCCCAACAACAATAAGTCAAACATAACCTCTACACCAATACCAACATCGTGGCTCCCAGGCTTGGTAATCAAACCTGGGATACAATTTACAGTCACAAAATGTACCACTATGGGGCTTATGGGAGCTCTAGATATCTACAAACCAGTAGGTTTTTTTTGTTTTTAAATAATTTTAAAAATAAACTCTTTTATTTTTTAGTTTTGTGAGCTTCACATATTGTAAACTTCACCAATCTGGCATGACTGCCAGTTGGAAGGCATTAACACATAAGCTAGTGTAATAAGCACAAAACCTGAAGACATGAAAATACTATGGTCTAATGAGTCATTTTTCACTCTTTTTCCTAACTCTGACAAGGGAGATGTGTGGAGCTAGCCAAAAGAACCCTTCAAATTGCATTGCCTTTTCCCAAGTGTTAAACATGGTTTACATTTTTTATGGTATGAACAATGTGGACTCAAGCCATGAGTCATGTTCCAATTAATACTCTGAATTGTAGAATTACAGCAGATATATGACACAATTTTGGGAAAGCAGGTCAAAGGTACAATTTCTGGGTTAATCAACTTATTAGACAAGGACTTGAACTCTAACAACATTTTCTATAGGACATTGCTATTTGAATGCATCCCTGAAAAAACCACAGTTACTTATTACCTACAGAGTGTTATGAATGGGCAGCATCTCTTCTCTAATGAACTAACAATTTTCTGGTGCAAAACTGCAGTTTGACTCTGCACAGTGCATATGCTGATATATAATGTTTTGATTTTTACCAAGCATATGCTGCACTGTAAAGTCAATGCAGTGTAAAAACAAAATGAAACCTGACATGAACCACAGCTATAACTGTAAGCCACTGTGTGGGAACTCTCATGCCTGGCAGAGTGTTTCTCTCTGCATGTCAACTTTCTGCTAGAAAAAAAAGATGAGTGACAGTTGACGTTATTCACCATGCTTCAGCCTCTTCTGAACTGAAGAAAAGAAAGAGCCAATAAGCCAGTTACAGTCACTGATACTCAGTGGAGGACATGGTGAATTGTTTTTTGGTGCTCTCTCTGTGACGGAGATCGAGGGTGGGCAGGGGGTTGGTTTGGAGGAATGTGAAAAACATTTGTAACCTCAAATTAGATCGATATGCACAACAGGATCCCAGAGGAACCTATGAGGGGACCCCATTATGGCCTGTTAACTGAATACAGAATGAGCGTAAACAACTTTGCCCTCACCTTCACTCTGACAGTGACGATGACTGTGACCACAACCATGACCACCAGAGCAAGCCCCTACAGGTGCAAGTGCTCTTACAATTATACCCCCTGCTCAGAGGCCTGGACCCAGCACTGTTAAGGGTGCTATTTAAGGCCTTCATCACCACAATAATACAGCATGCTCAAAACAGCTGATGCTCATATGATGTTCAGATTGGTTGGTATCAGACCCTGAGGTGGAATGGAATACTAAAGCCCATTGCTTGTGAACAGCAAGAGCAGGTTAAGCCTTTAAATGTCTGAATATTTCAGCTCTGCTTCCCCTCAAGTTGGACCCACCAAAACAGATAAAGCCAAATACAATAAAGATAATGTTAGCTCATTTAGTTTATTGCTGGTCATCTCTATGGAATTAGTGGGACATTTTATATTTATTTACTTATTGAAGTTTCATGAGTTTCAATTTTTTTTTCCCTGCTGTCTCAGAGACAAAATCATTTATATTATATAACTGCAGCTGTTCCGTTAGATCAGCTCTTTAAAATCAAACTCCGACTGCTTGTATCATTTGGGTTCCTTCCTTTCACTCAACAGCAGTATCATTTATATTCATAGTTAATTTATATTTGAACATTTTCAAATAATATCTATGAATCATAAACAAAAAATCTGAGATCTACACTAAGAAATTACAAACAGCATACCAATAAATCTAATTTCATTGTTGGGAAAGGTTTAGCTTAATTGGGAAGCATAAGCACAATCTACCTCTGACCTGACCCATGGCATCATTTCATTCATACTTCTTGAACTTCTTCTAAAAAAAATCCACAAAGCTAAGCAGATGAAATCATTTGCCTGAGAGGTTGGCTAAATGAGGCAAGTGGTTTCAAATCTATAATTAAAACATAACCGCAGAATGCAATTTTACAGTCAAACTGTCCCTCCTGCCCCTGGCTTGGCACAATACCGCTATAATCACAGCATTATCTGTGTGTGTCTGGCTGAAATAATGGGTTGTCTTCACCCAGATTTAATTAACTTCCCTGCTAAAAATCTGCCAGTTGGTGTGCATTTGTATTCAATCATTGTTTGTGGGAAATTTAATAATATACTTGACACTTATTTAGCACTTTATTCCCTGGTTCCCTGGACAGAAAACTCAGTCACCTATGACAGGAAGAGTATATTGGAAAATGTATGCAGGCTATTGCTTCCCCTTTCTGTCTTTCCTCACTGAAAGAAATGTCCTCCTTAGGCACTTGGGCTTACAACTCTGCGCCAAATAGCATAATGCACAAAGCAGGGGTGACTTGTTTACTTTGTACATTACACAACTTCCTGCAACTTAGGCTAGAGGTTAAAAGGCATGACCTGAATGAATTCAACATTTGTCCTTAACTATGATACACACTTAAACACAAATGGTAGTTTTTTTTCTTCACAACCATTTTTCAACCATTTCTAATATTAAATTCTCAGCCTGTCCTTGAAGAAAAAAATACAATTGCATTCATTTGTGAGTAAAAGTTAAGTATAATTATTGACTGATTCCAGGGCCTGAGACATGCTTTGTCATTCATGTGACAAAGCACATCTCCACAGCATTCGAATGTATTGAGAACTGACATTCCACTGCTCCCACACCTACCTTCATACAACCAGTCTGCTATCCCATTGAATATGACCCCTTCCTTCCCTGAGGATGTGAGTCGGAGAGAATTGCTCTTGACTTCTGACTGATAATAGATGTTGTTCTCAAAAATGTAGATCTGTATTATGAAAGGCAAACAAAGACACCAGGCATGCATAATGAATAAACAGGGACTACTGAGGAGTTTAAAAGAAAGTTAAAATGTATTGCACATTTCATTTCCCTAATGCATTTAAATGTATATCTGAATGCAATTTCAAAATGCTCATAATTTGTGCTACAACTGTGGCTGTCAGTAGCCAAGTCTGACCCAAGAAACCAGAGCATTTAACTGCTTAATTAAGTGCTGAGTTATATGGTTGAAAACCAGCAGATGATGGCCCTCGAGGACATGGGTGAGGAACCCTGGGACTACAGTATACATGTACATATTACCTTGCATTTAAACAAGACTGAAAAATGGACATTCAGTAAAATATTTCAGTGATCCTTTTGATCATGGTGCCTCCAGAACAACATAACAACGCAGCTGTAAAATAAATAATTGCTCTTTCCTCTGTATATTCAGCTTTTCTAAATGTGGAAATGTTGGTGAAAATTATACTCAAGCTGCCTAAGCCGAGGCAATATGAATAATCACAATGCTTGTTTTTCTAGTCATTGTGCATGTCTGGTTGGGTTTTTACTTATTTGCAGAGGCAGAGTGTTGAGACCATGATAATGGAGTAGATTATAACAGCCACTTAAACAGAAATAATGTGAATACATCATGATATTAATATGTTGAGATGTAGAAACTATTCAGAGACTGTCTTATGTGAGGGAAAGAGAGAACGTCATCAGAAAGCACCTCAAGAGAGTTTGCATCACAAGTTTAAAGCTGGTTTGAAGGCAAATGGGAGCCCAAATCCTTATTAGTTATAAAATATTCAAATATTTTAAGCTTCTATTTTTCTTTAAGCTATGTGTCTATCTTCCGCTAATGATTTTCAAGACACCTCAGTGCCACTCTGCTTTAATTGACTACTATAGGAGAATGTTCACTACAGTACACTACATGTACCATAAACATGGTTTGCTGCTTAAAAATTTTAGTATTCCAGTCACCACTGTCACATACCGTTTCTATGTCAACCAGCATGTTATGTCATTTGTGAAATATTAGTGTTTTTGAAGTGCTTATATTTTCACTTACATTCTCTTATACATTACTCTGATCTTCTGAATAAATATGTGATGTAAGAACCCAAGCACTATTATAACTGAATAAATGAGTTGCTCATTTGGAGTGCTGTTATTAAAGGTTAGTCATTTTTCTCTTGTAAGTCATTTACATCATGTCCAGTATCTATAAAATTATTTTTTTTAATTGTTACAGTGCCTGCTGATTCACTTCAGTACTGTGAGCATAAAGTTTACCATATTGTACCTGACAAAATTGTTTTACTTTACTTTCATTTAAGTCCTCATGGAAGAGGGTTCTATTTTGAAAAACAAAATAATCATCACAAATTCCATAAAGGAGCCAATGATGTCACCTTGAATTTCATGTTTGGCAGCTTTTTCTCGTTTTCAGACGTTTGGATGGCCCTCTTAATAATTTCCACATCTGTCACACTCATTTCCAACATAATGATAATGGCGCTCTAATGGAGGGGGTGGGGGGGGGGGTATTTATATCCAAAATAAACCAATGAGAATGAGCGTAATTTAGACAAGAGTTTTCCAAAAAAGTTATTTCTTTTAATTGTTGACTGAAGGATTATGTGTCTAATTTAAAGGACACAGACAGACATCAACACACATAAACAGAACTCTCATGTTAAAGTAAGTAAAATGTTTACCAGCTGCTGACCCTGCACTCCCCAGGCAGCATGCTGCAGCACTGAGTTTGGCACCTCTGGGGGATTCAGCTGCCACACCTCACTGCACATACCAAACATACAGCATGTTTAGGTGTGTATATATATGGTGGAATATATTTCATCTTGTCTGGAACCTCATCTATACAAGTTCTTCATCTTACCTTGTTTGTATATTATATGTCATGTAGGATGCAGTATAAGAATGTCGGTATACCTGAAACAGATGCATAATTGGAAGCACAATTAATGTCAAGACCTGCAAAAGCAAAATATATCAACTAGCCATAGACATATAATATGCAGTATACACTATTTCAGAAAGGGGATGTGTGTGTGTATATATATATAGAGAGAGGGGGAGAGGCAGAGGGGGAGAGAGAGAGAGAGAGGGAGGGAGGCTATGAAAAGCAATTTACATGGATGACAGATGCATAAAAGAAATGCTTTCATTCTGTCCGTGAAATTAAATCACAGAACCCTTCAGAGAATATTTTAAAGCCCAAGAGCATGACAAAAAAAGGAAAAAAAGAAAGATTCAACCGCTTCTGTCTTTTGTGCATTGAACTTTCATATTGATATATCTGTCCATATTACACTGGAGACCACACTCAAAGTGATAATGTAGCCATCAAATCACAGTAGAGAGAGAAAGAGGCACATAGACCTGTCAATGAATCTGCCCTGCATTACTTTAGCATGCAAATCCATGTACGTAGACACACTAATATACTACTTAACACACACACGCACACACATACACGTGCTTCCACATTTGCAATAATACAAATAAACACAACATTGCACTATTTTTAAATGCAATGAGATGAATATGTGTGCTCACATTTTGTAGTTTTGTCTGCTTGCATTTTGTTCCCACAAAATGTACTCTTACATGTGTATGTGTGTGTGGTATGTGTGTGTATGTTAGAGTGGGGGTATATGCTACATTGTGTCTTTTCTGCAGTTGTTATTGTAAATATTTGGCAGTTTTATTTTGAATTTCACAGCCCATTTGTACCCAGATGTTTTCTGAATCCTCCATTTGAGCTGAAATACACAGGCAGCGTGATGAAACAGAATAGGGATTATTAGCATACACTAATTATCTGCCGAGCCCTTGTGGTTCTTTTAAAAACCATCCATCCATTAAATGTAGGCGACTGTAAGTCAGCTGTGCTTTTTTTTCTCCAAATATGAATCCCCAGTTTAGCATGCTGTTATTTCTGCTTTAGAAAATGTCTGTTTGCTATGGTTTCAATTGATTTTTAGAATTTCTAGCAGCCATGTTCAGGTTTTTGAACTCTGGGCATGGACAATACATCATTGGTGGCAAATCTGCTGTGAGAAAGGAACTGAAACGTGGTTGTTGTGGAACATATGTTGGTTTCCTCCTATGTCTGTGGGTGGATGTTGCTTTGGTGAGGCTGCTAAGTTTGGTTTGAGTGGGGAAAAAGCAGTTGGACTAAAAATAGTATCAAAAGTTCTTGAAGAGGCAGTTAATCAAACTGGAAATGATGAAATGTTAGGGGGCAATTCTGAGGAGGAAGTGACAAAATGATGGGGCATCTCATTTACCCAGTGGACATATAGCCCGAATGTAGTTCAATGTCTAGCTCTGTAAGAGGGATTAGTTTGCTCAGTAAAAACACTCACAGAAAGCCAGTGTTTAGCTTGGATCTCAGTACACACAAATAAAGTACCAACTGCCAAGCTAGGCATTTGATATATTAGTGTTAACAGGAATCGCCTGGTGGAAGAAACTGAAAGGAGCGCCACAATGAGGGATGGATGGGTGGATTTAAAAACAACTTTTTCAATTCAAAAGGCCAATCTTTAGAACAGCAGATAACATATAGCACCAGACAGCTCTCAGAGAGTCTTGGGAGACAAGGACTCCAGACGACAATTTGATGAGATTGATGATCAACGTGTTCTGCCTCTAGAAAAAAAATGCTGCAGGCAACAAGAGGGATTGACAGAAGGTCACCATGTCCCCCTTCAAACACTTCTCAAAATGGATATGTCGTCCTCCTCATGACATGTATACAGATCAATTGATGAATTAAACAAAAAATCCTTGGCTAAAGAGCTGGCAAAACACAATGCAACGAAGAATGTCTAAAGGTTGAGCTTTGGCTGGAAAGTGTACTTTGGTAAAGAGAAGAACATTTCCACCGGGGAAATGAATCTACAGCAATTTTTTCCACCCTAGCCCAGTTAATACTGCATCAAACTTGTGATGACGAAAAGGTTTTGCTTTCCAGAGCAAAACACAATGATTGGTTTAATTCATGTAATGGTAGCAGATGGTCATTCCATCCATGTGTGGAGTTATGAAAACTCATTCCCTCATCACTACACCTCACTGACATCTCCATAGCAACTCATACCAGTCAAGAAGATACATATATGGACTAAGTTCTGGGAAGAAAAACTATAGTTGAGATGTCAATGTCTTGTCTAACTGCACCTCACAACAATATACTGTAAATAATTCTACATATTTTCCTAAATCATTTCCAGTAGGGCTTAACAAAAGTAGTAGACAGGATTATTTTTTGTTTCTAAGTGTGTGTAATTTATCACTTTTTTCAGTAGCCAGTAGACTAATTCATATACCATATGACATAAACATAGGGATGCTTCTCTATGTTCTTTGAGGATGCATAAGCAAATGTGTGTATCATGTTTTCCTGTAACTAGTCTTGTACAAGAAGTATAATTAGAATTTTTATAATTTGGCTAGTGTTCCGCTTTAAAACAAATCAATTTGATACACAATTTGATTTTACTGAAGAGTAATTACACCACTGTGAAGTGATGAATGTATCTGAACCAATCAAGGGACATTAAAGGTCCAAGAAGCTTGTTAGAAGGTCAAATATTTTCATTACAGATAATTTTCCTTTTTTTTTTACTTAAAATGAAATAGTGGAAGTGTGTTGCTTTTTGTCACATTCAATTAGAATTCAGACTAATTTGTTGTAATTATTTTTCATTATTATATCTCATATTTTTCTCTTCCTTTTTTAAAAAATACAATTTGTGTTGTTGAGGGTGCTACATTTTTTACCTTCAGTAAGCAGAGACAAGGTAATTTTTATTTGATCTTCCTTGTGATTAAGACCACAAATCTCATTCAGGACATGAATTCACCTTGATTCGTAGTAGGAAGCAGTAGAGATCAAGGCTGAGAAAATAACTTGAACATTGCTATGTCTTCTTGACATTGTGCGATGCATGACTGCAAATGTGATCGCTGTGATTAAATGGCATGATCAAACATGTGAGGTCTTCAAAGGCACACAAGGAGTTCCAACACATCTCTGTTATGTTGACAAGAGCCAAAGTGCCTGTGTCCAATAATGTGATAACACAAGCCACATTCTGCCAGGAAAATGTCTTTGTTCAGTCTGGTGACTGGGCAGGAAAGTTAAATAAAACCTAAAATCATAGTTAGTCATCAATTTTTCATTCAGTTTTTGCAAATCTGGGAACAACAACAGTCTACAGTGCCCTCCAAAATATTGGCACCTGATAAAGACAGTAAAAAAAAAAAAAATAAAAAAATAAAAAAAAAAAAAAATATATATATATATATATGTATATATATATACTTAAATGGCTAGCCATGACTTCCTGTTTCACTGCTATATAAATATGAGGTGACATGGTAATACACAGGCAAAATTCCCTTAGGCATCCATCATTATAAAAAAGACCATTGAATACAGCAATGATGTGCAACAAAAACTTATTGAGCTGCACAATTCAGGAAATGGCTATAAGAAAATAGTTATATTATAGAAAACAGTTGAAAATGATCATTTACACTATCAGGGCAATAATCAAGAAGTTTAAAGTAAGTGGAGATATTGAGAATCTTCTTGGAAGAGGATATACGTCTATATTGCCCCCATGCACAGTGAGGAAGATAGTTTGAATGGTCAAAGAATCTTCAAGGATCCCAGTTTAGGAATGGCAGACATTAGTTGGGTCTTGGGGTCCGAAAGTCTCCCAAACTACAATTAGATGCCACTAATCGGAGGGGTTGCCAGAGAAAAGCCTATACTGTCATCGACCAACAATTCAAGCGCCTACAGTTTGCCAAACATCACTGGAACTTTCAGCTGGACCGTGTTCTATGGTCACATGATACCAAAATAGAACTTTTTGGCAAAAAAACACGACAGGTGGGTTTGGAGCTGACAGACAGATAGACATGCAGAAAAGTATATCATCCCCATGGTTTAGTATGGTGGTGGATCTGTGATGTTGTGGGGCTGTTTTAAATCCAAAGGCTCTGAACAACTTGTGCAGATACATGTTCTGGGTCTAAAGCCCAGCTAGCTTGTTGTTTTGATCAGTAACCCACAAATCATGACAATTATTTTTGTTAAACTCTACAATAATTGTTCCCTATCAGAACCTACCTATGCTACTTTACCTAGCAAGGGTCACATTAACTACAGCTATCACTAGGATCTCTGGTATTATGATTATGCAGAGTAAATGCACAACAAATTCTATTACTTAAATGGGTGACAATATTAATGCATATACATTTTAAAAAATAAATAAATCAAATGTATCACTTTTTTTCATTGAACAGCACCTCCCGATGTCACTGCCTGACCAAAGATGTGAATCCAACCAATTTAACTGCGAAATTCAATTTAGCAATAAAAGAGCAATATAAAGGTCTTTTTTTGATTCACTGAGCATTTGGCACACTTGATTCATCCTGATATTTTGTAGCTATACGTCTGTAGCACATCCCATAGTTTACAATTGGGTAAAATACACATATCTTGGTAATAAAAAGTCAATATCATGAGTTCCTCTGATATTATGGTCAGATGGAACACATAACTATAAATTGCTTACGGCTGTCCTGGCCAAACAGGCTAGCTTGTAAAGGAAGCAACTCACTTCTTTATTATGTTTTATGTTCACTGTCTGGGTATTTTTTTATTTTTTCACAATGCATTATTTTGTTCATGAACTGTGTATAAGTTTCTCATTTGTTATTCCAGATGTCCCTATTCTGCTTTAAGCCTTATGATTTCAATAGATGAGTAATCTGCTCTTGTTCTTCTCGTTGACCTTGCCCATATGGACAGAATCACTCAAACTCTCTAACGTTTTCCCATAGTCATACTGTAGAAACTTAATTTGTCCTAAATTGAAGTCATATAATATTACAGTTTGTTTTCTTCTAGAAATTTTGCCACTGATGAATCTAAAAGAAGCTTATGAATATTCATTTTATAGTTGATTCTCATTACAGTGGCAAACCAGTATGCTCATACCAAAGATCTGCATACTCCTGAATATCCACAGAACATAGAATATACCAAATCTCTTTAGGTGGAGACAGGAAAGAATGAAGACCATGGGACCTCTATAGGTAATCAATGATCTCTGTTCATCACATTTCAGAGGTATGTCAGCATGACAGAAAGAAAAATGAAGGAGGATGGAATTCCACTAGAGATGTGAAATACTGATGTATACATTTAAGGGAGCTTATCTAAATGTGCATGTGTGGACATTTTTTGTCTCTTCATGGAAAACAGCAGTCAATATTTCACTACTCATATTTTCAAGAGGACCATACTCACTGAATGTGGTGCAGGACATGGAAAGGAAATTGGGGCCAACAGTATTACCTTTGTTTCTAAGCATTATACAATGATTCAAATAAACTCTTTAGTCACTGACGAAATTTTCCCTTTGGGCCATTCATTGGACAAGCATTAAAACAGGGTAATCATAATGAATGGATAATAACTTGCAATTCAGCATTGAGCAGTTGCATTTGCCTGTATGAGTGCTTTTACCTGCAATCACTATTCAGATATATACATGGTCTCACACTCAATAGTACCATGGCATGATAATGATATGGAAGGCCTCTCCTTTAGAATGAATAAATACCATATCCTTCAGGTGCAATTTAAGGCATATACTTCCCTTGAGGTATGGTTACCTACATTCACCAAAATACATTAGCCATTTCAGTCAGATCTATGAGTCTTCAAAAAAATACCTTTCATTGTTTCTAAGTCCTCTATCTGTATCGACCCAATTGTAAACAAAGAGGGCAAAATCAATATGGAGTACTTCTGGCTGCGGCCTAGCATATACTTCAAACCTCTTGGAGGGTATCTGTCTCCAGGAAACTGGAGCGCTTTCAAAGCTGTAAAATACAGTGAGGGCAGAGTGGTGCTCTCCAGACAAGGACTCAGGTGTGTGACTCTCCTTCTAAATCACAGAAATACCAGCTATTTGGGTTCCCTGAGCCCAGACAGTGAGAAAGGTCATGGGGAGAGGCTGATGAATTCTGTTTTCCTCCCCCACGGCTCGGCTTCTCTTTCCGTTATCTCCTGGCCTTAGAATCCCATCCGTTCTTATTTATCCTCTAATCACCTCACCCATCACCACCACCAGCCTGGATGCTTTCGCTGTGGTGTGCAACATCCGTATCCCAATTCTCTGCTCATTTAGTACCGGCTGTGCCATGGAAACAGTGCAGCTAGACCTTCAGAGTCAAAAGCATCCTGGGTATCCTCAAAAAGGCAATTCTCGTACATGAAAATCGTTTGTGGATAGAGCCAAAGGTTATTTGCCAGGGAATTTAGCTCTCTTTTTGCACACTTCCATTGTGATTTAGACAATCTGTTATGAAAAGCTAACTTTGTGTTTATTACTTTTTAACTTGGTGATGGAAAAAGGGATTGGTGAAGAACTTTGTCTCTAGGTTTAGTGACAAATTTGCATTTTTTTTCTTCCTGTTTATTTACTGTAGTTTTAAATGGAAAATGGAACCCTGGTGTGATTCAGCAGCTGAATTACAGTTTTATTTGTGCTGTAAAATGTTTGACATTTCTCTGAACTGAGCACATTAATTAAACATAGCATTGTGGAGAACCTGCCCTGATTGAATAGTCGGTGCCCTAATATGGGGTAAAAGGACAAAAGAACTAATCTTTTGGCTGTGGCAGAGCTGGGAGTATGTTTTTCTTGCACGGTCGGTGACAGCACTGAGCTCAACATTGAAAGAGTTACCATATGACCATGTTTATTGTCATCCCTCTTAACCCTTTGCCATTTAAGGAATGCATGCTTTTATAGAAGACATTGAGACCTCTGAAAATATTTCATTTGAGTTTTTTGAAACAGAAATGAGGAAGCCTAATGTGATACCCCTGGTAGAGGCTTTCGTACAACTTTTTTGTTTTTTTAATAATAATTTAGGTTGAAGATTCTATGAATCCACTACTGACCCATGAGTAAATACGTCTGGTGCTCAGTGTCACCAAAATATTTTCTAAACTGTATGTGAAAGCATGGTATTGGTCCTTTTTTCTTGTTCCAAATGCAATATTATTTTTGTTACCTGTTGCTAAGTGGTGCTACCTTCACTGGCTGCACCAAAGGAAATGGCAACAGCAACGGGACACCCATCTCTCCTCAACACCAATAAATGTGTGGCAATTAAACTAACCACACCCTCGACTCAAACAAGCAAACTTACATCTCTTTGAGCAAGCCAAATTCACTATTGTATGGGTAGCTGTTAAGAGATTTTGATTGTCTACCTAAAACTTGAGTCAAGTATGTACAATAATACTGTGGGGCAATAATACTGTTAAGGAGCATATGCTACCCTATTCTACAATCCTAAAGCCAAATTCCAAAGAATTAAAGTGTGGCTTTCTTTTCTATTTACTTAAAAGGAACAGACACTACTGCCTATAGGCAGGAGCTGATTTGCTAATTTTGAGTAGAGGTGATGGCCCAGTGGGAGCACCCCCCTGCCACCACACCACCAACCAACACACACATGGCAGGTTAACAAGGGGGATGCATTTTGGTCAGTTTGCTAACAAGGAGGATGGCATCCACCCTCCTCCCCCCTCAAACTGCCTGATGCCCATATGGTTGCCTCAAGGACTAAATTATTGAAATAGTATATGTTTGTTTTGATTAGAGAGGTCTGCTGTTACTGAGAGAAAGGGATTTACCAAGGGGGATATTGCTTGGACATGTGTGAATGTGCACAGTAAATGCATTGGACAGAAGAAAACAGCCAGGGGAGAAAAAATGTGCATGTGGCTGTTGATCCTTTCCATGGAGAGGATATTTGCATATATAATTTTTGTGTACTGTTAAGCTCTTACAGCTCTTAATTAAGATAGTGACAGCCACACTGCTAAATTGAAGACTTGCTAATGCCAAGAAAACCTTGAGACCACATTTTTAGTAAAACGTCACAGTTGTATAAAGCATGTTTCGAGATAATTACTTGTATGGTAATTCAATATGGGTAGTTAAAATGCATAATTATTTCCTGGCATATATATATATATATATATATATACACATGCCAGGTAATAATTCTGTACAGTTCTACCTTGCACATTTCTTTCCATGAAGACATATATCTGATACTGTCAGATGAAACTCCATTGTGATGTTGTCACAATGGCAGCAGAGTAGAAGAGATTATTATCCAATGAGCCCATCACACTGAAAGTGTAAACTGTCAAAAATAATGAGACCAGAGCAAAGACGTGGCATTACTCAGAGAGGAAAAATAAATGAGGTATGCCCAAGCCTGAAAAGATACACAAGAAAAAGAAAACATGCAAACAAATTTAAAATTAGCATACCCACAATAGTGCTGTTTTATTGTACTTCACTCACTCTTAAACTGCTAAATGGTGTTAAGAAAAAAAAAAACAGACAGCTTACTCAGATCCTCTGTCTGACAGCACTCTCTGTATTCCAAGAGAGCGGGAGGTGAAGAAAATTTGAGACACTGTGATCCACAGGGGGTAAAAGCCTTTCACTTTCACCATGATCCCATAAAAATTCCCTTTTGGAGCTAAAGCTCCTGAAATTCCCAGTTATCAGTACTTCCCTGTCTGGTTCCTCCTGGAAATCCATACCAAATAAATTACAGAGGAATGTGTTGTGCACTGAGGACTAGTGCTACCATATGCTGCATATTGTAACATCGCTGAGGGGCAGCTGTGTAATTCATTAAGGGCTGCAACTGTATTTAGGATTACAGCAGGATAAATGAGATGAAATATGAAACTGAAGTCTGTATAAAATGTGCATTTACCAGAATAAAACCAGAAACACATTGATTGCATCAACCATTACATATTTTCTTAGTAGACTTGTGTACTTGCATAACAATCATGTAATTACATTGGTGCAGTCACTTTATTAGGGAAAGTCATGCAAAATAATTTAGAATAATTAACTCATAAAAAGTAACAACATACACCCACACACACATACCTTTATTCGGAGCTTTACTTCCATAACCCAAAGAGTCACTTATGTTATCACATTTCATGAACATACTTATGTGGAATTTTTGTTATTCTGCGGGTGCTTTTACAGCTCACTGCATGCCAGTCTCTCATCATAATAAAAGATGAAACAGCCTTAGATGATTGATAAGAAGGCACGTGGTGCTCTGTCTTGGTATCCAGTCCTGACTGTCTCAGTGCTGGCAGTGGCTAACTGCCCTGTAGGGTTTTGCAAATGGCTATGGAGAGGGTATTATGTCAGCAGGGACATCCTAACCTCATCTCACAGGAATGGTATGCCTGGTGCACCTGCAGTTAGCCTGCAATACCTACTCAAGAAGTGTAGCCCTCAAGTGAACTTTATGCAAGATGAAGGGGGAGGTATGGTTAGCCATGTGTTTAAGAGAACTAGTAGGTGAATGAGGAGAGAAAAGGGGATAGAAGTCTAAAGGAACACATCACAATTCTCTACAAGGACAAAGGTAAGAACACTTACTTGCTTGACATCATAGGCAAAAAGCACATATTTCAAGTCTGGAGAAACTGAGTACTTTGTGACTTTGTAAGACACCTGGAAAAAGGGGAAGAAGAAAATAGCAATGTTCAAATAATGCCTTTGACTTTTTTTATAAATACCAAATCTCTAACCACAATCAATTCCATAATCTATCTGCAGTACATGGCTTCTGTTTTTGTTAGTCACATATGTAATTTCAGTGTTTAATTAGCTTTATCATCTTTTTAGCACACCATAAAGCTCTCCCCACATCACTGTCTTGTTATGCAGGGCACTATGCTGTGTAAAATTTGATTAACCAGTTGATTAAACTAATTGCATACATACCATTACATATAATCCATATGCTCTACCAGGATAAATTATCATTGACAACATTGCAACAATGGCTATAAACACAAGTACTAACACAACAATCAAAACGAAACATGACATGTAAGAGGGTGTCATTCATATGTTACAATAATACACAAGGCTGAATCATTATTTATTATGAAGTAACTGAATGAAATTCTCTACTTGATCATATTGAAATTTTGGGGAAGCGGTAAAAAATGTCAGTAAGTTTTCACACCAAACTATTACTCATGAAATATACTAGTTAGTCGCATTTCCAACTTGGTCTCCTATCCTTCAGGCTTCAGGCTGGTGATACAAGAAATAATACATACAATAGACCTTGTTGCCACTAGAGGACAAACTGAACCGATATTCTTTCTCCCCTGATAACATACATGTTTTTATTGTGGTCTTTTGACAGTTGCATCATACAATCTTTCCACTCCATTTTACCACAAAACAGACTGCAGTGAGCAGATGCATGCATTCCAGTTGCAAACATTTTTTTATTATTATAATTAGTTTAATTTGCTTATCTCTGATTAACACGCTAGTCTTATTGTGACTAATGCACTCAAACATTTTTGGGGGGATGATGTTAAATCCGCTTAATCAACAATCTGATTATGAAACAAAGCTTATTTAAGGCCTCGTAATTTCCAGAGTGCAGAACAGATCCAAACAACAAGGATATATATCTCACCACTTCATTGATTTACTTTATCAATGTTATACTTTAACACAATGGATTAACAAGCAAACAGTGAACACAGGTAAGGTAGCAGATTAAATGGTGGAATGCCAGAAGACAAGTATGCAGAGTAACAAAATCACAAACAGCAAAAAAAAAAAAAAATCATACTCACAAAGGTGGTGTTCTTCAACAAAACTTCTGTCTTGTTTGTTGCTACATTGAATTTTATGACATGACCATCTCGGTTTCTGTACACGACTTCCATCTCTGTAGGAACAGGAAGAAGAGTGAAGAGTTCAGAAATGAAGGCCCCATTCATGAAATTCACATGGACTAATCTGAAATATTGTTTCAAAATGGAATTAATATAGTTTGCATGTGAGTGAATGGTTTGTATTAACCAAATGGCAACTTATCAAAATCAATAATTTGTCATAAGTGCCTGAATCTGTTGACCACATGCACATAAACTGATAGTGGTGGCTGGTTTAGATGAGTATTCACAGTCCATTAAATTGTAACTGTTACTGAATTCATCACAGACATTGATTTCCAGCCATACGTTTTGCATGACAAAACTTGAGAAATACAGAAAAATGTATAAATATTAGAATACGTCATTGACTGATTGACTGCCATTGACTCATAATTCTATGAATGTTATTTATTTGTTTTATTTTAAATTTACACGATTCATAATTAGTCTCAGGATTACACATACTCCAGTAAAACTAACCAGAATAGCTATTTTAAAAGTATAGTATGCTCCTTTTGCCACGGCTTGCGCCTAAAAACTACCATTCCTGAATGCTGAGGCAGAGGCTATCTGTGAAGGCCAACGTTTTCACAGATTTGTGCATGCGTAGTTGGTCCTCACTCTGTGTAGAATGATCAATGTTGAGGCAAAGCAATGTATATTGCTGTGCATAATACATGTATTATGTCCTACGCAATTCAAAACTATTTCATAAGGAATTATCATTTTAAAAATACAAAACGTTGGCAAAATAATACATTAGATATAATGCAAATTATTACAGACGTGTATTACAAATACGTAGAATACACAACACTTTCCATATGACAAAGCCTGATTATGAAAAAGACTCAGTGTCTTGCATTTTAAACACTGAAGAAAGTGAGGGTGGTGTCTACTTTATATTCTGCCAATATTCTAGAAGCAGTCTTTTTATACGCCATTTGTTTCAAAGAACAAAAAGTCATTAGCTTGTACTCATCAGCATAATTAAGACTTAAGATGCAATTGAGAATAAGAAGGAAAAAGACAAAAGAAAGTCTTGAATGTGACAAGAGGAAAGGAATCACGGACCACTAAAGGGACTAAAGTGTTTAGCTTGTTCTCGATATACACATTCATACCCTTTCATGGGACGGTACAAAAGCCTTATGACCATCACTTCAGTCTATTAAACAAGAGCATGACCACTACATACCCTTTAAAAACTTAATTAGAAACAAAAAAATAATAATTTTAAATGCAGACATGAGCTTAATCAATCTGTGTCAAAGTGGGAAAAGTACTTCATGATACATCCAATTCATGACATAAAAATAACACATCTAACTGAATACATAATTCCTGAAATAATTTATCAAAAACGATTTGAAGACTGCTGAAAGGATTAATTCACACACTCTGTTTGAGAGACAGAAATTGTCTTAAAGCCAGAGGAAACTGCCATATCAATTGTGAACAAATAAACAAAAGAAACACCTTTTTTCATTTACAGTTCTCATTGTATTCTTACTTCCAAAAAGGTAGTGGGCAATATTGTGCATATGTCCAACTTAAATTAAGTGTATTTAGAGTTGGAAATGTTTTCATGTTTATAAACATATTTTTGGACCAAAGAAAGTCAATTAATCATTTTTGTTATTTTTCAAAGAGATAGGTTCAGTATTCCTCCGTAATGAAGCACAGCTTCCTTGGTCCTTTCTATCAGCATATGTTTATGAAAGACATGTTGCGAGCTGTAGATGAAAACATTTTCTATTATGAGGCGTAATAGCAGTGCACATAAAAAGAAAAAAAAGCAATATGTAAAAAAAACAATAGTCCTCCATGCATTAGGATATTTTTGAGAGACTCAACAGTCAACTAATTTAAATAGTTTGTCTCAATATGTCTCTTTTTAGGCTGGCATGCTTTATAGGCAATTTCATCTTTAGGTGGGAGGAACACATTACTTTGAAATAGAAAGGCTTTTTTCATAGATAGGTAGATCTGAACATGATGTCAATGTCCTCCCTAGCAGCACGTTCCCCATCCCACAACATAGATTAAAGGCACATTCGCGTTGTCTCTGCCCAGTCATTGGAAGATTTATTAACTATGCAGGGGCTGAAAGCCACGATTCACCACGTTGATAAAACAACATTGACTTTGCTTCATTAGAAGCTGAAGACCAAAGATGGGGGGGGGGGGGGGGGCGTTATATATCCAGGAAAAAGTCATTAATAATCACTTTTGCCAATGCTTAACTATCTGTTGCAGAATTAATTTTCTCATATACAGTACAGTATTTTCCTTTTGCTACAAAAGCATGCATGATTGACTATAGCATCACTGAGAGAAGGAGGGATTTAGTTGGCAGTCACGGATATGTCTTATTTGCAGGGCCAGGAGAAATTCCTGCCTTCATTTTTAACCAATGAGTTTATCCCCTCTAAGACTATATGAGGGACTGTAAGGTCACTATAATCTATTCTCAAGTCTTGTTAAATAATCATCCCTTTAGTGTACACTAATCTTAATTAAAATCTAATCAGCATAAATGAAGATTCTAAGGATGTGCTTTACCATTGAAGTAAGTGTGTGCTAACTTCTCTATTGCATATCTGATTGGAGGTCAAAACATATTACCACTATGAGGAATTTTTAAGCAAGACTTCCAAATGACACAAGACTTTGCATAACTGGCAAAGGTTTGCTGTAAAATACAATATTTACAGTAAATGTATTTCAGATAAAAATAGGATGTATGCTTTTGTGAGATGGAGAGGACAACATTTGAGCATTCAGATAAGGTAAGATGAAACTTTTGATACATAATTCAAGAACACTAATAACATATTTTAGGCTCTGTGCTTAATGGATTTAATGTATGACTACTAATGCAGCATCACAGACATGGAAAAGTAAATAGTGGCTACCAGCCCTCCTCTGATTTGCTATTCATTTTCACTGGCCGAATATTTCTTGTGAAAAAAGTATACTACCTTTAGCCAAGAGCAAATTATTATGCACTATATGGTTGTGTTTTGTATATGGTAAATACAAGCCCTTTTAGTGGTTTGTTAGCCATTGTGTCAGGAGGTCTAAAATGTATTGGCACTAGATGCTTCTGTCAAATTTTGAATAAAATGTGACAGTTCCATAAGAACCTCATAAAAAGCTTACTCAGAACTTGCAACACCTCTGTTCTCTACAATACCAGTTCTATGGGTTGCCAAAAAAAAAAAAAAAAAAAAAAAAACATTTGAAACGATGGTTATGACTATCATTAAAATATAATATAATGTTATATTCTATGCTTCTAATGCTTCTAATGTTCAATTTTATAATCAGCCAAGGTGAGTATTTCCAGTATCTTCCCTATTCACATTATCTTCTTTTTGCCCTGGGATAGGATCCTATAGCAGGCATGAGCCTGATAAGAGATTGGTCAGAGCCAGACACTGTGGGATGCTGATGCTCATACCTCAGAGATGAACCAGATTACAAGCCAAATGCAAGACGCACCTTCAGAGGTATTTCCAACTGCTGCTTCATCTCAACATTTATGTGGAAGGAGCTCAAAGAGTTCTGCTTTTCAGCAAAACAAACTTTGCTGACTTCTTAGTGGTTACTTTTTGAACACCAGTGGCAGCCCAAGGTTTATAAAGTGGGGAAAGAAAAATACAGCATAAACAAACTCAAAACAGAAATAAATACAGATGTGGTTGTTCTTATATTCAGTTTTGACTGAACACTATCCATGGTAAGAAAATAAATAAATAAATAAATAAATAAATAAATAAATACATAAATTTTAAAAATGTTACAAAAATCTGGATTGAGATGTAATGGAGAAGTTCCACAAAATGAAACTATCCATCATATTCTGAGGCCAGGGGTTTTTGACCATAAAGACCACATCAGGCGTTAGAGGAGCACAGTGAGTGTAAATTATTAACCCCCATCTTGGCAAAGTTCATTTTCTTGTCAACGATTTCTTTTTCCTGCCTTCTACAGACCTGTCATGGAATGGTAGCCAAACACTATTTGATTGATGGCTGGACTTTGCTTTTAATTACAACCAGCCTGGAGCATTTGTGCCTGCTCCCCTGCTACTTCTCAGCTATTGACAAATATGTGCTAATTGAATAAAGCTTCACAGATCCGGGGAACCTTCAACCCCTTTTGGCATTTTACAGCATCACTCCAAAAACCCAAAATATTTAATGTTCAGAAATGAACATGCATTCTTAAGTGTGAATGTTAACATATTGCACATTTACCTTGACAGTAGACTGTTGACAGTCTACTCTGCACCAGTGACTTTAAAATTTTTTTATGATACACAGTTTATTTGTATAGAAATCTGTGAGGGCTATGTACATAACTCTGTTCAAGTAACATTTACAAATAAACAACAAACAGATTAAAATGAATAGATGCAGGCAACTGATTAACTACCAGAATTTTATTAGAAAGGGATGTAAACTTTGTCAAACATAAATGATTTCTGAATGAATATCCAGAGAGAAAATAGCCCTAAATGCTGTGGTGAGAAAAGAAAGCAAAGTGACTTATTTCAAAAATAGCTGATTATGAACAGATTTATATAGTAAAACATTTTCTATGATTACAAGTGTTTGTTCCCTAAGTGTGAAGAGGAAAGTGATGAGTCAGAATGCCCGAGATGTTCTTTTCATGAGATTGACTCACCTTTTTTAATGAACTGTTATATCCATTAGAACAAGGTCAAATATGCTTTGCACTAAAAATTCTAGAACAGCACAAAATAACTTTGCAATGCCAATTCAGCTCAAAGGGATACAATCTTTTATTTGACATTCTCAGTTCACCTCCACACCACGATCAGTGTATATGTGTGGGGCAGGAATACTGCAGGCCAAGTGGGGCAGGAGGCTTGTAATTGAGATGTTAAGTGAAGAGAATACTGCAATTGTGTTGGAGCCCTTCAAAATCGCAGACAGGTGCCAGTGGCCAGAACAGACATTGAGGAGACAATCCTGAGCAGACGCCAGTTTGGGCCTTAGGCAATGCATAGAGTGCCAAAGGGCAGGCGTGGCCATGGTGCCAGGTGATGTATGGAGGAGGAAAAAAATGCCAACAACAGAATATGCAAACAAGAGCCACCAGCCATTTTACGTTCCCATTTACAGGGTAGAAGGAAAGCACAAAAATACTTGGGGGGGGGAAAAAAAAAAACCTTAAAATGGTGATATATAAAGAGAAAAACCTTGTATGGTAGTGATTTGTAGGAATAACCCAAACTATCAAAGAAGACAAAAAAAAAAAACCCTTCTGCTTGGCAGGGTATGCTTTTACACAAAGGCCTGCCAAAGACAATAGGTCATATAGACACAACAGGCTGACTGCAAATCCACCTTATGTGAGCCTTTCTTCAGGCTTACAGAAAAACACCAGTAATGAAACACAAGCCAAAAACTGCAAACTTTTTCCTCTTGAGAGAGGGTGTTAATCCGGGTACAAGAATGCAAAATATATAAATATGTCTGTGTTCACCAAATTCACCAAAAAGTTCTTAAAAATATTAATTTTGTCACAAAACATTACACAAATAGGACCTCTCATGGCTTATGGGCTTATGGGGTCCACATTATTGTCTAATGCCATACAATTATTAAAGATATAATGAGCCAAATGCTGTATTTGAAACTCTTATTTTGGGTAAAATGCTGAAGTAAGCTATGTGCGATGCTGTTTGATTGAATACAAAATAAAAGTACAAGTATTTATATTCCCATCTGTTCAGAGATTTTTTTTTCTTTTTTCCCCAGCATGCATCAATCATAAATAATGCATCATCATGTGCTTTGCTAGGCTTACTTTAGTGCAGGCTTTTTTATAGTTGGTTTTTCACACAGAATGCATGTCTTTTTTCAATGTATGGAAATCTTCTTCCTTTTGTGCGGGAGTTTTCTTTTTTTACCCTCCAGTGCAACTGTGCCTCACTGAGAAACAATCTTAAATTGTTCTCTGAAGAGATGACGAGGCTTTCCAAATGCTTTATTCATATGTCAACATTGTTGATTTTTTCAAGCCAAAATGTAGACTAGGCAAAAAAGCAGATAAACTTTATAAAACACTCCATGCACTATTAAGTAAGGACAGTGACTTTGTGAAACATTTGAATATACTCTACAAATACTTTAACACCAGAAGTGAGGAAATACAATTAAATGCCTTACCAGTACAGAATACAAGCAGTCATACCTTGAGTATTGCATAACAATTGAATTTTTCTTCCGTGTCAATGGATTAAGAATTAATGTAGTTATACACACACACACACACACACACACAAACACACACACAACAATGATACCTATGCCTAGAATTATCTTCCTTTTTATCATTCATACAACTATTGCATGTGTGTGTTAGGCTTCTTCTGCTTGTGGACATATTGTTAAATAGTAACTCCATGAAATGTTTTGCACCTCATAGTGAACAACCTGATGACATTTAGTTAAAGAATCCATCCATATGGTAGAAGACTGAAAAGTCCACGCGGAATAGACGATACACAAGCAATGAAGCACGCAGTAGAAGACTAAATGTACTCACTTTCCCTAATGGGCTGTCAGCCAAACCTTAATGACCACAAATTACATAGCACTAAACCAGGATTTACTTAATACCATTCATTTCTTGTGACTGATTTCCATTTAGTACAAATTAAGTGCTTTCAAAAAATGCTTGGCCAATATAGATTATTTGATTGACAGCCTTTGAACAATGGACTCTAAACAGGTAAACATGAATGTTTATGTCATCATTTCTGTGTTAAATGTTTGTTTCACAGCCAAAACATTATTATAAGCATCGATCTGCAAGACTGATGAACTGCAGTTGCACACAGAGGAGTGAGAGAAGGAAATCACTCTGCAGTTGAAACAATCCTGGAATGCATTGAAATACATAAAACGGACCTGGTTTTCTGAAAAGTAAAATAGCAGTAATAGGTGGACCCTAAAATAACAAATCAGGGGCATCTTGATGGCTCATCTTCCTAAGACACTGGATTCCAGAGAGTGCACCACATCCACATCATGGTGTTGAATTGTAACCATGCTCCAGGCCAATTATCAGTCTCACACTGAGGGTTACCTTTGGTGTGATTATTCTCATCTCATTGCACAAAAACCTCCTCTGGGCTATCAGAAGCCCATGGCTCTCAAGTGGCTATCAGTAGAGGATCTAGCCAGCTATCAATGCTGCCTGGGTGCAAGAGCTGAGTCATCACAGGCTTGTGTGTACAACATATCATCAGCAGACTGACCAGACATGCAGAGCAGAGGGGTTGGGCAGAAGTTTAATTAGGCCAGGGTGCCCTGCGGTACTGCTACATCATTACCACTGAAATAACTCTCTAGGCAACAAGTGACTAGCTGTATGAAAAATCCTACTCTACCAGCTGATGCTAGCTCTGTCCAATGGACGTACAGCAAGTAGGATTTAAAATAATCAGTGGTACATCAGCAGGTGTACTCTGTTACCAGAGTTTCTTGCACAGGTTGCAGGTGGTACACAAGTAACTTAAGCTTCATAATTTCACATTCCAAGTTTAGGTGAGGAATTCTAGGTTCTGAGCAAGGCAAGGGCCCATGTAATCTGTCCTGCAAGAGATAGTTTATCTGCAATGGAAATCAGATGTTCTTCAAGTGCCTTTGAACGTATTGTGGTCACTATATGACAAGCTAAAAAGATAAGCCTTCATGTTTAATTCATGGGTGAGGGGAGACCATTGAATGCAATGGTATTGGCAGCTTATGTCCTGACTACAATGCATTACACTTGACAGGTGGTGGGTCCTCAAAGCACTTTACAGTCTTTTACATTGGAGAAGATATGTCAGTTTCTGTTTAAGAGGTTCAGGTGGTTATAAATATCAGCAGAGCTAATTGGAGTTTCTCTACAGACACCTGTTACTTTCAGAGTAAAGGCATTAGCAATAAGGTGTGACGTTCTTGGACCTTAAAAGAGCTGCTGGTACAATAAGAAGAACCCAGGTTCAGCTCCTGCTGTCACTAAAAAGAAAGACTTAATGAGATGAAGTGAAAAGGTCAACTAAATTAAAGTTGGAATAAATACAGAAAGCAGGAAGCAGTTTACCTAATGTTTAGGTATCCTATTGTTGAAATTTGTCTAAGCTCACAAATGCATTATAGGATTAATTTATATGTATATACATACTTAAAATGTCTTATAGGTCATATGTCCCTGAAGGATGAGAGACCTGAGGCATGCATTGATGGAAAAAAAGACCTGTTTGAATAACCAAGGAAAACTGGCACTATTCAGAAGTATTGTATTTCAGCAAGCGTAGAATGTACAATATTGAATGAATCATAATAATTTAGACCCATTTCTTTCTGACCTTTTGACACAGACATGCATGGAGGAAGGTTTTTGGGGTTATTCTGTGTCAGTGCATATAGCCCTGAATGTATCATTTCTACTTGAAGGATGTGACTGCCATAACTTGCTGGTTTCCATTTAAATTGCAAAGCAAGAGATTAGATAATAACCACTATCACAAGCCAAAATGTGCCAACTCCAGGAAATATCCAGACTCTTTATAGTGGATATCGCTGAACTTCCTTAAACACTTGACAATATGCTGCTGGTAACATCAGTCAGTGGTTAAAAAACAATGATGAGGGAATACATTAAATTAAGTGATGTGGAGAGTAACAGTGGAGAGTTGTAGTATTTAGGGTACATTCCAATACTTTTTTTCGTCTCCTCCTTTCCTCCACCTATTTCCTCCCCTCCTTTCCTACCCCAGAAATATGTGGAGGAAAGGAGGGGAGGAAACAAGTGGAGGACAGGAGGAAAGGAGGAGATGAAATGAAAACTGGAACAGCTAATCATCAAAGTCGACGTTGGCTGTTGATGAAGTAGTAACTTCGACTGATTCCGAGGAAACCTAAGCCAATCATGCTTCTCGTAAGCCACCAGCATTTTTCATACATTAAAAATGAATGTCAGTTACCAGGATTCTGCTAATGAATTACATAACCATATGAACAAGGAAATAAATAAACCAGCCGCTACAGTAACTTGCTGAATTTTACATTGGTGAAATTACCATTTGCAACTCAAAAACATGAATATATTGAGTCATTGTGGATATGTTTGAAAAAGCAAGTAGCAATACTTCCCTATTAAAGTAAATTATCCGATTACTGTTTAAGTATGGCACTTACACTTAAGTGTTGGTAAACCCCTTACCATGTTTTAGAACTTTTTGATGGTGAAATATTCAGTGGGATGGTCTTTTAATCTGAATGGTCGTGAGCACAATGATGTCACCCAGAAATGTGAAAAGATTTCCACAGCAGGACACATCAATGTATCCTTTGCTTGGAGGAAAGGAGGAAGTGAGTGGAGGAGGTGGGATTTCATTTCCTACCTTTTTGGAATAGTGAAGGGAAGGAGGACACATAGATCAGTTCTCGGGGCATGGAGGAAAGGAGGAGGGTTCAGGAGGAAAGGAGGAGACAAATTTGAGTATTGGAACACACCCCTAATCAGAGGCTGACTTTAGACTATGTCAGTTACACAGATTGAACTGTGTAACTACATGAATAGCAATCAACTACTCAGAACCTACATGCTGATGCATATGCATAATTTATCATTAATTTATATTTGCCTTTTTTTTTTTTGCTAATGATACTTTTACTCTATGTGGAGGCCTGTTGAAACATCTTCCAATGGGCATGTTTACATTTTAAAAAGTACAAAAAAAAACATTTATTTTTACAACCGAAGGAAAGAAACATGCAATTATTTGCTATGTAAATGAAGTGGGTCTGTAGCAGCCCTTATTATGGTCTGAGTCAGGCTGGGATTGCTAATTTAGCTTAGTATGACCCCTGACAAAGCATGTCTTTTGCTGTCGATGCAGAATTTAATTGGAGGTTGCATGACTGGCTTGACACAAACTGTTGAACATTTTCATAGGCTTATAGCAATTTATTCCAAAATTTCAATTATTTTGGCAAACTCTTAATGAACCTCTGCCCCTTGTTTTCTCCAAGCGTCATGTCTCCAATTAGCTGTGTGACACTGCAGTTCATGATTACGCTGCTGCTGAGCAATTCTCCTTAAAGAGAAGGGAGAGGAAAGTGCAAGTAGATATGATACATTTTTCATGATAATTCATTCACTTATTATACAACAGACAAGTCTGAAGAAATATAAGGAATTAACCCACCATTAAAATTGTACTTAATAGAATAGTTATATGCAAGGACTTTCATCACATCAGAGTATTCTAATGGGAAATGGATGAATGCTAAAAAAACATTCAGAAATAAGAACACATAAGAAAATACAAGGACCCTCCCTCCCACAACCACATTATTGGCTCATGCCTCTGCCCTTTTCTGATGGTTTTCCTTCCATTTTCCCCACATTGGTAGTTACCCTTTTAATAGCAGAATGTCACCCACACAGCTTCTAAAAGGTTTGATTTCCTTTGAAATCAGAATGTAAAGCTGACTCCGTAAGTAGCAGAACACTGGAATCTCATAATTCACACTCACTGCATTGTGTGTGATTAGAACTTATATATTTATATTGGTCAGTGGGGGAATTTATAGCAAAGTTTGGGCCGTTACATGGTATTTCTTCGTCATACACCTTCCATACAGAGTAATAATCAGACTCAGTGATTCAGGCAAGATATCTGCCCATACCATAACACATTCATGGGCAGGTTTAAGAGTTGGGAACACTACCTGGACATGTAGAGTTTATTTTTATTATGCCAGGTTATACACTATTTTCCATTTTCCTTGGTTAAAAGATGTTTCTGCTTGGCATCTCTTCCATACATATATGCGTTATAAGGCTCATGGCATAGTTTTTTGCTAAGTCTGGATACTTTTTTTTCTTGCAGCTATCCTGTTCAGTGTCCATCTACCTTCGTCAATTATCTTCACTTTGCAATCACCACCCTTGCTCTTTTCTTGTTTTGCATTTTCAACCATTTTCCCCTTGACTGAGTACATGTGTTTGCTGCATCTGTGACTGACTCACAGTGGCTCACATCAAGCACCTTTTGACCACTTTCAAAATTTGTGAAATTTCTTATATTGCTCTTTTTTTTCAAATTCATTTCATGGCAGAAATGTGCAGGTGTTTAGCATTGGCATTAATATGAAATACACATGTATACATCTTTATGTAATTTTGTTTAAAATATGACTCCATTTTCATTTAATGTTTCCATTTATTTTTTCTATTCCCTATAGATAAATGTTTATCTGTGCATGCGTGTGTGATGTGTGTATTTGTATTTGCCTGTGTGACCGTAGGCATATTTGTAAGTCAAAGATCAGCATTGTTTACTTGAGAGGGGGTGAAATATTGTTGTGTGCACTTCTAGAAATACAACCACTCTCCATCAATGAAGATTATAAAATATTCATGATTGAAAACAACACGTTTGTGTAGCGTGACCATGTCTGACCTTGGGCAACAGCCCTAGAGCCAAAAGCACGGACACAAAGATGAAAACACTATGTTTCCACACCCCAAACACAAATGCCAAGTGGCAACTCTACATTCCATTCCTTTGCTGTTAACAAGATATTTTTGTTAATTATTATTTTGCATTTTATATATTTGCAATTCTGTGCCTGCTAAATTAAGCAAACCACTGTTTTTATAGATGTCAGTGTAGATTCACAACTGTGGTGTGTCTGTCAAATCCCTTTGCTCAACATGTCACAGACTTGTTGCCTCTGAGAAGCCCTGGAGGAAAAGGCTACTGGAGATTCAATGCCGTAACATTGCCCTTGAACAGCATAAACACAGCGTAAATAGACCAGAACTAGAGGGGCAAACAATTCATTTTCTTTACCTGAGCAAAAGTTTCTGTTTCTGTAATATGAGGTTCCTGATATATTCACTCTTTTTCTTCACATATATTTTATTTGTAATTACATTCCACAATTAAGTTAAAAGATACCCTTTCACAGATTGATGGTGTTTAACAAATTAAAACACATATTCTAAATATTAAGTGCCAAATTCCTACACATCCAACCAAAAAACTAATGAGTAAACTAAATGCCTAGCTGGTTGGTGTATTTTATCATGTAGCTTCATGTGAGCATGTCCTCCTGCAGGCATAGTCTCCAAAGAACAGAGGGCAAATGGGAAATTGAGATACCACGACTACCAAAGCAAGTGGCATGATATGTCCTATGAATCACTTATTAAGAGCAAATCATAGTTGCTTGGAATACATGGTTCAGATGAAAATGGGTTAATGTGAGTCAGTGATTGACAGGACATGGGAGCTCCCCACACCATGGGTCTTCTCTTACATCATATTTGCAGACTCTATTCTAATACCAACTCTAATACCAACAATACCAAAACTATGCATTTGAGTGTGAATATGTTACGATATTTCCTGGATTCTCATACTGAAGGATATACAAACAGTTTGCTTTGTTCCGTGCTATTTCAATAACTTCTGTTCCCAGAGTTCTTGATACTTTTATTACTGACACTACTAACACAAATTCTATTATAGAAAAAGAAGTGAACTGGAAAGTTTTGCAGTGGTTTTCTGCATATTGTTGAAAAAATACAATAATAGAGATATTGACAACCTCTTTTAAAACATCTGAAGGTTGGATAAAGATGTTCAATTTATGCAGGTTCAAGAACAAACTCAAAGAAAAATGTTAACATTAAAGTTAATTCTAAATACAAAAACCTTTGTAAATTCTTTCGCTTAGATACTGGGGGTACATACTCACCAGTATGTCTGGCAATTGACACTACCAAGTGCATAAGCATGAAGTGTGAATACTTGCCATTGCAACATTGCCATAGTCACCCCACAAGCTATTACCACAATAAGGAATATTTTATTGGGGTGGCTAGCCTCATAATCTAATTTAAAAAAGGAATTATTGCAAACTATTCAGTACATATGACTGAAGGGCACTCACAGACCATAAAAAGTAGTTCTTGTCTTTCTTTTTAATGCTTCTCCAGCGGTATTAAAAGTAGCATGATTCACCCATTTTAAAATAAAAACTATTAAATCAGACAGAATTAGCATAATCCTCCTTTTTAAATCTTAATGGAAATTTACACGTTGAGTCTCCAGGTCTCAGGGCTTAAGATTTAGAACTAATTTCTGTCTTCAGTTTGTAAAAATTTCTACATCTCCAATAAATTGGTCTCTGATCAGTGATCAGAAAAGCAAATGGACCTGAATGACTTAATGTTGAGAGAGTGTATTTCATTACCACCAGGTCCTGTCTAACCCCAAAGTCTCCTTCACTGCCTGGGAGAGAACTGCATCAAGCCAGTGCAGTTTGTACCACTGAAGGTCACATCAGAACTGCTGCTTAGAGACTTCAAAATACAAAGGAATGTTGGTAAACCCAACTAACTAATAAATAATAAGATGTTCGGTGAATTATTTATATCCTTTTTCCCAAAATACTGTATATGTTTCAGGACAATTCATTGTACATAATTTCTGAGTCTCACCAGTCGCAGAGAGTTACATTAATTCCAGGAGTAGAAGGGACAAACACCCTGCTGCACTAACAACAACTGAGTAAAATGAGCATCCTCGCAATCTACACTTTTTTGAAAGCATGAAGAAAATACAAAACCTTTTTTGTTGGACTGCCAGGAGCCAATCTTGTTATGTTCACTATATAGACTTATTTTGTTTCTCAGTGTTACTGTGCTTTTGCCTGGTAAAAAGGAGCATGCTCCAGGTTGGAGCACCTCATTCTTGATTGACCAAACAATGGAAGACTTCAAATGGCCTTCAAAGGGATTTTACTATTCACAGAGGAATGACCTAACACATAAAGGCTCCTACACAGTTTAAAACTATATAAATCCAAACCACAGCTGATGGGACTTTTCAGATGTATCAGAACTTATTAGTCTACTGACCACAAAGATAAACAGAGTTGTGGTGCTTGTTAAAACCTCATTAATTGGAGCAAGAGTATAGTCAGTCATAAATTAAATCCCAAGAATAATAATCTAGTGTCTGTGTGTGGAATGATGGATGTGGCCTGTAACACAGCCTGCATTAAGTTACAAGAAGTTTATCTAATGGGCATTTGTAATAATTACAATCAATGGTGTATTTGTGAAATGTTGCAGGGGTAGTGTGAAGACTAATGCACATGTCCTCTTATTCCCCAAGCCATTACTTTGTTTGCCATGGTTGTCATCTGTAATCCATCTCAACTCTTATTGGGATATGCACTATTTTTAAACATACATGCAAATACCTGCATGGCTCACCTGCTCTCAGTTTGCCAACTAAATCCGTGAACAGAACATTAGAGAATGTGTCACTCCCTGCATATTATTATTCTTAGTACAGTATTTACTGATTCCTTAATTGTGATCAGCATTTGTCATGTGTTTTTTTTTTCCTTTAAGAACTTAGAAACTTAAGAAAGTGTACTATGTGATGAAAAACTATATTACATATTGTAAATGTAATTTATTCCATCCAGCCTCCTCAGGGGACAACAACACAAATAAGTCATCGATTGAGTTGGCCTCTGTGATAGTAACCTAATCTCATATGCAATCCAATTCTCAAGTATATAAATTCTAAATTCACAAATACATACAATCCATGTATAATATCTCTCTCTTACACACTCATACATAGACACTCATACATACATATATTTTATACACATTTCTTTTTCACTTATTCTACGTTGTTCATTTAATACTGCCAAAATTAACTTTGACCTCTTCTTCCAGTTTTCCTGTCTATAACCCATTCTCATCTTGGCTGCAAATGAGAACGTGAACACTCTTACCAGTTGAGAAGCTCCATTAATTTCAGCCATTTTCACACTCTCAGTAAAGCACATTCAGAGTGAAAGGTGTTGTTTGACAGATCAATACACCTTTCAGAGGAATCCATCCACTGTACACCATCTCATTCTTACTTGCTGGATATGCACTAAAGCAAGGAAAACATAATAACAAAAGTAACCTTTTATTGCTTCTATTGATTATTGTCATGGAAATACAGTGCAGACAAGAAAAACTGCCCAACTATGAAAAGTAAAGCATAGCTACTGAAATGCAGGGATAACAAAAACTGATCTGATCAGGGAAAACAAATCTGTGAAAAATAAAATTCTCTTATGCCCTTTTCTCTAGAGGGTACACATCTCTCTTCCTTTAGGAGACAACGTGTTCCCTATAATTTATGTTAAAGTTAAAGGTCAACCAAAATTATATTTTTCTCCCTTCAATCAAATGTACTCTTCATCCAAACAACATCTAAATAAATAATGTATTAAATGTACGATCCATCATCCACTAATGGCTATCACTGAGAAAATCTTCGAAATCACCTAACCTGACACAGGTCATGTCATCATACTCAACTTACGCAAACATGATCTGCCAGTATCCTCTGCCCAATTAAGCAGTCGTTTGGTTCATTTACAAGTGTGTATATATATATATAAACTTGCTGTGCATCAGTTCCAATGACTACAAGACATGGAAATGTGTGGCTAATGTGCTAATTCAAAGCAACTAACAATAAAGATGAAAACCTTCCTGTTTTGGAATTACCTTTTGTGTATTGACATTGTCTTTACTGGACTTTGGGGAAATGTGCAGTCTGCATGGTATAATTGGCTATAATGATTAGTTACAAAATGCTCATATTGTGTTGCTAATATTAATACACAGCAAGCATGACCAAGTTAGACCATAGCAACCATGATATGAGACAAAAGAGTACATTAAATACAACATGGAGACGAGACAAATTAGCCTGAAAAACGAATACTAGGCTGATGATATTTTTGTATGGCTGTTAAACCTTGCAGCATTCCACTCATTATTTTTGCATCTTAACATAGCAATTTGTTTGTTTACTATCGGCTTTCCTCCTCTGTGACATTCAAACTGAAACTGACATTGCACTGGAAAACATTTGGTTTGGAACTTATTCAGAAATTAAAGTTTAATGTAATTAAACTTGAACAATAATTGAATACATAAACAGTGGGAAAGAAAAAAAAAATCCATGTGACGACAAAACAAAAAAGGCTGACAACAAAACATAACTAAAATATCCTCATGGCCAAGGTAATCAGAAGTGTTACGAATCAATAGTTTTTGTGGACCATGATTAGGTTATAAGCAATCACTTTTGTCCAAATGATACTGTGCAATCATAACAGCACAAAGAGTAGAAAATTAATAAGAATAATTCTCATCTACATGTACCATTTTCTCAAGCAATACTAACACATGCTTCATGTGAAAGCAGACTACCACTGTTTTTAAATATTAATGATAACTGTAAGCTACCCAATGTTGGTCAGTGTAAAAAGTGCAAAAATCTCGTGTTGAATGTGTAGCATATAATACTGAATTTAGAACTACATCCGTTTTAGATGAGCTATCACTTTTAACCATTCATTCTATCATTTAAGGTAAAACACTGCAGGTAAAAACAGCACACATAATGTAAGTCATTGTAAAACATTTCAAATGCAGACATGGGAACTGTCTTTGGCCATCCTTCATGAACTTATCAAGAAATATAGCTAATGTGTCACATAAATGATTCAGCTAACTAAATAATTGAGTGTAGTCTGGCCTGAAATTCAGGAACAGATACGGCCCTTCTTGCCAACCCATTTCAAAGCATTGTACCCTCATCTAGAGTCCACAAGGACACCTAATCTCCTGATTCCTGCCACAGTCCTTCCAAATTCTGATGTGTGGAGAAGCCTAAGGCAGCATTGTTGTCTTCTTCTTTCTTCACTCTTACATGAGCTGTTGAGGTATATGTCCTCATTTTATTGAAACACTGAATAAGTGAAGGCAAATTTGTTTTACATTTGTGACTAATAACCAAGGACTTCCTTTTTCTACTACTGGTTCCTTGACTACAAGAACATGCTGTATGTGACTTCCATATTGCGTTTCCACTGCTGAGGGCCAATTACGTTATTCAAATAATGTCAATTACACATGGTGCACACTTTAAATACTATGAAAACAACTAAACTTTTAGTCTCTTATTGTGAATTTAAATGCACCCATTTTTCTACAAAGAAGTGTAGGTCTTTACTGTCAAATGGTATATAGAAAATAAATCAACACGTGCTGCATGATTTCTGTAAACAGATGTAATAAGCTTTCCTAAATTGCTAATGAAACATATCACAATGATGCTGTCACCCCCATGCAACGGACAAAAAATACAAGCAAGCCATGTCACTACAGCTGGGAAAGTATTATATATTCTTACTGCATCAATATCCACCATAATCACAAATCAGATCCATGATTATGATCAAATCAATTACTTGATTGTTATGTCAGGCCAGACACTTATCTGATAAGGGAGATAAATGTATGCAATTAGCTAATTTTATCAAACAACAAGTTAAGCACAGTCCAGGAGACTCCAACCTCAAACAACCTCAACAAAGTACAGAATGCGATTTCAAAAAATATTGTGTGCATGCAGAGTGAACAGTGTTCATAGAAGCATGCAGGTAGTTACTCAGGATTTGCAATGGCACAGATTTTCTCCTGCTCAACAGGTGTGCCAACACTGTTCTGTATGACAGTGTTCAATGTGATGGTATGTGTACATCTGACAGGTAGAATCCAAGAGGACAGTGACTCAATATAGAGAGCGAGGTTTTTAATTGTTCCCCTAGGAGATGTACTGTCCACAGTAAGACAGACAGGTGGCAGTCACACGCTCTACAGGTCTGATTTAATTGGGTTCCTGAGGCTGTGCGGTTCCAGGCAGGTAAGCAAAACCCATCTGTTTTCCACAAAGGCCCAACACAACGGAACTAATAGGAAGTGTGTAAATAAAGTAGATTTTTGCTGTGTCAAAACATGAGGAGAGCATAATTTTTCGATGAGAAATGGTTACAATTTTCATAGAAGTGCCTCACTTACTTTTCCAGCAGCAAACCATTGCATCGTAGACCTTTTAAACTTGTGGAGGATTATTGTCAGTGGTTAGCAAGTGGCCCTAGTTCTCCACAAAGAGTTGATATAAAGAGACATGGAATACAAACTGATAGGATACTCTCCATTAGCAGAGCTGTGGGCCATGGACCTAGGGCAGTCCAGATCATTTCATCAATTGCACTTAACTCCACAGCTGACTGGGCCAACATTGCAAGGGTTGTAATTATCTAGGCCTGCCCTGGAATGTGTCTCTCACTGTATAGAAACAAAGCGAAGAGTAGAGTTTATGGTGGACTTAAGTGGGGACCTGTTACAGCTTCAAAAGTCAAGTGTTTTCTGGAAAATTGCTTATTGAGCTACAACATCTCTTGCCTTTATCAATAAGCACACAGCAGGAATTAATATGTCATTTGAATGATTAAGGGACATTTTTCTGTGATCTGCATCTTTATTTACATGACATAAGTGTGATTAAACATCTATCAATTTACTACACATGGATATATCTCTTCTCCCATTCCACTAAAGTGGAATCAGTTGCAAGCACTTCTCTAACATGTCAATCAATCCGAAACCAAAAATCAACCACATCAACAAACACCCCAGACACCTCTCAAAGACATTACTATACCATAACTCAGTACAGTTAAGTAAATCACTACATCACTCTGTGGAAGTGACTGTCTATGGGAGCAAGAAATCAAAATATGGATCTGAGTCACAATAAATCATAATAAACATGCAACTAATTTGGGAAGTATTGTATTTAAATGCATAAGTGTATATAATTAACATTCTAATTCCATGAATCCCTTTAGGGATAAGGGATTGAATGTTCTAAGTAACATAAAAATAATTTGTATATTATTTTTATATTATCTCCCTCCATTCCTTTTCCTGAGTCTTCTCTGTAGTATGGCTGAACTAGGTTCATTTCCATTGCACGTGACAAACAGGTGAAACAACATGTAATTTGACCTGTCTCCACATGTTTAGACATCATTCTCCCAACCTGCATTTCTGGCCAGCACTTCCAGTCAGTGAGAATTAAGGAAGAATTCCAGGGGGCAACAACTCTCTTTCAGTACGTAGCATCATCTGACCAGTCAGTTAATTGGTGAACACATCAGGTGATGGTTATTGACCAATCAATTTTCAAAGTCTCATCAGTAGGCAAAGCCAGACCGAATCCCAAGGTGTGTGCACTAATGGTGTTGATACCAAAGGGAACTGATCCAACAAAGGTGTGTGTGGAGGTGGAATGATGACAAGAAACAAGATGAGAGCCAGGGAGCCTTCACAAACCAAGCCTGGCACTTTCATCTCTGTTTTGAAGTAGTTTATTTAGTTTATTTGTTTTTTGAAACATTCTCCACAACTTGTCCAGATGAGGTCACACATTTTCAGTTGTTTGGAAAGGAAGAACTCATTACCCAGAATAAAACATATGTGTGTGGTATGTGTTAACCTCTTAAGCTATAACAGCAACCTGCAGCCCAGTGGCACCATAGCCCAGTTCTTCACAAAGAACAAAAAATAAGAAAGAAGCAGGCCACTGCCTACAAAAGTTAAAGAAACCCAGATAGGGACACAGGAAGCACACATGGTTATGCAGGCCTGACTATAAATATGCTACAAGTATTCTTTCCCCCCTTATTTTCTGTATTCTCTGACTAAGATTCTCCAGTTGTACCTCACAGTTTACCACTGCACTACAGCTGATGCATTTGCCTGTGAGCCAGTATTTGTTTCCCAGTTAACAGCCTACATGATGCTACAAGGAGAAAGAAGTTGAGATTTCTCTTTCATATATAGCCAGCAGATACACACTCTGGACTCTTCCCATATCAAATAGCTGAAGCTTTTCAGGTTTGACCTTGGAAAACATGTGGATATCAGACCTCCTGTGAAAACTAAGCTGCTTGTGGAAGAACTTGTGGTATTGTTACCACTGGACTAAATAAAAATCCATTTTCCCAACACGGTGATGAGGGTACTTTGCTGTAGAGTGTGTTATACCTTGTTAAACCTATGTCTGTCAGAGGTCCTGGTGCACACTGATCATTAAAGATTCCATGCTACTTTTTGAAAAAGATGGAGTATTATCCATGGTGTCCTGTTAACATTTACAAAAACCGTTTTACTCAATCGTCCCTCCAAAATCAGTACCAACATGTTTCTAGCCATACAATCCCTTGCAGTCCCAACCAACAGATCCCCCAAGTCATCACTGCTGAGTTTCTAGTTACTCAACATAGCTAAATAAAAGATATATTATTTCTGATGAGAAATGGTTGTTGTGGACACCTAGGTTTTTTTGGAAGCTAACATAGCACAGCAGCTTGACAGAACCAGGCTGACTTATACCCATCCCACTCCTGACAGGGTGAGGCCAAACATGTCCTGTGGCTTCTGACTGCCAACATAGTTCGCTGACGTGATTGAGGCTGAGGCTCGAAACAATAATTTAGCATCAGTCTTTCTTCACAATATGTAGCTTTAATAAGATTATACACCATTACAAGTCATTAAAGAAATATTATAGGTTTAGGTGAGACATTATAGGTTCAGTTGCAAAAGGGGTCATCCAACAAGCAAGAAGCACTGCATTCTCATTAGTGATAAATCGTGATTACTAGATGAAAGGAAGGGTTGCCATACAGTCCAAATATCTTGACTCAATTCTCCAATTTTGTGTTCCTAGGAATTTCTTCTTTCTGTTGTGGGGTTGAAAGAGGTTTTCAGTATCATGCTTCTTAAATAGTATGGTATTGTGACAACCCTAATACTTAACAGACTAAGCTATTGTTCTACATGGTTCGCTCATAATTTTACTGCCAGGAGATATATTTTTTCTATGATCTTAAATGCCATTGCCTCATATCAAAATCCACTGTGGTCCTACCAATGTGACTGATGTAAAAGCAATAGGCCTGCTGAGGGCGACAGTAAAACATACCATTCCAAGTGTAAAGAGCACATCCTTAGATAAAGGCCCAACTCATACTCTCACCTTAGGGCAGGTGTCTTCTTACCATGACATTTGGTTTTCTGCTAAAATGGTGACATTGTCCAGATTCAACATAATGGAAACATATTTTGTATTTAACTATGAACCATGATTGAATGATTTAGTGTGTGAAGAATTTAGTAAGTAATTATGTTTCACATTCAATCTAACTACAGTGTAAAACATATTTTCAAACATATATCACATCCACAAACAAATAGTTCACCAAATTGTGAAATAAAATAAGTTCTGAAAAAAACAAAGCTAAACAAATAAAGTTAGCTCTTACAGTTTGCCTTCTTGATCACCAAACTGTGTGAAATGTCCACTGCACCCTATGCCAGGTATTACCAGCATGCCTGTGAAATTTCATAGGTCAATCATTTGAATAGCATACATATATTTATCCCAGCCATCTTCATTCATAAACAACAGTGAAAAGTTAGTTCTACTACCACAACAAATTGACTAAATACATCAAATAAATATAATTGTATGCAATACACAAATATGTTTGACCTTCACATTACTATAGCACTTTAAAATAATATGAATAAGCATGTTGAAGATATGGTTGCTGATTTCAATAAGCAGGACATCATTGTACCTCACTTTGTCCAGCATCCAAAATACTTTCAGTTTTGCTGATTTATTAATAGCTTTGCAATCACATAAAATCTAATACAGTTTTGTTCTCAAATGCCAGGAGAATACATATAGCCAGTCAATGCAAATAGTTTTCTAGTCTGTAAATCAAACAACAGATTAGGAATCACACCGCTCATGTGTATGATACTAAATTAGGGACAGAGAAAAGAAAAGAATTATGAGCTAAATTAGTCAAAACTAACTATATAGTCATGTTGACCATTTGAATGACCACTTGTAGGCTACCTATTGGTAAAAGGATATACTTTATTATTTTTGGATAAATTACATAAATGTAATTGTAACACATACCGATTGAAGAATTTGAAGGACAAAGTGTTGGATTAATTCTAGGCCTAACGGACTGTTAAAGATAGGACAAGGGGAGCATGCCCAAAGCTGACAACCCTTGCCAGGCCTCAGGTGCAAGCCCATTTGTCAGTCTAGAAGGTCATCATGGCTGAAACAACTCAGTGGCCAGTGATGTCAGATGTCTTCGCTTTCTGTTTTATGGACCATTGTCCACTATTGTGATCCACCATGGCAAACAGAACTCTATGCTCTGCAGCCCTGAATTGGGTAAAAAATAAACCTTTTGTGTGTCAGTAATCACACAGGAATTTAAGCAGTGCTGTGCACTCATGGCTGAAAGGCCCACAAGGCACTGCTGGTGTTTGTGCAAGCCAAAACCCCTTATCAGCTTCTGTCTTCAAATCCACATGCCAGGGAGAGAGCACAAAACAGCTTTTCACACCATGCCAGACGCCAGGCGTGTTCACGGTTTCCTGTCAGAGCAGCACAAAAGGTGAAGTGCAAAGTGACACTTGGGATAAGAATAGGTCTGTAACGTACCTCCTTTTCCCGACATTAATTTCTTCTTAGAGCACAAAGAGAGAGGATATGTTAGGTTTTCTCAGGGTGAGTTATGTCCCGGTCTACTTTTGCAGCAAACAGAATCAGAGATAGTGCCACTGATGTATCACACCACTGCACTGAAAGCTGACTGAGCTAAGCAGCCTGCATTTCCATTTATTCAACATTGGCAGCATACAAAGAAAATCGTTTAAGGTGTATCATTCTTCACATTACCATATTAAAAATTCCATGATAAGACAAGTGGTAACACCACAAAATCCTGACATCAGGCAGAATAAAAATAAACAACAGCTGCATTCTCCAACTGTTTCCTGAGGCAAAACATAAATATTAAAAAGCCACATCACAAACTGCAGCATTTGAAGGCATTAAAAGGGTAATAAAAGATACAGAGATGTCATTATTAAGGTGAAGCAGTACATGGTGGATTTTTCACTCTCAACAGCATGCTCTGCACGTGGTCAGGGAGCCATCTAAGGGCTGAATCTCCCACGCCAAATGAGCTCTGGCCAGATGCTATTACGCTACCAGGCCTTCGGGCTGAGACCTGCCAGTGCAGAGTCCTTCCTCAATACATCACTGTCCCCCCTAATTCACCAGCACCAATGGCAGGTGAGAGCCAATCGATGAGCCCGCCATCATTAGGATTCCATTTAATGGCCCTTGCTGACAGCCTTCCCCTGTTAAATACAAAATAACCAAAAAATAAATAAATAAATACAAATACATACATTGAGAGCTGTAGCCCCTGCCACTAAGCTGAGATATGAAACTGTGGAGTTAATTCCAGCAATTCGAATAATTATGGTTATTTTGGTCATTATAAACAGCATGATTGCAAAGGAGGGCAATTTTGACATAACATGTATGGGGTAGATTAATCAGTAGAGTCATGTGATATTACATTATTTCTTGTGCGAGTGTTCCTGAATAAAGGAAGAAACATTAAAGGAACATTCTCTGTTACTTTTCTCCACTTCTCTTATCCTCATTCTCTCTCTTTCTCTCTCTCTTGGATATTTTTAGAATACAAAATGATGTGCATGTCCTAAAAGTAACCATATGAAGTAATTTTGGTGAGAGACGCTTCTGGTTGCATGCCCAGAGGCAAAATTAGGGAACCTCCATTTTTATTCACAATGATATGGTCAGCACTGATGAAGGGGAACTGGATACAGCTGCACCTGGTAGTTAATTACTGCTTTCACTATGTGCCAAATTGGACATATTTTGCTTCCAAAAAACAATCATG
Source organism: Albula glossodonta (assembly GCA_019788955.1). Classification (NCBI taxonomy): domain Eukaryota; kingdom Metazoa; phylum Chordata; class Actinopteri; order Albuliformes; family Albulidae; genus Albula; species Albula glossodonta. The sequence continues at coordinate 22,898,088 of JAFBMS010000009.1, forward strand.
TTCAGGTCCTCATTGACCAAAGTGGGGCACTTCATCCTCCCTCAGCACTATAACATTGACATTTCTTCTTTTGCTTCACAATTAACAAGACTGTAAAAAGACCATGCCCAGATCAACATAGAGGCATAGCATTCTCAGCACTTAAACAACCATTCACATAGTTTTACATATTGTAAGGTAATAACCTTACAATATGTAAAACCTCTAAGCAATCACTAAAACAATTAAATCTAAAATGTCTGAAATTATCTGGCTTAATATCTGACTGAGAATCATCCTTCCTTAACAAGACAATTAAACAGAAACCCACCCATCAAGACCTGAAAAAATGTGATGTTTGGGGGTCTTTATTGGCATATGTGATAGGAGGTATTTGCAGCATGAAAATCCTACTGTTTATCTTCAATTTAATATAAAAGTTGCAACTCTGGTTTCTCCTTCAGTGGCAAGACTTACAGTTGTAGGAATATTGATGAAAGATACAATGCTCTCTGCTTTTTGGAGGTTCACATTTGCAAATGGAGTGAATGGTGGCTGGTAGGATTTCATTTTTTCACTGAATGATGGCACCTGACACAATATCTGCAGCAACCAGAGACCCATTTACACAGCAATAAACCAGTATGAGAAAGTCAAATGTTGTGGTGTTAATATGGTGAATGGTTGTGACTCTGCAGCAGAAGTGGGGTAAGAATGTAAAAAAACAGGCCTGCTTAGCAGAATGGCGCAGGTTTGAATCTTGACTGACTGATCCTGTCATACTATTGAGCAAAGCACTTAACTTGAATTACTGATATTCTCTGGATATTAAAGTGCATGTGAATGTTAAAATGCCAAACAATTGAGACATCATAGATTGAGACATGATGGATGAAACTGTCTGATAAAAATGAAAAATGTAATAATGCAACCAACAGGTCATAGATTATACCTTTAAATATATGCCTTTAAATAAAGTGAAGAGTAAAAGTCCTCCGATACTGTCCTAGGAACTCTAATGGTAATTTTATTTTGCTCTCTCAAGGGAGTAACTACCCGCACACAAATAAAAATGCTGACATCTCCACCCCGACCTTTGATTGGAAGTCGATCAAGCTGTCCCTGTCGGGGCAGAGTGGAACATATTCATGTGCTTAGTACAACAAAAACAACAAAAAAAAAACAGAAGTAGGCTTTGTCCATTGTAATTTTGTCAGTAGTGTAAGTGTTGTTTTTTTGTTTTTTATCTTTGTGTTTTTTCTTTAAATGTGTTATTAAATATGCAAACATAGGGTTTGATGAAAGTTGAATAATATTGAATGGTGTGTGTAATGTGTGGCAGAAAAGAATTCATGGAAAGGTGATGCATGGTTCTTGATCACATTTTTAGAGCCAGTGCAAAGGCATGAATCTATTAACATTCTTTCCAGTTCCATCAACTGCAAGGGGAGGTTTCTGGGGTGATGTGATTCTGTTAAAAAGTCAGAGTTTTCCCGCTGTTAACTTCCTCGACAATCCCACATAGCCCGGGGGAGGTACTGTCTCTTGTCTCAAAATCCTTCTAATGTTGATTAATGAAAGGAAGTGAAGCATGTAATATGTAACTGACCTGAGGAATAGCTACTGAATAACAAATAACACTCACACAACACCATCTCCTTCTCTGATCCCATAACCTTTTTTTTTAATGGGTGACAGCCAAGGAAGTAACTCCACTTTTTTTCTTTACAGACAGATGAGGGGGGCAGTGTTAAATTGCCCTAATTAAGTAACTAATCAGTTAAATTAGTGGAAAACAAGGTGGGGTAGGAGTTCAAATCCCTTTGGAGACTAAAAGTGGCAGTGTTGTTCTGTATGACTGCACATTTCTATTGTCCTTCACACCCCAGGAGAGCCATTACAGTCTATTCAGATACTGCACAGTTCCTAACAGATAAGCTTTCTGTGCCAAAAAGGTATTGGCCTGTCTCCAGGTAGGTGTGGCTATGCTTCAAATATGGACAAAAAAGCACTTAAGTCAAAATGACTCACATACAACACCAACACCAAGCCAAGTAAGATTTCTTTTTTTTTTTTTTACATCTTGAGATTATTTTTGAAGTGACGTCAAAATAGATCTACAATGTTACCTAGCAAAACTGGAGCAAGGACAGATCGAGTGAACCACAACACACCACTACAAATTACTGGAGAAAAAAAAACAGAGAATCATTGAGAAAAACATGATTATAACATGTTTAAAACATTAACAATAACTCATAAATGAATACAATGTATTCAGTGTGATTTACCAGCTATCCTTTGGTTGTCTCAATGAACTTTACTTTTAAATTGCAATCAAAACTTGAAACTTGTTTTATATAATTTATAACCTCAAGAAAAATAATCATACAACCTCTGCTTACCTAAGGTAACTGTCATTTTTTTACTTGAGTCAGTGGTTTAAGGGATTTTGTGTTCTTAAAAATTCTGCAAGATATATGACAACACTTAATGGGGTAAAACTGCCAATATCAATTTAACTAAAATTACATTTTGTTTTCATTTGTGTGTGATTTATAATTAAATGGAAGTGTAACTATCTACGCACCCTCATATTATTCTGCAAGTTAATTTTGGTGATCCTGCAAAGAAAAAATAATTACACCTCCACTTAATTATAAGAAGAGTGATTGTTGATTGTATCCTTGCCAATGATCTTTATTTTGATGAGTTGCTTTTGTTGCCTTTATTTTTAAGTTCATGTCAATAAGGCTTACAACTTTCAACCCACCACCGCCATGCAATGTGCTACCTGTGGGTTGTAGGAGAGTCATGATGACGGTTTTAAGTGTCCATTTGAGTGGAGTGTTTCCATTCTAGGGCTCAGCTTTCTCTTGCTTTTCCCCTCCTCACTTATAGTAAAATGTCAACCTAGAACTAATGAATAATTTCAGGAGGTTTCATTACACAACACAGAAAAAGAAAACAGTGTAGTCCAAGTGATCCCAAGGACATCTGTAGGTCAAAGCATCCTCCCTCTGAATTATTAATCAAATCATTCACTTCACTTCTCAGAAGTGGATTAGTAACAGTTATACATTGACAGCTTATATATATATATATATATATATATATATATATATATATATATATATATATATATATATATATATATACTGAATAATGTGCATGCATGTACATGAGTGTGTGATTGCTACCATTGAGACAGAATTCAGTTAGAAACCAGGTATTTCTTCCCCAGTGAACTTTTGTTCATGGTATTTTTGTCACAGGTTGCTACAGTAGTTAATTTAATCGATGGACAGTGTTCCTATGAGGACATACTATTTCTATTCTTTATTATTTACAGAAGCAGCTCAGGTTAAGAATCTTTGATGTATAAATCTACCTGAGCTATGCCTCGCTGTGTGACTGCCACACTCAAGTCTGTGTGGCGAGACAGCTCTGGCCAGCTCCGGGCTCCCCTGTGAAGTGAGTCTGATCTTAACAGATTGTCACCGGATGCTTCAATCTGCTCTGCGCTGAGGACCACAGTGCTGTAATATTAATCAAGACAGAGCAGCGAAGGTTAAATCACTACTGTCTATGACTGAGTATGTGAGGCTTTGTCAGGAGCTTCTCAAATGTAGATTTTGTGAATGTGTATTTATTTATTTATTTATTTTTAATTTCAAGAAAAGACAGAGGAACAATGTGTAATTTAACTGCCAAATAAGACACCTTGACACCAGACATCTAGTGCTGTGACCTCCCCTGGACTCATTTCCAAATGGCTTTTGACATCCTCCATAAAATCTAAAACGAATCACATGCTCCAATTAGATATACTTGCGAAATGATGAGTGTAAGGAGATCTACAGGTTTTTTTTTTTCAGAGAATCATTGTAGGTGGTCTTTATGGAGCAGATCTGCAAGCATGTACTATGCTGAATTTTCCTGCTCATTAGCAAGGAGGTGAGTGTGAAGGAAGGGAGGGCTGTATTTGCCTTTGTCTTGTTAATCTCCCTGGCTGGGCTGTGGACTGTGGTGATGTGTATGATGAGATATGAGCCTTAGAGCCCCTTTGTGCTGTGGGGAGGGATGGGATGGTCAAAGATGATTACCTCCATTCCCTCCCTCATCAGCCCACAGCTTCTGCTCTCTCTTAGTCAGACACTGATAACAGCACAGGCTGAACACTTGCCTGACCATGTACAACTACTACCCACACATACAGACAGATACATTCAGTTACACACTTACACACACACAGACACTTGCGCGCAGATAAACACACGAATGCACAGACTCATTCAGACACACACACACACACACACACACACACAAACACTGTTTGGTATAATTATTCATGCATGCATAGTCACATGCATAGTGCTCCCAACAGATGTCAATCAATATATGTCATGATTTACACAGTGAAGGAGAAAGAAACTAAAATTAATATTTAATTCCAGTTATGAGGATTACCCTGATTTCTCACTGATAATTTCTCTCAATTGGCAGACTTTTTAAATAGCATTTGGCCAGGTCACCAGGTTTTAATATTATTACTATTGGTCCATTTGTGTCCCGTAGACATGTCTCCAGTAAAAAAAAAAAAAAAAAAAAAAAAAAAACAGGTCTTCCATGAGAAGGACAGTTTTGCGTTTTTAACCTGGATACAAAAGTTCAGTAAAGTGGTAAATGGTAAGACCTTCATTACCATATTTAGCCATCCACTCCTCTGCCTGTCCACTTATTTCCTGCATTATTCTTCCTCAGTGTCAGAGTAATCATTCATTAGCCAAAAATATCTAGCAATATTCAACTGTATTCAATTTCAAGACTTGATGTTTTGTGCATACCTATTATTTTTCAAATTTAAGCCTTCTGGCGTGTACAGCTGAACCGGGCATATAGAATATAGTAAACATTGAACAATGCTCAATGCTCACAGCTATGAGTTATTGACTGGAATAGAGACAAATATTTCTTCAGTTGGCCCTTGGACAATAAAAAATCATAGAGGCAGACTCAAAGTTATGCAGGAGACAAAAATAAATAGATAAAATGACAGCTAAAATGACGATGAAAATGGGGTGGGAAGGCTGAAGTGATTGCATCCGATGAAGTTGCTCTGTGTAATGGAAATATTCTGTCCATGCAAACATAAAACAGTTACAAACACAGTCATTTTCTCTTCAATACTGCCAATTTCACTTTCAAAAACATCTCATCTCAGAGTGTGGGGAGATCAATATAGCAATATGAGGTCAGGACAATAGTGCAGAACTGACACCATCCAGAGTCTTAATATGGGCCTTGAATAATGTACGTCAATTTGCCCAGGATCAAGTTTGCAAAGAGTGACACAAGGAAGCCTGCAGGTCAAAAACCTGTAAACTTTACAGGCAGCAATCACCTACCCCAAGCTTTGTGACCTTTTAAGTATGAACTGTGAAGACATTTTCACAGATTGCTTTTCTTAATGTTTCTTTTGTTAATCTTTTCTTAATGAGGTTTGACATTTTTCGGCTGGCTTCACAGAAAATTGTTTGGTTTCCATGAACATCTGATCATTCAGGAATCAAACACAAACAGCATCAGGTGCAGAACTGAAGCGCTCCTGTATCCAAGCATCAAACATACACAAATGAACAGAATTCATTCCTATTACAAACCATCTGCTTTCAGTTATGAATTATTATCCAGCACTGGATATCCATGCTAAAACTCATGTTCAAGCAATCTTAAAATGGCTTTCCACCTGATTCAGAAATCCAAATTGCATCAGTGTCACATCATACAAAACAAATGTATGGACAAGAACACAACTATATGAACCCCAACTTAATTATAATTGGACTTTTGTAGAATTATTCTCAGACAAGCCCACCACCTATCACATCAACCTTTCTGGTCCCATACAAGTATATGAACACCATTTACCTCATCTCCCTTTGTACTTTGCCTTTCCGGCATCCCTCCTCCCCCATCACCACAATCTCTTTCTTTAAAAAACAGCCTGGCTAATCCTGTTTCTCCCAGTTTCTTTTAGTCACCTATAGTGGGATTCTGCCTCTCACCACTGAGGACAGGTACGACTCTTCCCCAGTTATACTCCAAAACCAAGAGTTCTATCACAACTTTTTGTTTACTCCGGCTAGCGTCATGCCCAGTGTCAGCCAAGGGGAGAACAGCCCCAACAGCTAATTTCTGAAAAACCATGATAAAGTGTGAAGATCCTTACCACTAATCCATCTGGGTTCGGGGTCGTGAGTCACAAACTCTGGTTTGAAGAGGTCCTCCACGGTCAGTTTTGTATCACTACCAGCAGTGGTATCTGCTGCAAAAACAACATCACCATCATGCCTCTATGACTGAATATGTGTGAAATGAGAAGACCACTCATAGGCACACTTACAAACAGTAACAAAGAAGAAAGCACTTCTATAATACATTTACAAAAAGGCTAAAACATGTTAAAACAACACTGTAGCAGGTCATTCTAATAGAATGTGCATGATAAAAAACTGTATTCACAATAGACACATTTAAAATGAAAGATTGTGTTACTTAAATTCGGAGGTGGAAAACTCCAGGTTCAGTAAGTGAAAGCATTACTATGTGATTATTCTACCTGTGCAGAACAAGCACATAGTGGTTATTTTTAATTATCCAGTCTACCTGGCAAAAGAGTTGTGCTTATCAACTAGTTTAGTGAATGGATAGAACATAAGCATGGCAGTACTTCTACTCTCTGTACCTTGGGGTTTCCACCTCTGCTTAAATTTGATGACTTTTTTAAAATTACTCCATGTCATACAAAACAATGTGTTGTTGTAAAAGTTAAAGCACAAATCTGTTTTAAAATGATGGACATAGATACAGACTGGTTCGGTTATCTAAATCTGCATTGAGGATATTAACACTATCCTGACACAGTGCGGACCATCTTATCAAAAAACAGAACATATTCTCTGTTAAGAGTTAAAGAATAATTACATTGTGAATAATTACAGACATAACACGGATTACAGAGTCATTACCTTAGTCTCCCGCACACTCCTAACTGTAGTCACACTCTCTGTATAATCTCTGTCTTACCCCACTCTGTATGTTCACAAGCTCTATATCCACTCTCTATAACCCCACATTTTATAAATCAACACTTTTTATCCCCATACTCTCTGTATTGTATAACCCTAAACTCTATAACTTCACACTCTACCTCTAATCTACATCCCTACATTCTACATCCCCACACTGTATCTCTGCTCCATAACCCTATACTTTATGATGCTACAATCTAACTCTTTCTACAACATACATTCTCTGTCTCAAATCTATAATCCAACACTCAATATATTTGTGGGATTTACAACATTCAATGCAAAAGGTCATTTTTTACTTGACACATACATAAAATGTCATTTTTTCAGTGTAATAATTAATTTTATTTATGTATTGCTCAAGTGATTGCAATATAATTCTAATTTTATGAACCATTGAATGTCTCTCAGTAATGATTCCACTACTCAGATGATTTCAACAACCAAAGTATTGATCCATGGTCTGTGGGTCCAAAGGTCTATTCACATTACCAGGTGTGAGTAGGATGACAGACATGGTGATTAGGGAACAGACCACCAGAATGACCAGCAAAGCAATGGCAATTCCTTTCCAGTTCCGCTGTGGTGGGCTTCCACCCCCCAGATCCTGAGAAAAGAGAAATAAGAAATGAGACTGACTGATAATAATATCATCTGGATGGATTGTTCATTTTACTAGTCCACACTGTATCAGCCAATCCAGATATTTTAAATAGCTGTGAAGTTGTACAGCATCCAGTCAGTATTGATTATAAAAAATGAAGAAGAGGAATCCCTGTTAACAGTGTTGATGGTTTCCTGGCCTGTTGGCAAGGATACATGCATTTGTGTCAGTGCAACAGTTAAAAAATGTGTTAGGCTACACATAATTACACAGCTTGTAAATGGCTTTGCACACAGTGCATTTATCAACAAAATATTTGTCTCTGGTTTGACAAGATGTTTAAATAAGACACCTCACTTAGATGAAGAGGATTGATGTACCTCAATGTACAATTTTCCCTTTTCATCTCTTTCTTCTTTGCATTTGATTGAATTGGCCTGCATTGTTTCACATCCATTGTACCCTTGACAATGCAGTACCAGGCTGTGACTGCATGTTGAGTGTTGCTGTCTCAGTGGGCAGGACATTTGAAGGGATTATTCTGGAAACCACAGTAAGCCCTGCATGCCATGCTGTGTGAATCCATTATAGTATATTTATATATATATATATATCTGACCTAGGTCCGATGATCACTCTGTATACTCCTTGTGACCTAAGTTCAACCAACAAAGAAAACAGAAAAGAAATAGCTGTTAGCCTGTGCTAACAAGACAGTTTCATCTGTTTCAGCTTTTGCTATTGCTACTTGTTTGATGGAATAACTTAGCTGTGATACTCAGAGAGTTAAGACAACATAATCATTGATACTGCTAGCTACCTCCATTCAGCTACTTCTTAGTCAGTGGAAAAATAGCTATCTAGCCAATGTTATCTTTTTCATTAACATTCAGTAAAGTTCATAGCCAACAGTACATGAAAAGTGAGTACGATTTCATTCCTACACACAGGAAAACAATGTGTTTGGTAGGTTAAGACAGTCATCATTGTGTAAGCTGTTACAACAGTTCAAAGCCGAAAAAAAACAATTCAGCCTCGTGTAATATCAGTGTACAGATGTACCTGATTTATGAACAACACATTATTTTTTCTTACATCATAATGACTGCTGTTATAGTCGACAGTCTGTTACCTATATATTTCTTTTCACATCAGGAAAAATATTTCTCTGGTGAAAAACTTGTTTTTATTAATTGATTTACAGTCATTCAATTAAAATTCAATATACTGTAAACAATTTACTTTTTTCTGTAGCTTTCTTGTTATTTTTTTTCCTCAAATACACTATTTAAAATCACATAAGCTGCCATGGTTATTTATGTATTTATTTGTTACCTCTATTGACAACTTTTTAAGTATTTTCTGCTCCCCTGGTCCCGTTGAGGTTATGCATTGATAAATGAGGTCCAGTCTGTTTGTGAAAGGGATGTAATCTGCCATATGCTCCATCACAGAGAGATAGCTATTTGAATTGAATTGCCTGAACAAGTGTCATAGGTAGGAAAATAAATGTATAACTTATAAATTGTACAAACATCTCCTGAAAATACAGTTTAAAAAAATTCACAATTTTCACTTGGAATTTTCAGGGGGAAAAAAAAACTAGCTGATGGGATCCAAAAAGTAAAAGTTAAATATAGCAAGAAAAGCAATGTGATGGAATCTGACTCTTTCTTCTGTCCATTGTTGTTAGTAGAGGTTTCTCTATTCCCCTTTGGTTTCCAATACTGGAGAACCCAAATTGGAACATAATAACAGAAAGTCAGAGATATTTCTCTGAAGAGCATGCTGGGAGGAAAGAATGAACAATAATGGAGAAAGCATGCCTTCTCTTCTGTAAGCAACCAGAGCCTATAGGTGACATTGCTCACGTACTCTGTAAACAAAATCTTATGCTAATTGTACATATAGTCAACTGTATTTTTTTGCTCCATTAGGAACCTGTGTTAGAAGGTTGGTGTTACACAACAGCAAAAAGTTCATTTGCACATACCCTGAGTTCATTTGTAGGAGATACAGGCTTCATTCCTCATGTATAATGCATTGATAATGCAGCAGTGTGGTTGCAAAGCTAGCCATGTGAGAATTTCAAATAAGACTAAAGCTTGAAAAATATATAAAAAGCCTTGCATTGCATCAACTCATATTGTTCAGCAGTTCTATATATAACAAGCCTTATTTTAATTAATTAAACGGGCCTTTGGCAGTAGATATGAGCATAGTATTATAAAAATCAAGTCTAATATGAAGCTAGGTGTTAATAAAATGACTTGTGAATGACTTAAATGACTTAAAGTCATTACTGAATGTATGTATTTGTTCATATATTTGACCTACCAAGCTAATATTATGTAATATAGTCTTCACCCTATACTTAGCTATTTGGCCAGTGAGCATCTGCGTTAAAAATTTGTGTCAAATTTTAGGATGAAACTAATGTTAGCAAGGGTTTTTACCCTTATCCTCAGTAGGCAGATCTATTGAGCAATCGTAGGTTGTTCATGATAGCATATATATATACTTTATTTACAAATTTGTTCATTCGGAAATCTAATAAGTTAACTTATTTTAAACTATATTAACATTATCAGTCCCATGGCCATGCCAATTGCACATAGAAAACCAAATGGAGAAGAAGGGAAAAGCAAAGGCAGAGACAATTTTGAAACTACTCCTAGCTGCCTCATGTATTATGTAAGTGTACTGTACATTAGATCACTCATGTAAAATTTGCCCCAAATGTACTCATATCAAGATTGACTTTCACAGTTTATATGCCTTCATACTACATACTAATGTATTATGCAGCTGGGTTTATAAAAAAGGAACTCATTGCTAGTGGTTACAATGGGAATAAAACATTTGAAATCCAAACCTAAAACAGGCTGAATTGCATTTGGGTACAGTGCACAATAACCATATTACTGCATTTTTCAGTCAATCAGTGAATCGTTAATTTGGCTTGCTGAGTCACCATTTCATGGGGTCAGCTTTTGCATCTAAAACAATGGTGGCAGGAGTTTAGGGGAGCGGCTGCAAGCAACAGGAAGTACTCTATGGTACTCTGTAAGGCCACAAGGAGAAAGACAGAACTGTACAGGAAAAAATAAAATACTGGTGAGGCTTGGGCTTGATCAAACAGAGCCACAATTGGGGTTTTCTTCAAAAAAGAAGGAAAAAAATTATTCTATTGATTCTGTCTAAACCTGTTATTAAGATCCTCTCCAACTCTGGCCAAGTGAGGCATTTCCCAGATAAAACAGTCAATTTCAATATCGAAATCTTAAAGGAACTACAAAAATCTTCAGATAGCCTGCCAAAAGTACTCAAAAGATAGGAGATTTGATTGACTGAACAACTGGCATGTTGCTACGCTTCCAAGCTTTCCAAAGCTTGTTCAGTATACCATAGGTTCACATAAGTGAAACTACTGTACTGTCTTACTTTTGTATGCTCTTAAGTATTCATGTCTGGGAAACAAAAGATATAAGAAAGTCTTATGAAGCTGTTAATAAAAAAAAAAAAATCACAGTTCATTTTGAATCAACAGTGACTGCAGAAATGGAATTGAACTATTTGCTCTGGAGTAATTATTAAGTTCTTTTTCCTGATGAAAACAGCGATCATGACAAGATTCTGAATACATGTGTAGTTGAAGGAGTTGAAGGCCTGGCATATAGAAGCTGTTCTGTAAGATGATGTAGCCTCACAGCTGAAATGATTTGCACAGAGCAAATATATCATCAAAAGCGGACATCATTAAGCCAGACTCATTGTTTGATGATGTTGCAATCAATGGAAATTAGATCATTGCAATAGATGGCTCACAGACAGACCAGTCATCAAAGGAAGTAAAAGAACTGCATGGAACACACATATGCTACTCGATCTGAAGGGAACTATTTCAAGAAACAAAACAACAAAGGAAACCTCCAAATATTATCTCCTAACTTGACACAGCAGCTACTTGACACTCTAAGTAAAGTGAGTTGTGTTTGCGGGGTGGGGTAGGTACATAGGGGATCAGTCATGCTCCACAGCTCCATTCACTGCACTGTGCGCTATCATATTCACAGGATGGGCTGAGCAGGTCTGTCCAGGTCTTTCTTTCTTAACCAGTATCCTCCTCTCCTGTGCAGATGTTGCTCTCAGATATGTCCAGATGCTCTCCATTCCCTGGCTCTGTGTCCAGCTGTTTTGTCTCTCTGTTTCAGACTGTCCAGATGTTGTCAGCATTGCATGTCATGAGTCTGCCTCACCAGCAGGTGTCCCATTGCATTCAGGGGAGACTGTCTGTAGTCACTGTTTTAGCAGTGACTAATGAGGAAGTGCTCATCACTCTTTCCAACACTAAAGCTTGTCAAATGTGGTCTCTTGAGAAACATTATGCAGGGGTAAAAGCAATGTTTCCTTCACCACAAACTCACTAGGGAACAGCAGGGGCTATTTGGTTTGCCATATCACATCTACAAAGCTTGTGTGGATTATGGATGTGCTTTTTGAATAATAATCAGAGATTTGAATTTATTCTATGGTTGCTAAAAGAAATTATTCAAACAACAAACCCTCTCATTTCCTCTAAGCTCAGTGTGAGACTCCAGTTCCTTTTGTGTGTACAATTCACTAGTCTACCTTCTGTCAAACTTTGCGAAGTGGAATCAGTAATATGAATGAAGAAGAAGGTATTTAAGAGTGCAATATTCCGGTCTCCTACATGAATCGTGATTAAAAGGAACTTAAGAAGGGATTAAAGGGATTTTTGCTCTTTTTAAATTTCAATAAAGATGGCAGCGATAGTGCTGGATAATTTATGTTATATATATATATAAAAATATGCTGACATCCACAGTGGAAGATATGTATCATTTGTGTTATGTTTATTTTTAGTATTATCATTCTGAATAACTGAGAAGCAGAATCTATTTTTCTTCATGTTTAAAACAGAGGGTTCCCCAATCTGGCCCATATTTCCATCCTGACTACCAGCCAAAGGAGAGTAAACAAGTGAAATGAGTGAGACTGGGAACCTTTCCCAGCTCTTTACTGAACAGATTCTCATAACCCACCAGAATCACAGCACTGAACAAACCTCATTTTCCTGTTTGTCAGCACAAGGCCATCTGTTACTCCGTTTCTCACTATTTCCTTTCTTTATTTATTATTTTTTAAAGCCCAATTAGCTTTGGTTAATTTTGGAACAATTAATGATTATGTTATTAACCCCAACATACTATAAATAACAAAGGTTTTTTTCTGTTTTTTTTTCCTTAAAAAAGGAGACCTGTTTGCCACTGTTAGATCTCCTCTGGAAGAGAAGGAAAAGAAAAATGACAAAGGATGATGAACTGATCAAGACCAGACGCAGGCCATTGTTATTCTCATGGCTCAAGCTGCCAAATGAATAGAGGGGAGCATGCTGTATGAAGTTTTGCGTCATCAACCCTGTCCTCTGGCAGCAGAACGGTCACGAGTCACTATGTATAAATCAAAGGGACGTGCAGTGTAAATATACATCCATCTGTCACCTTGCAGCTTAGAAGTAAGGGGCTCAGATGAGCAACCTATGACCTCCTGAGCTCACCCTGTGTGTCACCTCAAAACCACATCATCCTGGATTCTTCCTCCCACCTGGTCACTCCAGTTCACATCCTAATACACACCATGAACTGATATATATCAGCAGCCAAGAGGACATCAAAAGGACACTGAATGGAATGTCATTTTGTAGCAGCAGCCAGAGGCTCGCGGTGTTATGACGGCAGGATCCGCGCTCCCTTGGCAGTGCTATAAACAGCCCACTTGCTGGCTGGATCCAGGACAGCGCCATGGCTCGACCATCTGAAACGACAAACAGCCTGTTTCTGACCCTCTGTCCTGACCCTCCAGCCCCCTCGTAGTTCTGTCAAAACTGTCCAAACTGTTTGCTGGAGCCTCTTCTCTCTCTGTCTTTCCCTCTTGCACTCTCTCTCTCTCTCTTTTTCTGGCCGTCAGCCACTCATTCCCTGGAGAGGAGCCTCGGCTGAATAATTCATGGCGGCCAGGCCCCTCTGCGGGCTTTATTATTAGCTCTGCTGGCAGCATGCTCAGGCAGATCCTCAGACCGCTGCCATGGAAGGGCTGCCCTCCACCCTCAGCCTATGTACCCACTGAAGGAGGCCAAGGACCACTCAGCATGTTTTCAAACAATTCTCAAATGACAATATATTTTTATATACACTGTGTGTGTGTGTGTGTGTGTGTGTGTGTGTGTGTTCCCTCAAGAGTACCACATCGCCAACATTCTTCACCGTTTTATTTCCTCTCCTTCTTTTTTGTTTTGCATACATATGAAACACATTTCTCATTTATGCAGTTTTTCATCATTTTTTGCTAGAATTTAAGTGGAAAAAACATTCATTTTCTTGGGTGATTGTGTTTTTTTCTGTCTTGAAATTACATATTTAGAGTCCACATATTGCACTGCCAGCACCAAGAGCAGGCCTGTACAGTATAGCCAGGTACACACAAAACCGTCATTGATGTACATCCTCTCCATCGCAAGAAACCCCTGCAGAATCCATTCGGCTGAGATATGTTATTGGTATGGTCTGCCCCAGGAAGAGGCACACACTTAGAATTATAAATCTGTATTATATGATATTTGCTCATATGGAGCACAGTCTCTGAACCAATACAAAATGGAGTGCTCCTGCATGCCTGAGATGACCCTCGTCATCCTCATTTATTACTGCTGATTAGGTTTATTGCAGTTTTCTGATGAATTACTGCAGCTTTTTTGCATCTCAAGGGCAGCAAGTAATTGCATGGATGAGTCACTCCTTCCACCTGAGAGCTGTGCGCTTGCTGACAAAAAAGCACTTCCTCTCTCCAGAATGAGTTTTCAGAATGGTTACACATTTAGCAGCAGGAATTTTTTGTGAACTTGACTGACTACACCACCAGCAAGAAACCTGTTCTGTGTCTATCTAAATGCACCATTTGTGCCTGCTGACTAAGGAATAACTGGACTTCCTTTTTTTCTCTGGCTGGGTGCTGCGTACCATCACGTCACACTGAGATGGGAATAAATGGAGCTGCAAAAACTGCAGAGACAGATTTTACCATGGGGTTTATCCACAGATGAACAAACAGTGCAACGCCAAAAGAGAGAGAGGTGTCTAATCTTAGGACCTTACAACAGGGACACAGGTGTTCCAAAAACTACCCCATCATCATCTCAGAGTGTCCTGGCCTCAATTACCGCAGATGGGTACCTGCGGGGAAGAGGAATCATTCGCAGTTGTCTTCACTGGGAGTGGGAAGACAGGCCAATTATGTGTCGATTCCTCGAAAAACTCCTCAGCTGTAGTTTTATTTTACAGGAGATTACAGCAGAATATCAAAGGCTGAGAGCCACCACTGAACCACTAAAGTATCCTTTCTTCAACAAACTCCTTGACTGTATTGTTTGGGGATGGGAGTTTATAGTAAACTGAGAAGATGACAATAATAATAGCATACCCTATGAACCAGAATGACAGTTCTATCATTGACTCATGTAAGCTCCACCCTACACCAACTCCAGTGAGCCACTGCTGGCCAAACACTGCTGTAAAATCACAATACCTTATTTGATGAATCTGGCATGTTACCATACATTGTAATCTAGTTAAAATGTAGTGACGATGAAACATTTTGGAAGTTGCATTCTTCAGCATGCCTGGCGGTGCTAAAGTGACTAATCTCCTCATGTGTACACTTTACTTTTAAGCACCCTGCGTAACGCTTTTTCCAGTTCCTCCTCTTTTTTGGTTATTTGCTCAATCTTAAGCAGAGATATGGCTGACAAGAAAGTTGTGCCTCACCACATCCCTTTTATTAGCGTTATCTAGATTACATGTCCAAGGAAAGGTGTGGCCATTATAGATGAGAGCCCAGTTAAAGCCTGTATCTGTGTATGTCCAAATGAGGTACTCCGCTGAGTAAAGTCCCAGAGATGGAATCCGGATGTGCTTTGTCTGAACACTGACATTCTGAATGAAAGCCTGTTCCAGACTGGCAATGGACAGGCAGATGAGGGGAAAAAACCACCCAAATTTCCACTTAGAATGTCAGGCAAGCTGACACTGACAAGAGCTATCCACAAAGCATGCATAGAGACCCACAATGCAGTGCATTCAGCCTATTTCTGAAGTGGTGTCTCTCTCATAGAAACTGCTGAGTGGTGAAAAGCTATGCTGAAAGTATGACAATAAAATTCATCATTACATGCGTCTATGTATATATATATATATACATATACAGGGGGTCCTCGACTTACGAACGAGTGCCGTTCCTATGACTTGTCGTAAGCCGATTTTCGAAGTAAGTCGGAATTTATACCTCAATTATACCTAAATAAACATCTTCAGTCACTCACACTGTACACACAACACATGAAGGACATATAAAATACAGTAATGAAACATTAATTAAAAAAAGAGAGGACAATTTCTTATCTTCATTTCTGTTGTCGTATTTACGAACCAAACCGCTTAGATCGAAAATATTTTTTGGGAGTGCGTCGTAACCACGAAACGACGTAACTCGAGACTGAGACTCCTGTATAAATACACACACACACAAACACACACTGTCAGAGTCATAGAGCAGTATTTATATTGTTATTTTCAGATCAATACACTCCATTGACATATCTCTCACAAACCTTCAATGCCAAAGGCACAAGGCAACACAATTGGTGACAATGTGAAGCTGAAGTGGATATGTGTTGAAATGTGTGGGTGTGAGGAAGAGAGTGAGGGACAGAGTTATGGGGAGGGGTGCACACCCTCAGCCCCCCAACCCAACCATCATCAACTCTACAAGCACGGCCACATGCTAAGCGAGTGATAGCACAACATGTGTTCATTAATGTCTTGCACTCCAGATCTCCAGCTGCACTGACATCTGAGGGATTGGTTTGACTTACTGAATCCATGGTAACTACATGCTTTGGTCAGTAAAGTGTCCAACACACAGCTCAAACCTGCAAACGACAGTCTAAGTCTAGCCCTTTACTAAAAAAAGAATCCCTCTGTCATGCTTACATATCCTAAAATGTAGAATATGTAAACATAGCAGGGTTTAGTCCTTTCAATACTCATAATGAAAATGAAATGGAATTGCATTGTAAAGGATGGATCTAAGAAGAAAAAAAATACAACACATGCCCAAACACTCATATATGCACTCAGGCACACACAACACGCATATACTCTCTGAAAAGTACAAACATTTAATGTGCACATCATACAGTCACTTACACACTCACACCTTGTCTCCCACCAGCAGTCACACAGCAGTAACACTCACAGTCAGTCACATATGCATCACAGATACTTAAGCATAATCTTTCAACCTCACAATCACACAAAACACACACACTTTCTGCACCTCCTCTGTCTAGACACTGATTTCAATTTTAATTTATGACTGAAACAAAACAAAACCCATAAAACTCATATCACAGCCCCACCATTTTTCTCAGCTGGTTTAAGCTTTGATTTTCTATGACAGGCTGTCATTCGTCATCCAGACATTTTCTTTTTTTCTCCATTTGGGTGTTATTGTATTTCACAGAGAGGTGCTAAAACAGTCCATAAATAAAATATCTGCCAGGAAGAAGAAATGGTCTCTACAATATGTAGGAGCAATGTCTGGTCTGTTCCTTCAGACTTAGTGGCTGCAAATGAGCTCCTGCACTAATTCAATATATGCGGTAAAACTGTCTTTTAAATATGGTGCTGCATGCAAGTTAGACTTGCTTCCTTCAACACCACCATTTTTTTTAAATTAATGATGAATCCTTCCCTTTGTCCACACGAGAATTATACACCACCTCTAAATCATGTTTCTTTTTTACTCTGGCCTCACATTGGTGGAATGAATTGGTTTGTTGCCCAGTTGTCAGTAAGGACTGGATGGTTCAAATTAGCAGATATGGTGCTTTGTGATGGCAAAAACCTAAGATCAATGTGAAATGTTATTTTTCAGCCACAACACCTTTCCATTGTCGTCCCTTTTATTGAATTAGCCAGGTCAGGGCCAGAGAGGAGGGACATGAGGTAGGGGTGGAACTAGGAGTACAACAATATATTCCAAAATGCCATATGCAATCCCATCCCTGGTGTTAAGATAACCATATCCATCTCTACCCTTCTGCTTTGCAATGGATCCCCATCATTACATGCCAACACTGATGACTAATGACTAATGTTCATTTTTGTGGTGCATTCACACCTATGCTCTGATCCTGTGAGGCAGACATGATGGTCCTGTGTTAGGAAAAGTGACAGGTGGGTGGTTTGGACTGGTCTTCTCCATGTATCCTCATTAGAGTGGAGCTGTCACCTTTTCTCATCTCAGAGGACACCTGAGTTCTCTGACACTAACAACATTGACCTGGAAAAATTCGACATTTGTTATCAACTTAGATTCACTGTAAAATTCAAGTGTTAGTTACTAGTTTTGCCATCAGTTTGGCCAGTTCAAAAATCACAAATATCAACTTTAATAGATGTGTTTGTGATGGAATGTGTTCATTTTTATGCATTTTTCAATTCAAAGTTAAGGACAGGTCTTCTGTAAATCCAGGGTGGGCAGGGTGTCAGAACTGTAAGTGACTGTATGACTGTAAATTATTGTAAATGACTATGCTCAAGTATATGCTGGGAGCAGAGTGCAGTAGAGTATAAGTTCTGCCATGAGCCCCTTTCCCTCACAACAAGCAACACATTCCATCCTTATTGTCTTTTAAAATAATTATGTATTTTATATAATGGCTTGGGAATTATATTTTTATATTGTAGAGAATGACTCCCAGGGTGTTTTATGCGATGTGGTTTCAGGTCTTTTATTTTTTCCAAAGTCTGCTGTTCTTGTATCTTATAGATACAAGCATGTGCATTTTAATAGTCCAAACTGTCCTACAGGGAAAATAAAGTTGTACAGAATTAAATACAGCAGAGTATAGGGTATGAGCAGAGGAGTATCCTGTCACTATCCAATAAGAACTATTACCTTGTAAGTCTACTGTGGGTAGTTAGGGCTGATGCAGAATCAAACTAAAATGGAAATGAGCAGTTATGAAAATGACCTTGATATAACTAGCCCTTGGCTTAGTAACCCTTCATCAATATGAGTGGAGTTTGCACCATTGTCATAAATAGATGTAAATTATTGACTTTTCTGAGAACAATGGAGTGTTTCAGCAAGTCTCCTGTCGCAGCCTCCTCTTCTACTAATCCAATGAATTATCATAATTGCTTGTGTGTGACTGAGTGAGTGATTCAAAAAGTGGAACAGGGATGGTGTAAATTGCTCCATGGCACACTTACATGACTGTACAGGGGATAATGTTTTCTCTTTGTTTTTGGAGAGGAAAGCTGTGAACATTCTTGAACCTTTAGTTGTTTCTCTGTGAACTCCTGTTAGCTTTAATTGTATGTTTTCATCTTAACACTATTTCTCGACTACATGGGTTATTACTGCTCACTATTCTGCACCAATGTTTTTGTTTTGTTTGCTCATACAACAGATGCTATACTCATTTATCTACAGTTGCCACTGAGGTTTTTTTTGGCTAGGGGAATCTGCCAAATAACACAAGAACTGGTGCTGAAAAAAACCCTCCATCACAAGCTGAACAAAAATGGAGTGTATTCCACAGACTACCTTTTAATTTCAGTCATTCCCCTGGCAGATGGAAATGCATTACTTTCATCTGGTAATACAAATCGAAAAATGATGACCATGATAAATAAATATTTCAACAACACAGAACAGTTCTACTGAACACAGAACAGAAAAAAATACATGGATGACAAACATGCTACTTTGAAGTCTTCCATGGCTATATGAAGACCTTAGGCCAATGTTTAGTTATGCCCTGTGAACACAGACTGGACATTATCGGCCTTGGAACTAGGCCATGTCATTATGTAACTATAACCATGAATCCACAGCCTACCCTAAATATCAATCTGTGATTAATTCACTGTCATCCCAGTGGTGGGAGGGTGGCTTTATGTCAGCCAGTGTTTCTTGGGTAACTGTTGCTCTAGCAACTCCAAATAATGTACCTGGTATTTGCAGCCTGTCAGTTAAATCAGAAAGAGATACACCTCTTGTCTGAGGTACATCATGTCTTCTGTAATAATGTGTGGGCCATAGCATGGAAATACATTTCTGGGCTGTGGTTGAGTACATGGAGGGAGTAACAATGGACTCATCACAGTGTGTGGGCAGCACAGTGCTGACTGGACAAGCACAGTTGGTGATTTAAAATTTTATAGTAGTGACAGTATACTTTTCTTAGAGGTATTTGGTGGCAGCACGAGATGGTGACTATGGAAGAGGACATGTAAGAATGTTCTGGATTAAAGTAATGTACAAGGTCTGGGTGCTGGACTCAGAGGGAAATCTGTACAAAAAAATATGGCTGTGAAAATGTACATAACTGCATCATGGAAGATGAGCACTGTTTACCTTGCCCTATGTATGGGCATCTGACAAACAAATGAATAACAGTATGTGCTGCCACATTAGCTTTTTATACATCAGATGTCTTTTCGCTTCAAAAGCCCTGTGATGACACACAAGATAATAGCTATTATCTCCTTGTTCCAGACCGACTTGCCAACTCATTGCTAGCATAAACAGATCCACATTATACAGTTAGATATTCTCCTAATTGCATAAACATGTTGCTGAAAAATTTATCACTATAGTTCACATTAAATCATTACCTCAAGGACACCATGAAAAATTATAAATCAAGCATAAGTATTTAGTGATTATAATGATGCAAAAATAAGTTGCTATCAGACCTGCTATAAATGTCCTTAAAGATGACTGAGCATCAATATTGGGATCATTGTAAGTTCTGCCTTCAATCAAAATGAATTGCCTGTTGGAGACACCTTTCTAAACTGCTCTGAGTAACAGTGTTTGCTAAACACCCAATAGTAAATGTAAATATAAATAATTCATAGAAAATAGATGGGAGCAGAGTCCTGACATACTTGAAAAGGGGAAGAAAAAAGAGGCTGTGGGCCTCTCAGCTTGATACCCTCCTAAACCACGGTTCGCTCCTGTGAGGCTGTCACATGCCATGAAGCAAATGTCAAGCAAGGGAGCTGCACATCAGCTGCTGTGGTGTAGGACCACATTTATATTCTGGGGTGATTTTCATCCGTGTCATCGTACAACAAATCAGAGGTTGCCCCCTTAGAGAACATGGTTGCCATTAGTGTTTTCCCCACTGCAGAGACCAGGGCTAGGTCATGCTGTCAGAGCCACTGACCTCCCCAACTATCTCAGCTATCATTGGACATATCACAGGCATCCCAGACACGATCTCCTGAGATTGACACAAACGATCTGGCAGTTTGGCCCTCAACTCACTCACCCTCACAATTTACCATGCACAGAGGGTGGGCACGACCCTTGGAAACTACAAATCTGCCAGTGCTTACATTGAAAAAAAGCAGGCTCTGTTGCCACCAATCATGTGCATACTATTTCAGTGATTAATTGGTAGGTTCCCTCCCAAGAAATGTATTGTTTCTCTTTATGTTCAAGCATTAGATAAGTATCTATTAACAGCCAAGGGGGGAAAAGCTTTTACTTGATATCTCTAACCCTCCTGTTAACGTGTTATACTGCTCAGTATATTGTAACGAGTTCTTTCAAGTGTGCAGTAACAAAACTATGGATTTAGATTAAATTTACATTTCTGAGAAACTATGGAGCTATTGATCAACAAAGCCCACACGATTGAGAACACAGTGTGCTCTAAGGCATCACTGGTTTGACAGGTCAGGAGGCTTTTGGGCAATGCATCAATCTTCTACAGGCATTTGACCTTGGTGCTCATGCACTATTGGATGTAATGTACAAAGCATTAAGTGCTCTGGAAAAGCTGGCTCAACTGAAATCTCCAGTGAACTTTAATTTGCAATATCATATTGAAATATTTCTCACAACTCTATATGAATATACATAGTGTATATAGATACACATAAAACAGATGTTTACAATAACATTACAATATATAATGATAACCTGAAAATTACACCGAACAATGGCTACAAGGTGCTTTGAATCTCTATCAGTAGTTCAGAGTGTATCTAAACAGATATGACTTTCATCATATGATATGATTGCATATATTTATCTCATTTCCAGAAATCATTGAAATGCAGTTTTAGTGAAATTATCACATGCTGTAGTTGTCATTCATTCTTCTCTTAGTGATCACAGTAGACAGAGTAAATTACTATGCAGCAGATGAGCTGTGTGGTATTTTAATTCAGACCAACTCTACCAAGTGCACCCACTGGGGGGTGGGGAGGGGGGGGCTTGCTGGGGCTTCACCAAGAAATGTGTTAGCCCCAGCCCCACTGTGGAACCACCAGGAAAATGACCATAGAGAATATTTCATTTTGAATGAAATAAAATCACTTCCACTGACCTGGTACAACAGCACCCCTACGTCCCAACGGCATTAAAAAAAAAAAACACTGTCACTTTTCAGTTATATCAGTATGTCACTTAGGTGTGCCACAAGTTTTCTAGCTAGCCTAGCTGAGGCCCACCAATGTATCACTTAGTCCCATCGCAGTTCGATCAAAAAAATATCTCCGGCATCACCCCTGGCCAAGTGTTGGATTACTCAGGATATATCCTATCATATTATGGTTTTCCTAGTCATTTAGTAACTTTGTGGTTCATGTAGCAGCTGAGTTATAAAATTACTGTGAGGAAACACTTATTTGTACTTTGTTCAGAGTACTGAACACTTTAAGAAATCTGGCGATCAAGTTCTTATCATGCCGTGAAAGACAATCTAAGTCCTTTGGATCACATGTGGGTGGTGGTTTCCCAAGGCAATGGGGGCTTTGCAAATGAATAACAATCACAGCTCGTCCTTTCGCTCGATTTTCTTTGCAGTCCTGTAGGTTCACATTAAGGCTGTTTTCAGTTTCGATTAGAGTTCAATGGCACTCTTGCAACTTGCGGTGTGGCGATTGATGGAGACAGGAAGAGCCAGTGGGTGGCCGATGCCGACTGTTTCCATCAGTCCCATTCATCTGACCATTTCCATCGATACGACTCAGTCAATACAACCACCACCCCCCACACCACTTTCAGACAAGCTTTATGAAGATTTGTAATAAGGCATTAGAATAAGAATCGATTCCCTTCACCGTTCCAAATTCCACAGAGCTGCACCTGAGACCAAACTAAAGTCACCAGAATCCAAACTGTAATCAGAAAAGATTTTTCCAAGTCATTGTTAGTGGCAAATATGCACTGCCCACTGCTTCTATGGATTCATCGTTTCCAAGGGATTAATATAGAAATTAAATCAAAATGTAAACAAAAGTTGTAGTTCCTGGCATAAAGGTCCAAATGAGAAACAACACATTTTTATCCCAGCCAAAGAAGGGAATTCCTTTCCTGATTCTCCCATTGACAGACTGATCAGAAATGAGTTTATTTAACAGATGGTGGTCAAAGCTATAGTACCTATGGATACTCTATACTTACTCAGACAGAGACATCAGTTTTCAGCTTTGAATGTGTCTGGGCTGTTACAGAGACTCAAGTGCAGGCAGAGATAAATAATTAGCAAGAGTTTATTAGGCAGCCAAAAACCCAAAAAACAGAATTGAAGGTCAAAAGCCAGGCAAAGTTTAAAACTGGCAAGACTCAGCAAAGGTACACAAGTGCAGTCCAAAAACAGGCGGGCAAAAATCAAATCCAGTAAAGCACAACAAACAGGCAAAATCATAATACAAAAATCAAACAACAAAGAACAGGCAGAAGTCAGAACGAACAGGTCAAACAAACAAAGGGGAAAAGTCTCATAGCACATGAGGAGGAGGAGGAAGAAGAAGAAGAGGAAGAGGAGGGAAGAGGGAGGTGGGAGGAGGGGAACTCACTGAGGCAAACTCACAACGAAACTGAAAACGAACAGAGTACAAATACACGGATTAACAAGCAAACAAGACACAGGTGAACAAACAGGCAGATGAAACAAAGCAGTAATCAGGCTAACAGTTAATGAAACAGGCAGACACAAAAATGCAGCAAAAAAAGGTCATGGACCAGGGGGGTGTTTTCAAAGCAGGCTTATCAAAAACCATTGTTTGTTCACTACCAATTTTATACACTGCCCTTTTTTGCATTTCTCTATAAAGTTGGAAATGCAGACACAATAGCAAGGCAACTATTGTTATTGCTATCTCTCTTCTGCATTGTGAAGATAATATGTGATGTTACCCACACTATTGTAGAAAGGGGCCTTGTCATGGTTTAAAACCATCAGTTTATATGAAAAAGACAAATGCTCAGGGAGCAGGATGAATGTGTGGCTCACACACAAAACTTTATTGAACACCGTCAACTTCCTGGTTTAGTGATGACAGACAAAACAATTCCTAGGCATCAAAAATCACTCTCTCTCTCACTCTAACACTATTACAAATGTTTTTAACCCAAGTGGCCAGGCATTATCCATCACTTCTAGGATCACCCGAGAAATGGCATGTGACATTATTGTGTCAAGTTGCAAATCGCCACAATTAGAGGAGAGCGAAACCCTACCATACAAATGATAGAGCCCAAGGAAGACCACGTTCTTAAATAAACATGAATTCTCCAATTAACCCACCACCTCCCAGCAGTCATATATAAAATAAAGACATTTTTTAATTTCATATTAAGTCTTCTTCATTTCCTGCAAATAAAATTGCTTCAATATTCATTTTCGTAATTTACCAACAATTAAGTACATCATCAATCCATCATCTTTGTTTAAGGATTTGCCATCAGTTTATGTGATTTGAATAAGTACGATAGACTACGCTTTATATAACGTCATAGTATTATAAAACTCAAACTTGTTTACTTGGTACTTTTTCCCACACCAACTTGCCTTAAGTTCAGGGTTTGTTAAACTACCTTTCTGAAATACTACCTAGGAAAATGGAAAATACAGACACAATGAAAAAACCAATTAAAATTTAGACCAAAAACAAGTAAAAAGAACACATTACTGGCAGAATGTTTTATCCAGTGTGATGCAAACCTGATGGGCATAATCAGGCTTGGATGACATGGCCAGCTTCTCCTGTTCAGCAAAATCTTCCGAGAATATGGAACCATTCTTACCATAGTATTCAAAACATCCTTGTACAATACTTGCTTTTTTTAATGAGCATGTTATAAACCATTTTTTTTCAGCACTACTCTTCCTCTGATGCAGGACTGTAACTTCAACCATTTATTGAAATATTGCTTTGATTAGGATTGTAAGGATTGAGTTAGTGCTATTTCCCATACAATTGTCTATATGTAACTTGCCATCGCACCAGCTGGAGTTTTATGCTTCTGGATATCCCTCTCTTAATTGCTAAATAGTAATTCTTAAATCTAAGTACACAGTCCCCTGGGGTCTTCCTAGACTGTGCATGTCCGGAGGGAAATAACTGCATGCACTGCAGGTCTGAAATTGCAATTTGAAAAGAAGAAGCAGCTAGCTGTGTTTGTTTCAGATGATGTGCACGCTAGTGGGAAAACCCGCTCACAGACAAAGTATGGACAGTTGTGTGGTTGTGTGTTTCAAACTGAGGATCAATATTGAGAATTAAAAGTTTTTCAAAAATGGAAAGACACAGCTTTAATGGAGGCCTATTACATGACACAGTGAATTAAGCAAATGAATAAATGAATAAAAATTTATGAACATGAAACTACTAAAAAATAGAATATATTTTTACCGCAATACGCTGTAATGAGATCCTGAACTATTTAACTGATTCCTGGGAATAGTATTCTGTTTACAGACCTCTGTATTGCTTACATTGGAATACATTGGAATAAAGCATAAAAGCTTTCATGCCTTCTGTAATAAAATTCTTATGGATTTTAAAAGAATGTATCAAATGAGGCAGGGCTACTTTGGAAGAATAAGGAGAAATTCTGAGATATCTCTATTCTACTCTACAGAATACCCAAACTAAATATTTCAGTCCCAACTACCTCAAAATGATTTGAGGCCTGGTTTCAAAAACAATCCGTTGCATCCCATTTACAGCAAAGACAGCCCAAGGATCAGTCAGCTCCTCTCAAGTATCTAGACAATATTTACTCATAATCCAATCTGCTTACCCATAATACCTAAAGTGGAATGAACTTGAACATTGGATATTACAAAACGGACAACACAAATAAATGTGTTAACACATGTATTACTTTAATCACCAAGCAAACATATTGAAAGCCATCATCAAATTCCAATGTAAGCATTTGATCAAGACATAACACCTTCAGGATAAACACTTATGTAACAAGTGCAGAATATTAATGATGATTAAGAGCACAGAAAATTAGATTTTTATAATTTAATCTAAATACAGACTGCTTGGATATTCCCTGACATATCCACATCTTAGCATCAACATCACCATTCCATGAGTTCCTTTTTTGGTGTGCACAACTGAACCATTCTGCTAGGGATAGTCTGACTTTGCATTTAAGCAGATTTTAGAAATCTGATTTAAGGATTCCCAAGTCTTTGATATGCCAGAAGTACTGAGGGAAGTGGAAAATGTCTTGTTATTTTGTTCCACTAACCATGAATGCAAGTTTGCTGTCAGTTCACTAAGAAACACATCAACTTCCTAATGTCTCTGCATCCACCTGCTTTGTTTACACTTTCCACATAGGCCGAAATATTGATGACAGAAGGGCTGCAAAGTGTTTGCCATTCCACTAGAAGTTGCATTTCTGACAGTAATAGTGCAGGCCTCTCCAAAACAAACCGTTAAAACAAAGTTCCCTCTTTTACTTCATTCCAAGTTCCTTTTTAATTTGTCACCTCATGACACCTCTTTAATAGTCCATAGACTTAATATAATAGCCATGTCTGAGGCAAAATGTAGTGGAAAGATCAACAACTGGTTGTTTGTCTCTGTGATATGTATCATCATGAAATGCAACAGAGTATACACTAAATGAATCAGCACCTTAATTTAGCATTGTTCCAACTCAACTCACTCTTTCTCTACATTTGGTGATTGGGGAGGCCATGGGAGGTGTTTCAATTCATTCTTCAATTCCATGAATTCAGCAGTGTCTTGGAATATGGGAACATATTCAGGAAATAATTTTTACACTACAGGGTTTATCTTATCATTAAAAGTCATTCATATCCCTTGCCTGTAATCCTACAATCCACAGAAATAAATGGATCCAATCACTCCCATGAAAAGGCTGTCCATACCATAACAAATTCATCATCACCTTGAACGACTTGGATAAGGCAATGTGGGATGAAGGCTTTCTTTGGATTCCTCTAAACATGATCCCACCCAGAAACAGGAAAAAGAGCAGTAGGTTTTGGATTACACCAGGTTACATGTTGATGCTCAATGGCCTTATCTTGGTTGTAAGTGGATTCCAAATAATTATATTTCTGAATTTCCTCCCCACAAAGCTTTGTTAAACTCATTGCATATAGTGTGACAACTGTTCCCCTTGTGGCTTTACATCAGTTGACATTATCATGAATTTTGTTCAGATATAACACTGCACTCAGGCATTGCTGTACTTAATTTAAGGGACACAAGTGTTTAATGATCAAGACCATTTCACCACGTCCACTAGTCTGAAATCTTGCAGAATAACATCTAGCAGGATTCATCCTTTGTCCAGGTCACACACAGGCAACACCCCATTCTTCACAACTTTACTCAGCTGTTAGTGTCCTGACAGTAGCCTGCTTGCTAATGTACAGAGGTGGGATGGACCTGCATCAGCCTATTTTATCAACAGTTTCTACCTGAAAGACTGCTGGTGGTTGAATGTTTTTGGGTGATGGGCCATTCAGGATAAACCAGTGACACTACTCACAATGAAAACCCCAACAAAGTTGCTGGATATAGTCATACCATTATTTCCACTACCCATGCCACATTCAAGGACACTTGCATTTTTGTCTTGCCCATTTTTCCTGAATTGAACAATCTGTTGGTGCCTGCCTACCTGCCTCAAATAGCATAGTTTTGGGCCTGAGATAGATAGATAGATAGATAGATAGATAGATAGATAGATAGATAGATAGATAGATAGATAGATAGATAAACATTCATGCAACTCATTACATGCATTGCATTTTTACTTGTTAATTAATTGTTAATTGTTTTGCAAACTATATCGCTAAAATGAGATTAAAATGAAAAACTGGTAAATACCGAACCCGTTCAAATCCACTGAAAGACTGCAATCTGAACCCTAAATCATCAGTAAAGGTCATGCAAAACACAGCATTAAACGACACCGCAGTGACCATCATAACGCAAATTAAAAATTTAAGAGAGCAGAAATCCATAATGCAAAGAAAAGAGCTGTGTTCCAAGCACTATCATTTTGTAACTGACTGGATACAGTGTGTTCATACTAAACTCATAACAGCCTCGATCATCCGATGTCACTTCTCTAAATTCTTAACGTTATACATGACTGATACAAACGGAAGCGCCTTTGATAAAGTTACGTACATTGCATTTAAAAAAGCCGAAGTGTGCAATTTCCAATTACAAGGTAGCCTATGTGTTCGACTTTCAGATGAGTGCAGTAGTATTGTATTCGTAGCACCGCCCGCCGATTCAGCGGGACCTCGTGCTTCCTTCAATTTACATTGTACATGACACAGTGCCATGAATTGCAGAATAAAGAATGGACTTTGGTAGAATTAGGCAGGAACGCAAAGCGTGCGAAAATGCGTTCGCTAGAATTAAGCGATCTGTATTTCTCATTTCTAAGGATATCGCACTGTATGACTACATAGCCAGGGAAGCATTACAATATACTATTCCGCGAGCATACAGCACCATCTCTGGCTGTTCTGTTAGTTTCCATCCCCAGAGAACACTAATTATTCATTGTCCCGACAGCTGACAAGCTACTCTTTGAGCAACTAATTGATATAAGAGTGACACGTGCATCTCAATTAATGGATCAAGTCCTTAAATTTACAAGGGACCGGACAAAACACGTGTGGCCAGAAAAATAACATTAAGGACTTCCACAGTCATATACGTCACCTTAAACATAAGGAGACACTCCATGGCCATCACAAAGCATACATAGAAACAAATACATACTGAGCTCTTGTTTATAAACGTGGACACGCAAATACGACGTCTTACCTTTGACATAAAATTATCTTTATTAGTGTGTGACTACGTAACTGGCATTCTGGGTCCCTTTAACCTTGCACAGTAGGCTATAAAGCCCTGGACTTACCACTAGTTCTATGCGAACTGTTTAACTAGCACACCGGGCCATATTCACTACAGATTTTAAACGTATTCTGTCAATTTAGTCTGTATTTACCTCATCCTGTTGCGGCTGGCTGGGTCTTTGATTTTGTTGCTCCTTCGTCGCCGTCATAGTGAAATCTTGAATTAGAACTTCTTCAGGCGGCTCGTCCTAACTCGGATGCAGTTGATGCATTAAAATGCCACTCGGCAAGAGATTTGTCAGACGCACAAACAGGAGAGCACCGTTTCACAGCAAAACGCCAGGCGTCTGGATTATCAGTTGTGAAATCTTAACCTGAGGCAGACGGCAATGGATCTGTCACGATTCCGACCCGTCTGCAGGCGTCTCAAGGTTGCACTTCACATTTCACAAAAGAAGATCAAGATGGGTGAAGCTATCTGTTAACTATAGTATCCAACCAGCAGGCAAGAAGCGTCTATTCTCGACCTACTCCTGTTTCGTCCAAGGCGACGAAAAATAGCCACCGTCCGGACAGTTTGCCTCTGCGTCGTCACTGCGACTCGCACATCTGGGCAAAATCAAAATCACTTTCCCTTCCCGGATGGAAGAGAGCGTGTGCTCTTACCAAGAGAAGGGGCGGGGAGATGGGAGGGGGGTAACTGATTTTCTCTGTCCAAGGAGTAGGATAATATGGATATTTGGATGTGCAAAGTCATTTTAAACCGACCTCCATGACAACAGCACCAACTATGGCATTCTTCTTATTTGTATCATTATTATTATTATTATTATATAACTATAATACATACACTAATACTGCTACTACCACTAATAATAATCATCATAATCATAATCATCTTCATAATCAGTACAAAGGTCTGATTTTACAAAACAAGTTGATCTCTGTCCATGGTCCTGAAACAGAGGATTAGCCTCTCCACAGTGCGTTTTGTGCCCTGCCATCGAAACCTTAAAAATTTCAATGGTTTGTGAACCATGAATTTCCCCAATTTATGGATTAGTAGGAAGCCTGAGGTGTTGAAAACTATGGTTAACGTGACCACACATTAAAAGTATTTTCGGTAAATGTTTATTATGGAGTGTAAAGCGAAAAGGCATAGCCATCAAGCTTCCTGAAGCTAACAGAATCCTTTTAAGGAGGCTGTAGCTGTAAATTTTAGTTGGTTAGTGGTTGGCTGTCAGATCATACTGAATCATTTTTCTGAGGGTCAGACCATCCTGATTTGGGGTCATCAAGGCACCCTTGTCTCCTGGCAACATACTCTGATCCATAGCCCCTAAACCTCAGTCATCAGAAAAGCTCTCTGACATGCTTTCTGGAATGGAAGTCATGTCCCTCTTGCCTGTTTCTCCAGATTGAGAGCCTACAGATTGTGACAAGGAACCGGAGAAAGAATGTCACACTGGAACTATTAACGTTATTTAACTGTCTTCTATTTCAGAGGGATAAAATGTCCTGCATTTCAATGTATCTGAGAACACAAAAACATAGAGTACCTATTGCGGGTTATATACTGTAGGCTTCATGTATGTAGGCTGCAAGTGTTTCCTACTGGTTTTAGTTGGTATATAATTCTACTGGATCCTATCCAATGCTTACTAACATTCCATCTGTAATTCCGCCAAACCAATGCATAATTCAGATGTCAGAGATACCAGGATATTAGTCAAATGCCTCCTCAATTGTGTGTGCAAACAATCGACGTTCCGGTGACAAAGTAGTCTTTCAGTTTAGACACGAAAGATCAAATGTTAACTATGTGATTCATGCCCTGCCTTACAATATTACAAATGCGGAACTATTTAAAGCGGCTTAAACGGAAACGCGGGAATGAAAACAGAACTGGGAAGGTCAGACAAGGAGCTGAGCCGACCCATTGCTGTGAATTCCTGGATCAATTTTGGTATTACTATAAATCCTACTTAACCTTTAGTCGCGCTCCACATGGCAGCATCCGAGCTGATTCAGGCAACGAAGAACAGAATAATCACCATGAGATGGTCTAGGCACGGGTATTCATTGTTAGTACCGTATTTGCATGCAGATGGCATTACTTGACACAACGATCACGTCATCCCCTCACCCCTCTTGCCTTTGCCACATGTGCTGTATTGTCAAAGCTGCGAGCAGCACAGCCAGTTGTTAGAGCATTTTTTCCGGAAAAAAATGGCTTTTTGTTATATCTGACAGACGTGACAGTCAAATTCTTTAGAAAGAAACTTAGCGATGGCAGGTGAAACCGCGGACACCAGCGGGATATGTGCCAGGAATTAGCCTGGAATGTCATCAAATAGTTGAATCACCTGCAAAATGAAAATGAAAGACCAGCCTTGAATTTGATTCGTTTATAGAGGTCTGTTGGTATTGATTAGATGGCATGTCAAACCTTCGATCTACTCTCGCCTATTATTTGCTCATGCGATTGATTATTTTTGAAGAAAAGAAGAAATTCACATTTAAGTGAACGCATCGCTTTCAACAATGCCACGAAACACCCACAAAATGTTTTTTGGACATTAAGTTAGTATCCTCAACAGTTACACTTCAAATGAAATACATGGGGAAAGGGGTATCGCCATTCGTCACCACGCATTGGATGAGACAAAACAGAAATTATACATGGAACTACAGCCTCGAGATGAAAGTAATTGCTGGAGGGTGTCTGTAATCAACTGTGTAACAGGTTACTGCCTCAGTAACAAGTGGGCCTTTTATACAATGTACAAAACCAAATAATACGCGTTTCGGGTACTGAAGTTTTATTCAATTGAAATGTCTGGAGCCTTATCGCGATACTTTCAGACTTCACACTGTTCTTTGGGTCATTGCTTACAGGCCTCGTCTTAAGTACAACCATAGAACAGGCAAGAACTTTGTGAGACTGAGATGCGGTGCCATGCGGTGTTTGATTTTTTTTTTCCAACACCGAATTTTCAATTGCCTCCAGACAATCCTCAGACAGTGAAGTTTAAGAGCCATAGGCAGACTACAAAAATTCAGACAACTTATTTAAAAAATATTTCAGTGAAACCCTCAATGCTCAGTTTTTAAAATGTTAAAACCCTCTGATTTTTTTTTAGTTGAATACATATAAAACATTGTAATCCATACATTTTCTAACCTTTTTGACTAGCAGCCATGTGCTATTATGTTTATACCATTGCTTTAGAGTACAATTCTTGAAATAATTACAATTTTAGATGTTTTACCTATGCCGAGAAGGGGTTTGAGGTTGTAGCTTGGTTATATTATCAGAGAATATCATGACAACAGTCCTTTTTATTCAAAATCTCCATTCCTGACTGCAGACAAGTAACAGGAAAAGCTTGATTTGGAATGAAGTTACCCTGCATGGCCTCCCCAGTCATCAGATATAAACATCATTGAACCTTTATTGCTAAGTTTTAGATTAAGATTTTCTTACATGCACTGCCAAAGCAGATTTCCACTTTTCACCAATAGCTTCCATTATAATTGAAACAGCATCCTAGGGGTGCAGATTCAGTTCTCAGGTAATGTTTTTTTTTTTTTTTTTTTTTTTTTTTTGAGGATTCAGATTTTTATATTAACATGTATTTACAAACATGTTGGTATTTAGTGTTGATGTTAACATGTTTCACATGCAGACTTTTTGATGTATAAACCTTAACAGTGATTTAAGAAGTTCAGAGTAGAAGTCATTTTCACATTTTAAAGGCATAATATTCATGGCCAATCATATTTTTTCATGTTTCAAAGGTTAGGCATACACTGTACAAACTTGAATTGTAAGGTTGCTGCCAATAAAAAGTTTTGTGCTTGAAAAACATGGCAACCAACAATCAATCAGCTCCAATACATTTATTTATTTCTTTATTTATTTATGTATTTATTTGTTTATTTATGTGTTTTTTGTGTGTTTGTCTGTTTTTGGTTTATCAAAGCTTTTAAAACTTTGAGAAAAACTGAAATAACAGTAAAGAGGTATGACTGCTGGGTGCAGAAAGGGAAAATAAGCTTGTCCATTGTGTAAGTACCTGACACCAATAGGCTCCTCCATGGCATGATTGAGGGGAATACAAGCCACAGACAGCAGTTCATCTTTTATCATGCCATCTACAATAAGGAGTAGAGAGCCTCAAATTTCTTAGGAGATAAGCTTACATTAAGTCTACATTTCATTGTTACCCAATTTCATCCAGACACACTATTGAATTCAGCTCCATTTTAGATTAATTCTTCAGGGATCTAGCAGGGGAGCTGGGTGACCCTCCAAAACTTGTGTTCTTCAGTCATGCAATTTTCTCAGCAATAGTCTGAATTTCCCCCAAGATGGAAAAGACAGTTAGATGGATAGTTACTTTTGTTTACAATCTCACAAGAGCAAATAACTAAAGGCCAACCTACAACCCTCCATGCTGATGTTTGTACCATAACTTGTTAAAATACAAACATGTAAATGTTACACATAATGTATCATACAGACTGGTATGTAATGACATCTGCAAATCTCTGCTGATCTGGTTAGAATTATTCATATGATAATAGAAAGATCTGTCAGTAAATTATTGAAATTCTCATTATAAATTCTCACTGTCCAAGAATCTAGCTGCCTTGATAAAACCATCAAAACCTTGGTTCAGAGCCTGTCACTTTTGTGCAGGGAGGTTATCAATTCAAATATTGTATATAGATTAATTTTGTTGGGCTACTGTAATTATGGATTGTACTGTGTTCTTAACAGTGTCAACAAAATGCTAATCCAAATGATGATACCAGGCACATTTTATGTGCATGTATACATGCATGCATTTGTGTGTGTGTG
Source organism: Albula glossodonta (assembly GCA_019788955.1). Taxonomy (NCBI): domain Eukaryota; kingdom Metazoa; phylum Chordata; class Actinopteri; order Albuliformes; family Albulidae; genus Albula; species Albula glossodonta. The sequence continues at coordinate 22,931,906 of JAFBMS010000009.1, forward strand.
TGTGTGTGTGTGTGTGAGAGAGAGAGAGAGAGAGAGAGTGTGTGTGTGTGTGTGTGTGTGTGTGTTTATTTTATTGAAGTCAATGTTTAGAATGGTATGTTAGGGAAGTAATCTATATATTAGTTGACATATTTTTATTACTTAAGAGCACATAGTGAGTCCTTGTGATGTCTGTTAGTTTGATTTAATCTGGATTGCAGCAATCATTTTTATTGAATCCTGGTCTCCCGGAAATGAATATGATTCATAGTATGTGTCTGTATGTGAATATAAAGAGAGACAAAAAATGTTTGGCCCAACTAGAACAGAAGAATAGGAGAGTAGAAGCAAAGAGGAAAATGGCAGTGGAAAGAGACAGTGAGGAAAATATGAGATGAAATGAAATTTGGAAAGAAAGGGTGGACGGGACAGAACAAAGGGAAGTCCATGTGAGAGCGATTGAGAACCCAAGGGATGTGTTTTGCTGAAGTGTCTTATGCTGATGAAATATTGATAACCCTGATGCGGTTAAGCTGCAGAGACTTGAAAAACTTCTCAGCACTGTGCAGTTATGAAACTTTCATAACCTGACGATTCACAGTATATTTCTGAGGGGGTTTAGAGCGCCGCAACTCTAGAAAAGAACACTTCACTTGCACCAGGTTACATCAGAAGTCCAGAGGTCAGTGCTATTCAATATATATGCACTTTGGTTTGCACAGCTCCTTACTGTATTAGTCCTATTCAGTTTGTATTCACTTGAAAAAAACTGTTATATCCTTTGTGGTTATAGATGCAAGAAAACTACCAAACGAGTTCATGGTGCTGAAACATTAACTGAAACATGTCACATTTTGTTTTATCTTTTTCCTCATTTCTCTTCCCATCGCTAGTATGTCACCTGCATTCCATGCAAGGTGTAGGATGTCCATTCTGCTGACACATACCCCTGTAAAATTATATGTTTGTAATGCTTAAAATTAACAGGTTACATGTTTTTGTACTTAATTATTAAAAACACATGAAGCAAGTTAATGCAACTCAAAAAGATCCATGCCATCTGTTACTTCAGTTATTTTTTATGTAGGTGTTCCGAACAATGTTTTTCGTGTTAATTCTGAACCATTCTGACCTTTCGTGTTAATTCCAATTAGCATTAATGAATGACCAAAAAACCCTGTATGAGGAAAGCTGGCTTCAGTGTGCAAACTCATAAGCAAATCATTTTCAAGAGTGTCATCTCTGGTGCTGTCAAAGTGGTTATAGCATGTCGCTGTATTTTTTGCTGATGTGAAAAAAGGCTTTAGTCCAAAACTACAGGCAAAAATATGCATGAATTTAAAAGGGTAAAATATCAAAAGCACAGTAGCAAAACAAAGTTTCATAACATGCAAAATCAAGTTATTCAGCAAACAATTTTTTTTTTAATCTCTGTGCAAAATATTTGAAATAGTATGAGATATCTACCATGACATTTAATCAGCAATAAATCAAATAATAAAACTTGGATAAAAGTTGTTTAACTCATCAGTGGAAATGTTCAAGAATTAGTAGATTTGCGGTTCGCAAAAAGTTGGCAAGTCAACAGCCTATCACAAAATAAGCGTTTGACATTACCAATCAATAGAGCGCATTAAAAAAATAATATATCTAAAATGGAGAAGCAGATTAGCGAATGGATCAGCCCACAATTAACCAACATAAAGGAAAAGACTCCCCATAAGTACTATCCACGCTATGGCTGCAGATGGAACTTATGTGTGTCCACAATCGATCCTCACTATGACTGTGTTGCTAAGGATAAGGATAAGGATTCCAAGTATTCCTGGTCAGGACAGGGAGCAGATATGTTCAGCACTGAATTCAAAGGCAGCTCTCATCAGGACAGTAGACATGTGTCTGGCCTTTATATCCCAAGGTCAAAGAGACATTCATATAACCATCTGGGCCTTCTTGGTGGCAAAACTGCAATTTCCAGGGTTTTCATGGAGTAGAACATAACATGTTTGTGTGTCAAACAGATTAGAAATATTCTTCAGGTAGCAGGCATGGATGAAAAGCCTGCAGAATTTTGGACAGATGAGACCAAGTTCATCTTTTATCTGAGCAATGGAAAGAGCAAAGTGTTCCAAAAGGAGCTTCTCCAGCTCAAGAGCATACCACCTCATCATAAACATAGATGTGGGGGTCTGAAGGGTTTGGCATGTATATATCCCAAAAATGATGTTTCCTTGAAATGGGGAGCTATGCATTACATTTTATTATTTCTACATGGTAAAACATAAATATATGAAAAAAAAAACAACTTTCATAAAGGTGGCACTTTAACCAAATTCAAATTGTTTGATTACAAATCTAAAATTGTGTATTACAGAGCAAAATCAAGAAAATGTCTTTGCTCCAAACATTGTAGACTGTACAATGGGACTGTATATCCTTTATGTTTGTTCACTCTCATTCTTTTTTGTCTTTTCATTTTGGATGTGCTTTTTACATTTCAGTGTCCAAATAACATTACATGTGAACTTAGCAGCTACTGCAATTTTACATTGAATTGGTCATTGATGGGATACTTAGTTTTTTCAAGGAGATTGGCCCTACCATTAGATTTTTGAAGATGCCAACATATGCATACCCTTTATTAAATTTAAAAATAAATAATAATAAAAAAAAAAAAAAAAAAAAAATAAGCCATACATTTTTATGATTGTCCAATTCATAGAACCTTGCCCACCTGCCAATTCGGATCACCAAACACAATGCAAACCCTGCACTTGCATTAATAGATAAAAAAAAAAAAAAATCCAGGAATTTGTATGTAATAATTGTAATAAATGTTTTCATTCTGACAAAGTTGGTAGTGGAATTGTGTAGTATCTAAACTCATGACTCTGGCTTCACAAATTGAAAATATTTTGTGCAGATAGTTTATTTATTTACATGATGTAAAACTATGTGAAATATTTTTTTTTGGAGCTATTCAATTTCATGGCTGAAGGTTCAAAATGATTACAAAATTTCAAAGATGAAAACAGGTAAAACATGAAGGTAGCCCCATATATTAAGAGGAACAGAACACAAAAGATATTAATACTTGGTCCTTAATATGTGCAGTGGTTTCACCATATATGAAGTGGTAACCGTACATAAGAAATGGAAGATCGCTGAGTGTCAATTAAAGATATTGGTTGAATATCCCATAAGTATTGTAATTAATACTGTTTGATTTCAGGTTTTTTCTGTTACCTTTAGTTTGGTTTTATTTGTTGCCTGATTGCAGATTTGTTTCATCTGCCTCATTGTTCACCTGCATCTTGTTTGCTCGTTAGTCTGTGTCTTTATACCTCATCCTGTCTTGTGTTCTGTGTGAGTTTGTGTCAGTTGATTCTTTCTCTGCATATGTGGCAACTTTTTTTTTTTTTTGGATCCTGCTTGTTGGTACCTGTTTTTGTTTCCTGGTTTTTGAATCTTGCTCACTGATTTTGTACTGTTTTCAAGTCTGCCTGATTATGAACTTGTTTGCCTCTTTTTTGCCATTCTCTTGGATTGTGATTTTGTACTATTGCCAAGTCTTTCTGGTTTTTTTCTTTTTTTCGGATTTTGCTGTTCGGCCTAATAAACGGTGGTTTATTGCACCTGCTGCATTTGGGTCCCTTTCTTAGCCGTGACAAGTATGTTAAGGTAGCCATCTTCATGATAAAGCCCTTGAATGCATGTAGGATCCCGTGTCAGTAGTTTTACTTGAATTATTGCTTACATTTTATAGCTTTTGAGCAACAATAGTATTTTTGCATTTTTTTTTTGTTTGCATATTAATTGGGAGTGGTGTAAATCAATACTTATGTGAAAATGAACCCCAGGGGACAGTATTTATCTGTGTTAAGTGCATAGTAGCAGCACCTCTTAAAATGCTGCTTTAAAAAACTGATAAACCCTAATATCTGCATCCTTTGTGTACAGACGGTCATTTGTATGACTGCTGCTCTACAGATATGGGCCTGAATTTTAGGTCTTCATTTAAATGAAATTTTTAGTGCATAGCTACTCCCAGAATAACGCCCAGAATAACCCCAGCCCCCTGATGTCTGCATACGGTCCATGAGTCATCAATGTATGTATTTGTCACATAATTGGTTTTCTAACCAGACCTGCATTTTTTGAGATTGCCATCAAAGATGAAAAATTCGGGCATGCTCCCTTTGGTCCACAATTGTAGGGCCTGGTCATCACTGTGGGGTTGCCCCAGTATGTACTCTTCATACCATGCACACTTTCCGCTTAAAGAAAATAATAATGTGCATCCTGTAGCATCAATCAGTGTTCCAAGTAGTGTAGGTCACCCTCTACTTTGTGACAATTAGTTCTGAAAAGAGCATCACACTCTTCATAACTGCAAATACGTCTTCTTTAAGACACCTACATATAAATAATCAAGGTTTTAATTTAAGGAATTACAAAGTGGAATATGGAGAGCAAGTTTGGTTCTGTTAACTGAGCCATGAAATTTATTTCAACATTATTTCAAATTTCATTTCTCATGTTTTTTCTTTGGTCATCTTCAAACCAAAACTCAATTTAATGTCATAGTCATTCCAAGCTACATGTAAGCACAACAATTTCCAATTTTTTTTTTCCTTTAAAAAAGGACACCCATCCCCACCCCAAAAAATGGAAAGACTATTACCAAGTTAAACTGATATGCATATCAGTCAATGGGACATATTGTTCAGGATAACAACCAGTATCAGTGATCCACATGCATAACTTAATCTGAAATTCATTCCCCTCTTCGACCAAATAATGTTGAACGTATCAATGGGAACAGCAAAAATCTCAACAACACCATTATTGCACATGAAAAAAAAACTGCAACAAAAAAGAGCAGGACAGGTATGGCAGTCACTGGCCATGATATCCATTACAGAAAATCAAAATCGCAAAATCTGCAACAAATAATATAGAATAATTGTCCTCCTTCATCTCTCACGAACTGGAGGCACCCCTTTTGAGTGATCCAATGCCCACTAAGAACCATTAAAAAATGTATTACAAAAGATCTGATTTGCATTCCAAGAAGATCTGACACTTTTCTGAAGACAAGGGGCATCCCAACTCCCTATTAGTTAATAAATGTAATAAATTAGTTTATAAGTATAATACACAAGTTATGTTAATAAAACAAATATCACTTTTTGTTTCCTTTATGTTATCTATGCACTGTATCTTCCAGGCACACAGACTTTGCATGCATAGGAAGAGTTATGGAGACTGGGAGAAATGGTGGAGCAACAGTTTTTCTAACCACACGAGTAAATGGGTGAACAGAAGGAAGTATATATGTTAATGCAGCCCATAATGATTTAGAGGCTTCTTATAATAATGTGCACTCCCTTTTGAACCTTGTTTTTTGTGATAAACATCTTTTAATTTGACATGGAAGCAAACAATGACAATGAGTTGTTAAGTGATAACAAACAAAGAGCATGCACATCAGTAACTTCACATCTCTCTGTTGGTTTGGAAGCTCAATGGTTTTCAGCCACGCTTATTTCATTAGGGTGGAAAAGTTATGCCATATAGACGTCATGCTTTCAATGGGAGTGGAAAGGAGGTTATCAGACACTGCACATGAATCTTTTGATTGCTCCACGCCAGCCCACTAATTGAAACATATGATTTCATTCTACTTCCTTAAACTGCTACTTTATTAATTAAAGCCTTTAAAAGCTGCTCTTCTGGAGAGCACTCAATTTTTGTCATTAGCAGTACTTACAAAGTTTCCAAAGAAATTATTCATACAAAGAAGCTCCCTAATCTCCTGTGAATTAATTGCTATTGTAGATCAAGGGGAAATAAGGTGTTCCACTGCACACTAACCTGAATTAAAGCTGTGAAAAGTTTTGTTTCCGTGGCATTATTTTACTAAAAATAAACACATTTTTCAAATTCCGAAAAATAATAACTTATTTTGTAGTCATGTTGGAGACTGAGAAAAATAAATGATACAATATAAACCAATAACACCTATTTCATGTTGGAAAAACCTTCCAAGTTCTTCCTGCTATTATGTCACAACTGGATATAAGACAATTTAGGCATTAATAACAATGAGTTAATAGTGGCATGACAAGTATGTTTTCACAATTATATTACATAATGGCATTCATCTCCATGAGGACATATTCAAAGGCCAAGCAGTTGAAGTGAGGACACTGCCTTGAGAACACCTGGCAAGTCTCAAGACAAAACAAAAACTGATGTGACAAAATTTCTTTTGAAAACTCAAGGCAAGACTCATCGCTGCTCGTGCAGTATGCATTATGTGGGAAATCTAAAGCCAGTCCCAGCACAAAAAAAAAAAAAAAAAAAAAAAAACACACAGACACATGGATTGCTTTGTTTCCACAGAGTGGATGATCAATCATATTCTAATGAGAAAAGTGTCTCGTCTGTGTTCCAGACTGAATGCTGGGTGGTTTTGCCTTTACAGTAGCATGCTGTTCTTTTCCTGCATCTGGATGGTGGAAATTACAGCATGGATTGCACAATACTTTCACAATTCTCTGCAGTCTCTTCAGAGGGCTATCTTTGGTTAGAAAATGAAGAGGAAGTCAACAGTATTACGTCACAAACAATTCCTGTCTCAGAGAGGACTCTGATAAGAGAGACAGGGTCATAATTAAGTGCAACACAGATGTGTGGACACACAATAAATGATGGAGCCCTCATGAAGACCCTAATGGTGACAGGCTTACTCCCACACACTATTAAGAAATGTATGAAAGTGGAGAGAAAAGGAACGTTGAAACTTGAACAACTGAGTGCCCATGCAGAAGAAATCTGCCATGCAAGCAGAAACATTCTGCTTAATAACTAAATAAATAAATACAAAATGATGTTATGCTTTTGAGAGCTTTTAGTAAGTGCTCAGTTTGTTTTCATGTTTATTTTCTTGCATATCCCCATATGCTTTGCAGTCCCTGTAGTGAAACCAATGTCATGTGTAGAATTCCGAATGTAACTCCAATTAATCAAGCCAATTATTAAGGTCCTGGACGGTCAATGTATCAGGGTTTCTGGAATAGGAGATGACAGAGCCATTCTTGCCCAAACCCTACATGAATAATTTTAAGCAATCCTCAAGCATTCAAGGGCAGCCTTCAGAAATGCATTCAGTAATGACCTGTTTACAGAACTCAGATCTATTTTTAGGGCAGAAGAATGAAAAACACTCTAATCAGACTGTCTATACCATTTATTGGCTACATGTTTGTCTTCACTGGGAAGCAAACAAATTTAGAAAATGCAACAGCACTGTAAAATTAGGTATTGTTTTTAAATCTAATCTTTGGTAAGACTTTGCCATTGTTTAGTAAAAAGACAAACATTTGTATGAATGATAAGGCAATGACATGATTGAGGCCAAATGTGCTATTCAAAGTTAAGCAAAAATATTTGAATAGAGCATATGCCACAGTTGTTTGTTGAGGGATAATTACATTTATCTTTTCTTGCTATTAAAGAAGAAATAAGGAAAATATATGTAATATGCCTAACTTGAATGACACCTAAATTCCTGTTTATTCCAAAAAAACAGAAAGCCTGCTGACTGTCCATAAGTCAGCTTGATCTGTATATAGCAGACTACATACATGTAGTAGGTTGCAGTTGTTATTAAGGGCACAGCAGCAAAACACTTTGATAGAATGGCCCTGCACTGTTCTCTCACCCCCCCCCCCCCCCCCCCCCCCTTCCTCTCTCATCCCAGTGAATAAGCTGAGCATTTCTGCTGCAGATGAACAAGGTTGGAGTGGCAGTCACAGGCTCAGCCTCTCTCTCCATTAAATATTTAACGGTGGCCATCCACGGAGCGGTGACACAATGAAAATCAGCAGGCTTATTTAAGACATAGCAACCTCTGCCATTTACTTTCTCCAAGATGGGTGCTATGCAGCATAGCTGGTCTCATCATGTCATTCCTGTCAAAATGAAACCATGATGATAAACAGGACAGCAGTGAAACACCCCCTCTTTCATTGCTCATAACCTCTCAGTTAGAGGCCATATAAGAAGTATATTCCACATTATATAGTACAGGCAAATGATTTTGTTGAGAGGGACAGAAGCAGTGTTGTAATCTGGTAACATACAAGCAAATATTGATTACTGATCCGATTTGTTAAGCACCATATGGATACATGCATCCAGCTCCCGTTTGTTTAACAACATTATAATACTATATGGATATTTAATGATGAGAACATAAAATGCAGCACATCTAGGCTGATCATTTACCTACAGTCTAGAGAGCCACCAGCTCTGAACTAAGCCTGGACTTGTGCTATACTTCTAGGGTTTACACCTCAACCACATGGCTGAGTAAAGTAGTGAGACATGTTTGTTATATCTTTGGAATAACTATACTTTAATCTAATCTTTTCTTCAGCATTTTTCCTTGTCCTGGTAAATGTTCAATTTCAAACTTCTGATTTTATGGTGGCTGCAACACAGAAAAATATTATTTTTGTAGAGGTTTGGATGAAAATGGTTATGCCATAGGTACCTTCATACATTTGTATATTTGCTCAAGTTTCCCCACAGAGTTGGGATAAAACCAACTAATCCTTTCATGCAAGAGACTCAGCTCGAGAAATGGGAGTTTTTTTTAGATGCACACTTCAGGAAATGCATTTCAGATGGGTTATGGAGCGATCCACGCTTCCATATATGCCTAATGGTAAGCATGATAGAATAATAAAAAAAAAGTACAGTCAAACCTCGGTCTTCGAATCGCTCTGTTTATGAACTTTTTGGTCTACGAACTTCGTTTCAAACCGGAAAACGCCTCTGCCTACGTACCGTGTCTCAGGATACGAGCCTCCCAGCCGGCTAACCGGTAGCGTGGAGAGTGTCAGTTTGTGACAGTTCGGTGTTTGTGAAGGCATATACTGTTTTTTGCTTGCTTTTTTGTGACGTGAATAGCCATGGGTCCTAAGAAAGACAATAGTGGTAAAAAGGAAAAGAGGAAAGTGCAAAGAATAACAATTGAAATGAAAAAAAAGATCATTGAAAAGTATGAAAATGGGGTTTGTCCTGTTGATCTTTGTTTGGAATTTGCTATGTCGAAGCCAACTACGAAGTCATCAGTACCATTCTCAAGAATAAGGAGGCAATAAAGAGTGCCAATGTTGCTAAGGGAGTGAGTGTGTTATCCAAGCAAAGATCACAGGTTATGGAGGAGGTGGAAAAGTTGTTGTTAATTTGGATTAACGAAAAACAGTTGGTTGGCGACAGTGTCTCAGAATCGTTAATTTGTGAAAAGGCACGACGCTTATATGAGGATTTAGTGAAGAAAACTCCAGGCTCAAGTGCTACCTCTGATGACTTTAAAGGTAGTCGTGGATGGCAATTTTACATAGAAAATGCTTTAAAATAAGGAAATTGGGGACTTTTCTTGGGGCCTGGAATGGATTAATCCATTGTACATTATTTCTTATGGGAAAAATTGATTTGCCCTACGAACTTTTCGGGTCATGAACCACTTCCAGGAACCAATTAAGTTCATAAACTGAGGTTTGACTGTAGTTGGAAAAAAGCTACCTGACACAACATGAAGGTCAAAACTGGGACAAATCAGCAGTGGTAACACATGTACTCTCCCATTTGTACATTGTAAGAAGATATGTAAAAGTATGTAAAAGCAATTTTTTTATGAACTCAGGAAAATGGTAATTAAACCCAGGCCAAAATCTCTACCCCCCCCCCCCCCCGTCCCCCACCCCCCCCCCCCCACCCCCCCCCCCCCCCCCCCCCCCCCCCCCTGAACAAGGCCAAAACGTTTTTGACCTGATCCTGCTGACTGGCTCGTGAATTCTCATGTGGCTCATGTGGTGACTGGCTCTTGCTTCTTTCCATGCTGCAGGCATACATAGCCTATCATACATAGCCTATTTTGTCAGAGGATTATGCAGTCAGCTTATGCTAACTTTGTGCACCTGCAGGTTCATGCTTGACCAGGAGTGGTTGCTAGTGGGCAATGAACCAAAAACCTTTAGCTGGCCTGCACCCCTACCATCACTGGTAAGGCTGGGCCAATGGTTGCCTTGCTGATGTTGTAATAGTTGAGGGCTCCCAAGTGAATGCTTTACCCTGTGAGCCACACAGAGGCCCTACAATATTTTATATATTTTAAAGATGAATAACCAACAAGGAATCAACAAGGCTTAAAAACATTTAATAGATGGCATTATTAAGAATTATGTCTGACAATGATGATGGTATAACAGTTCCTTAGTTTAAACAATATTCTAGTCTCCCAAATTACAAGTAGCGTTTTCCTTAGGGTCTAGACACTGTGATTCATCTAGGGCAAGGACTAAAAATGGCAATTGTTAAAAAAGTCCAGCCAGATTGTGAAATCAATTTTAAATTTCAGTCGATTTCTGTCAAATAGAATTGCAGAACTTGATTTATATGATTTACTTTTATCTTGTGTGGCTGCTGCCTTGTGTTGGAGAATATCTACACTGTAATCTGTATGTAAATATTTTCATTTGTCAATACACAGTGAAATAGTGTTATATGTGTCCTTGAATGCAAGTGAAATAGTTGGCATTTGGGGTAGAATGTATGAGGATTAATGAATAAAACATTCAGAGGCAAAGTCATTCCTTCAGCTGGCTAATATTATCACCATATAAATATGTTAACTTTGGAAGTTTGAAGAACTTTGTAAATGAGATATAGTGATTTCACTGTCCTGCAAATTACTGTGATGATGATCCTGTTATCATAGCTAGGGATAATGATCTGAATGAATAATTCTGCTCACTTGTTTTGCAGCTGCATAAATAAATAATGAAATATATAAAAGGATTGGCTCAATGTTCTGCTTTTCTCTTTGCAGAGGCCTTAATTGTCCTTTGAAGAAGACATGCATCTGTCTGGATGATCAAGCACAGCCAAACATCTATGGACAGTCACAATCAGTTGTGGCTCACTCCAGATCTGTCAGGACCTGCTACTTATCCGTGGAGTTGAGTTCCTTCATCAAAGGCCAGGAAAGCCCCCAGGGAGGACACTGCTGCGATCTGAATTTCACATGAACTGACCCTTGCAGAGTGAACTGTGTGGCTAGTCTGTATCAAATAAGCAAACCAGAATAAAACTTTTAAAACAGAAACCACTCCTTGAGGGTCTACAGGCCTACTCAACCCTGGCCCTGAAGGGCCACAGCATCTACAGAGTTACTCTGTGCTGGTCATGGATGGCTGCACTGCCCCTGTAGGAAACTCAACAGTTTTTCTTGAGGGCCACAGTATGAGCAGGGCTACTCAGTCTTGTGTCTAACAGCTGCAATGACAGCAGGAATAGTTGAACTTGTAGGGCACGTAGAGCATCTTAACCTTGCTTCTGGAGGGCTGAAGAATCTGCAATCGCATTAGGGCATGGCAGCAAATGGAAATACTTTATGCCATGGGCATGTCTTGCCATAGTAGTGTACACACAGCCTGAAAGGAGGCCCTGGAGGAGTAGTGCAGAAGTACTGTACTTCTGCTTCACATCAATGTCTGCTTTCTGTCCTGTGGGATAAAAAAAAAAAAATAAAATATTTCAAATCTTAAGGCTGAGTCAAGCATTGTGCACACCCTGATTTTGAATTATACATGTAGAGTACTTATAACTGGCTACAATGTGGATTATTACCCTGTCCATTCGCATTTAATGTTTAGCATCAGACAGGGTGATTCAAATAAAGATGAGGGAGGTAGGCGGTAAAGGACTGATGTGGTTCAGAGAGAAAGAAAACCTGCAGGAAAGTTTGGGGAGAGAGAGGGAGCCAGAAAGGATGAACAGACAACTAAAACTGATCAATAAAGGGCTTAGAAAGGCAGGATTTGGCCATTTTTGTGCGTTGAGGCTGAATAGTGCAGAGAAAAATCCAAGCCTTGATTGACTGCAGAAACTAATCTTTTACTAGCCTGTGGGTGTCAGGGTGTCATAGATGGTATCTGTCTTTTCAAATGTCCATCTCCAGCACCAGGCCCCTGGTTGATGAAAAGGAGACAATTCAATGTAGTCCAGTTTATTTGCGAGGACACAACACCTAACGGTTTTATTATTATTACAAAATGACACTCCTCCCTGGCTAAGGGTTCAGCCAAAATAAAGATGGACTTTCTCGGCATGCCAAAACTACTTTTGCATGTTTACCGGTGGATTAGTTGGGTGCAAATTCAGATGCATGGTTAATAAAGGATAGACATCAGATCTTAATTAAACATGGGTGTGGTTTAGGTATAGCAGGCAATCAGGCAATCAGATCATCATCTTCAATTGCCTTAAAGCTGAGCTGCATTTGCTCCTTGGCAAATTGTTAATATAATGGCAGATAGAGTATGCAGAGAAATGAGAGATTCACTGCCAAGCACCTGCTTGTGTGTGAGGTGAAAAGCATAAAAGCAGAACATGTATGTAAAACATGTGGTTACTTTTTCTCAAAAAAAAAAAAAACAGCTTCCTGAAGTAAGTAGCCCCTGTTCTGTGATTCTCTTTCTAAAATTTCCAAATAAATGCAGTATATACTGAACAATATTTTGCACTTTTTTATAAGTCAAATTAGCCATCCAATTTGTTTACCAGGCTATAGATAAAACTGCTTTTATCAAACAATCTGAAGGGTGTGTTCATGCATTGCATACCCAACTGTGTAGATCAATATTTAGACAGTGTGCCCTTAAAATACGAATGAACAACTTCAACATGACTTAAGACCTATTGCTTGTTGGTCCAACCATGCTTTCAGTGGCATGCATGGCATGATAGCATTGTGGAACCACTCTGCCTGACCACATCTCATCTTAAGACCAACATGCCCAGATGGGCACAAGTTCATTAGCTATTTTAACAACGAGGGCACTTAGTGGTAAAATGACAACTGCATAGGGTGAAATATAGCAAGGATGCTTGTGTAAATGCTTAACGTAATCTTGTTCTGACTGCAAATATGTACGTAAATATGCAAGAATTTGACATTTTTTCCCTGGAATATCCATAAAGACACTCTCCAGCTCTCTTTCATTCTCAGAATAGACCATTCGTGTATGATCCATCTAACCACTGACACCAATAACACCAGTATTCTAGAAAGAAGGATTTGCCACCATCAAAAATGTAATGCTTCACCAATGAAGTATGGCCCATAACAAAGGCAGTGGTGTTATTCTTCATCTGCAAAATCATTTTGTTTATAGATTAGATATCACAGGTTACCACACTAAAACTCATAACCACTACTATCACATGCTGATTAAAACATTATTTAATCAGGGTGCAAACTACAGGGGAGCCAGGGGGAGCTTGGCTCCTCTTAATAAGAAATGAGCTCTCCTGAAAACATGATTTGAGAAAAATTTTGGGGGGGTCTCTAAAATGTTGGAAATATGCTATTTCTGCCAGGTATTTCTATTTTTCTGTAATTTCATCATCATTGATCATGCGTAAAATTAGACTATAATTGATGTATGATTCATGCATTAGGGTGATTCATCACTAATTCACTTTACTAAAGGTATTGGCATGCATGCTATTCTTGCCATCACCATCAAAGCATGATGGCACATATCAGAAACTTCACTCACTGTAGCTGAAAGATTAGAAAAAAAAAACAAACAACTAGCAGGTAAGCTGCATGGTTTTTATAGCATAGCCCATCTCATCTCTGGCTGTGTCCTTCAATGTGATGATTTGTCAACTTGCGTTCTACCAATCACAAGACTGGAGGGGGAAAGTCTGGTGTTTTCCTGATGAGAGGGTATGCAGTGGATGACTGTGCAATAATCATACTTTCTGCTTTTGAGAAGTTTTGGATCAGAAAAGCACTGTATTGATAAGATACATAGCAAGCTGCTGTGCTGATGAACTACTCTACTGCTGAGGCTTAGGAAATCAGAAGAGAAGAGAGATTAAATCCTTTGTGTATTCAGCATGAGATCATTTCATCCAACATATAGTTATCAAAGTCAATGATAAATGCCATTAACTAGCAAAACTTCATGATTTCTGTAATTTAACATTGTAAGACCTATTAATATTCCAATTTACATGATAAGGTGACAGTCCAGTGATGATAGGGTATCTAATTATGAAATAGCTACATTCATTGACATCAGGACTTTTGCCTTAAAAAATGCACATGCATAATTAAACATTAGAATACTGAACACACTAAGGATTCATGACCGCTAGTCTCCTGTCAGTTGTTGTAACCCAGTTTTAAAGGTGTGCATGGTTCTGATCATGTTGAGCCCATAATTTACAGCTATAGGTAATGTCATGGGACCCATTTTAATAAAGGTTTATCAATATTTAGTGAGGCGATTCAGAGGCATGTTTAGGTTAAAACAGAGGATGGGAAAGACATTGTTTAAGATGTGTATCAGCATCATATCAGCTCTGTCCCTGCATATCACAGGTGGACAAACCAAAATCCACAGAGCATCTCTCCTTCTTCAGCTTCACAATCTGCTGCTGTCGCATCTCCCTTTCTTATCTCTGCTCTCTCACACAATCTCTCACTCTCTACTGTACCTGTGCAGCTATCGTAATGAAATCTAAATTACAGCTCTGCATTCCATGCTCACTCTACAGTAACCACCCTTTTGGTCCCTGAGGAGTCATCATAAGTAAGACTGATCAGGGTGCTTAACCATTAATAAATATACAGCACACTGGAAATGAGGGATGGTCCAAAGGCTACTTGTGAGACAAATCATTAATTTTAATAAAGGAAGTGGGAGGGACGGTGCTATACAAGACACATGATGATGGATGAAAAGCACCTGGAAGTGATTTTCAGAAAAAAAAAAAAAAAAAAAAAAAAAAAAAAAAAACTGGATATCTCGAGTTTACCATAACATTTTCCCTTCATGTGCATCTGTTTAGGTTTTGCTTTCTATGCAAACAAGTTCAGAAACCCCCACCCCAAGAAAAGGCACATATAAACTTATCACTATGCAACAACAAAGGGCAAAAAATTATATTACAAAGCTAATGCATACATGATGTATACATGCTTGATTCATCTAAGCACTTTTGTCAAGACTATACAAAGTTTCACAACATGTAAGCAGCTCACCAAATATTGCATACATGAAGGATATCTTTAAAGCAAATTATCAGCTAGAACTAACTATATACGGCAGTGAACAAGACTGACACAGAATATAAAACATTAAAGAACAGAACATATAGATCTTATAAAAAAATTCAAAACATTAATTAAAATGGTAACAAGTTTTGAAAATAGAAAAATGAATTATGCATTGGATGCGAAATCAAAAAACATTTGACCTTTAACACTGTATTAGCAAAACCTGTCTCATGTGTGAACTATTGATCAGATAAGCATACTATTGGACTTGTCCTTCTTTCAATTGGAATTATGTGATAAGCATATAATCATATTCAATATTTATGTTATTTTGGGAAATCACTCCATCTCCCAGAACATGACAGTTTTATATTCCCAAGGCTGCTCATGTCAGCAAATTACACAGCTTCACTCACTTGGCATGACATTGACATATCTGCCCTGAACGCCATCGTTTCTGAAACCATCAATTCACCTGACTTTTGTGACTGATGTCCTAAACTGTTTCCCTTCTGTGGCATATAGGTCATACACAATAGAGTTATAACTGGATAATATATTATAGGCTTGCAAATATCAATCATTCCAAAGCAGCTGGAAAAAAATGCCAACAGGATAACAGATCAATAAAAACATTCTTTCTTTCATGCTTTATTTTACATAACAGGTGCCTACTGCTGCATTAATAATTGTTCTGCAACATGTCTGTTTAACCTCCTACTCTGCCCACAAATCATTCCAGAGCCACTGTCTTTTTATACTACAAGTGCACCAACTTGAAAGAGCATATGTTCAGAACCATTCTGACAACAATTTGAAAGCTACATCAGCCTCAAGAGCCACACTTAATTGGCTCAGTTTTGGTTATTACATCATCTTCAAATATCACCCCAACTGAGGAATAAAATGTCTGAAAAAATCATCTGTCTGTTATAAGTGTATTAGGGAGGTGGGCAGTTTTATTCATTGTGTCTAGTCTTGCTCAAATATATAGGACTTTTGGTTAAAAATAGTCTCAAACCTGAACTTGATATTCAATGATAAAATGGTTCTGAATGCAATTTGTCTCTTGCTAGAAATACCGGACCCAAATATAAAAAGGACTCATAGTAAAATGCTACTGGGTGTATTAACATATGCTGTAAGTAAAAGAATATTGTTGGAATGGATCTCAAATAAGCCACCCACTATTCCTGAATGGCATAAAATAATTAAAAATATTTGATTTATTACCCATGGAATGCCTAACATATTGGTCTAAAGGTAGTATCTGGTCTTTTTATTATATTTGGATTCCTTTTATTGATTACATAGGACAGAGAATAGCAAATATTTTTTGCAGGACATTGCCCAAACCATGAACAGCTGAATGATTTTGTGTGGAAATTGTGTTGTTTTTTACCTCTTGTGTATTTGATTTTATTATTAATTCATTATTTTTTTCTCTCTCCTTAGTGTGTGTGTCAGTGGTTGTGGGTCAAGCTCTTTTGTTTTTGTTGTATGGCGCTTAATGGACAGTGGGTACTGACCTCTTAACCAACCAAAGACTTTAAGTTACCCTGTATAACCTGTGCTTGAGAAAAAAATGAGAAAAAACAGCTACTGTTACAGGACACTAAAGCATTGAGTTGATTATCAGATCTAATGTCAGTGGATACCGTTTGCCAGGTTGTAATCATTAGCCTAATTGGTTAACTCACACAGAATATAATAGAATATGGGGGAGTAACTCAGGGAGAGTAGGTATTACATCAGAAATTAAATCACTGGCATAAATTGGCTACCTATATTCAGAAATAAATTGCAGTTTAAGTTAAACATGGCCTGTTGTGCAAGTAAACATAATGAAAATGGTTTCAGCATGCATATGAATGTTTGTCAATTTTCAAGCAGTTCAACTGCAGGTGAGACCATCTTCATAACTTGATACAAAAAAAAAAAACTATTTTTTTAATATTTGTCTTCAGTTTAGGGAAAGAAATAAAACTGATGTTTTCCTCCTTTCTGCCAAAATAATTATTATAACAGTTACAC
This sequence comes from Albula glossodonta, assembly GCA_019788955.1. NCBI lineage: Eukaryota > Metazoa > Chordata > Actinopteri > Albuliformes > Albulidae > Albula > Albula glossodonta. The sequence goes on from JAFBMS010000009.1 coordinate 22,949,070, forward strand.
TTACCCAAGTTCAAAATTCAACCATTTTGTCACTGGCCAAAAGCCTGCACTACTGTCATATACGTATATCAGTTGATTTTTCCTTGCATGCATAGTTATGATTGCTGAGCATTGATTGGAGGATAACTCTGTTAGTTCATGATTTTGCTAAAGATAAATTGCCCCAGCTTCACTGAGGTCAAATAGCTGGTAAAACTGATCAGTCACATCAATCTAGTGATACATAGATTTAGTGAAGTGAAAAAGTCTGAATTTTTCAAAGTAAATCACATTTTGTTTTGACAGTTCATGATATAGATTGTAGGGGAATCTAAAGTGGATACAACATAAAAATAATGATGCCAGAGGTGTAAAAAAAAGCATAGCAAAGGTTCTCACATTAAAATCAGCTAAACTATTTCACACATCATCCAATATTCATGACCATGCCCACTCTGACCTATTCACATTTCCAGCAAGATCATATGGCTGCTACTAACTTGACTTGAAAAATTACCAAAAAAAAAAAAAAAACTAAATGAATAAATATAAAAGATTGTAGTGCTATGTAACACTGCCTCGTTAATGTCATGGCTACTGGTTACTTGTCATATTAAGTTATTCCCATCCTCTTCTCTTTAAATTTTAGTTTTGCACACAAGGTTATTGGCAATCCATTGATTAAATATAACTATGAAAAACTTCACAAACTACAGTTAACAAAAATAGCCTTTGTTATCCTTTTTTCACTAAGATTACAGGCTGAGAACAGATGCAGAGAATTTTCATCTCCCAGTTGGTGGCGGCATTACAGGATCAAACTATCAGGGGAAACCAGCTGGTACATTTTTTGCTTGTGTGTATTATCATCATCGGACAGTTATGGCAGAAAAAAATGCTGGCATTTTATGTAAACAATCTGATGTGAAAGTGACAAATGTAATGTCTAATTAGTAGTGCATCTTTCATAAAAAGCTCTACTTTCCATCTAAATCCTCTCCACTCTGACACCTCTCCCTCACTCTTGGGGTCACAGGAGCAGCCATTCAGATCTCGTCTGTTAGAAGCTTTGAGATTCATGGGTTTTCTCTTGTGAACTGCCCTCTTCAATTGAGACCACAGATTTTCAAATGGGTTCAAGTCCCATGGCCCAATTTCAGCCTTCCGGCAGAGGCAACCAGATTTTGGGCTAAAATGTTCTGGTATTGAATGAAATTCATTATGGCACTGACCTTAACAAGAGCCCCTGGGCCTCTGGCAGCAAAACAGCTCTAAAGCATCAAAGAGCCACCACCAACATGACGATAGTGTGTATGGCCAAAAAGCTAAATTGACCACAACACACGATTCCAGTTTTAACTCCAATGTTGCTCAGCAAAGTTCAGATGCTGGGATTTGTGTCTTGGGCTCAGGAAGGGCTTCTTTTGTGGAACTCATCTAAAAAGCTTCTGGTCATGGAGGTGGTGTCTCGCTGTTGATTTTGGAACGGTGAAACCCCAAGATTCAACTCAACTTTGCAGCTGTGAAACTGTGATCTTTGGGCTTCTTTTTACCTCTCTGAGCATCCTCCTGTCTGTGCATGGGGGCAATATGCAGATGTGTCCCCTTGTTCGTAAATTTTCAGCAGTTCCATGCTTTTCAAACTTCTTTACTATGGCCCTGATTGTTCCATTTATAGCCATTCCCCAATCTATGCAGCTCAACAGATGTTTTCACATTTCAGTTGAGAGCTTTTTGGTTTTCCCCTTGTTGATGGATGACAAAAAGATGTTACCTGTGTGTTACCTCATATTGAACACCAGTGAAACAGGAAATGGTCATAGACTACAATGAAGTTCCTAGCAATATCAACAAATTTGTTTTCCCCAAAGATGCAAATTCCTTTGATTTCATTTATAGTATTCTTGAAGGGTGCCAATAATAGAATAAACAGTTCAGAAGATAAAATAACACTTTTGCAGGAACAATTTTTATTAAATGAATAGTTAGCAATTTCTCCAAACATTTGAAGAAAATTAGAATCATTAAATATATTATCTATATTATATTACTGTTAATTAGACTGTATATTGTTTATTAAATATTTTGATAGGAAGTATGCATTAGGAAATATTAATATTAATAATATAAATTAGCGAAGTTCAATTGCGCTGTTGGTTCTAATGTTTATAATCTAGAAACACGGTTAGGTAAGGTCTGACAACATACTCCATAATATCGACTGGATACACTGATGTTCTCCCAAATTGTAATTCACTCTTGATAACAATGTCTGTGAAATTAGTGTTATGAAATGTCATATAAATAGCACACAGGTCAGCAGACAACATTATCCTAAAAACAATATAAGTCTAGTCTAGACAATCACATATGTAGAGCAAATGTCTAACTATCTTGCTTAACACTTTTACAGGGAGCCTGATGTGTAACCCCTGAAAAGCTTCTTCTTATGCAATGTACCCTACTGCCATGAAATCATATTTCAAATGGTATGTCAAAGCACCAACTACAAATGATGCATCTCCATGGGATATATGAAACATAAAAGGAAGGACTAAAAGGACAAAATGCTGTGATGCCATATGAATGTGCTTTTCATGAATGCAGTTTGTATAAATGAGAGTCTGAATCTTATGCCATTTTTCTCAATATTTTTTCTCCACTAGAGTGCTTTCTCTAGTTCAAGAGCATATTCGTCAGAGGTGCCATGAAAACAAGCATGGCTCTCAGACACTTAATGGACCGTGTAGATGTGAACAGTGTGCCTTCTCAAGCAAAGAGGACACAATTTTTCATCAGAAATGTTTAAAAAATTAGTCCTGTGGTTTTACCCTGTAGAAATTCTATTGCACTTCTTAAAGGCATTCTGAGCAGTCCTAGATAAGGGTTTTGCTCATGCTCCATTAGCAATTAATACTCAGAGGGTATTGAGTAAATGTTCCTGAAATAAAAAAATGCTTTGGTGTGATCAAAGCAAGACTCACTCACCGTATGCGCATGTTGCTGCTGCAGCTGTGCCTTTCAAATGCATAACTGACAAATATGCATGTCCACAAGACTATGGTTGACTCTGCCTTGCCTGGGAAAAAAACTAGAGCTAGCAAAGTTATCAATCTCATTACTTTCTTGTGCCCTCATGTAACATACTTATATAGCCTTGAGCTACAATAATTTAACTATGTGATTTGCACATGTGTTATGGAATCTTATAAAATTGTATGGCAAATGAAATAGACTTTTTAAATTCCTGTAGTTACACAGGTTATTCTAGATCAATACAATTTAAGTAATTTACTTGAAACTAACGTATCTGTTTGCATTTGTTCAGCTATAAAAGGTATATGTTTTAAACCATAAACATGTTTTTTAAAAAAAAATGGTCTCTGTCGAAGTGACTTTATTGGAACTGAGACTATATGCCTCAAAATAGATTTTGTGACACTGATTAATAGTTTTGCAATTATGCACATACAATATATTGATATATTGTGCATTTTTATTTCAAAAACTATAGGACTATAGGATTTTATTCAAATTTTTTATTTTATTTTTTTTTTTTTGACAAAATGGGAAGATACATGAAACATGAAACAAAGAGCCAGAGAAAAAGTAGTTATTCTCATGTTTCTCTCAATTCTACTAAACATACTTTGTTAATAATTTTCAAATTAATGGTTGCACAAAAAATGGATACAATTTGTTGAGGACTATCATGGCACAAACATGCACACAAATTTTTTTTTTTTTCATTTGCACATTGTCAGGAAGAGTGCCAGAATTGTCTAAGTCTGTAGTGCATGTTTTCCACATGCATTTTCAGTCACATGATTTGTAATTGAAGCAAACTACCACAATCACATGCTTTGTTAATCTTGCTGCATCAGAAAAAGTTTTACAGGTACTCAATGCTGTAATAAAGCATGCCCCAAGAGTGCAATACTTTACAGAATTATACCAGGATTTAAAAAAAAATATATATTATGTAGACTGTGAAAATGTATAAGATAAGAAACGAATTACAGCACTATTTGGACAAACTCGTTCTTATTAATGTTTTATTTGATGTATGGTCCCCTGCTGATGTTTTAGTTGGTTAAATTATTGTCAATTAAAAAATTAGTTACGAAGAAAGTGCTGCTGAATGCCAGATTTCCAGTGGGGGGTGAGAAATGTGAATATGATTGAAATCCAATTACCTTTCTTTACCACACGCTCAGATTCATGGTGGCATAGATGGAAACACTGCTCAGTATCAGGGTGTCCAGCTGTACTGAGAATTCAAAGCTCATTATTGGAAAACTCTGCATTTTTGTCAGAACTCAGAGAGACCCAGGCTCAGACAGAGATAAATAATAAACAGGAGTTTATTAACCAGCCAATAAGACACTATCCAGAAATCAGTATCAAAAAAACAGGCAAGGATCAAAACCACAAAGACACGGCGAAGTTACAAAAACAAAGGACAAAAGAGAGGTCAAGGCAGGCAGGCAAAAAGTCAAAACTGGTACGACACAGCAATCAGGTAAAAGCAAAATCCAAAAATCGTAAATGGGGAAAATAGGCAAGTCAAAATGGGCAGACAGGTAACAGGAATTGAAGGCTTGTAGCAAATGAACAATCAGCTAGACAGGTCACAGTCAAATAGAAGTGCCTGTTACTCTTTCAGGCAGGTGAAAGCAAAAAGTTTACCTATTCTAACATAATTGCTTAATTCAGCACAATCCTCACTCCTACCTACCACAAAAAATAAATACACAGATAGATAAAAAATGATCACCACATGATGGCAATTGGTGATGGCTAAAATTTCATTAATCCCCTTGGTGAAGGTACACTCAGCTGACAATCATCAAATTGAACTAATGAAATATTATCTTCTACTTACACACAATATGGTCATAGCTCCAAATCACTGTATCACTTTAATGATATGATAGCTTCTCCCACTTTTGGTTGAGTGTATATAGTATATAGTAACTGGAAATCAATAGTGAGGATGGCATCAATACTTGTAATGGGTAGTTAAAAACAGCACTGACAAAATAGATCTGAATTGCATTTAAATAAAATTATTCTTACAGTTACATAGGGATGATAGAGTAGCAGTGTCTTTGCATTAGTTGCTACACCTCAGAAGTACACACTACTTCAACTTCAACTCCCAGGACTACAGGGCATCCCTACACCACTCCAAGAAGTCACTCTGCACCCAAAAAAATATTAAGTAATTAATACATGCACAATTATATGTTCCAAGACCCTGGTCTGAATAAGCAAGCATGTGAGGCCACCTCCCACTTGGAGTACTGCCAAAGAGGAGGCCAGTTAGTCCAGCAGAAAATCGATCGCAGCATAATGTGCGCACCACCTAAGCTAAAGTTGCTGACGTCTCTAATGGGATGATATTAACATTCCTGACAATTTTGATTTATTTACTTTCAGTATAAGACAAAGAGGCTTTGATAGACATCTGAGCCATGGGAAGGTTTTTTCCTTCTATTTCCCCATAATGCACTGCATCTAGAATACTTTTATGGCTCCTGCAAGGAAGGTTTGCACAGGAGACTTTGTCACAATGTGATATCTAAATATGAGAAGATTTTTTCAAAAGGATTTTATTCAACAAATATTTTCAGCAGTTTCAGTGTCTTACACAAACATTTTTCCTTGTGTTTGGAATTCAGGTATGATATTGAAATAAATACCTATATCACACTGACAGAGATGATTAGGAAGTCTATAAGGTGGGCTATCATGGACCACATATGTGAAAAATGAAGTGAACCAGTGATAAAGTATGAGAACGTTTGTGTGGATATGAATAAATGATAGGGAAATTGGGGGGAGGTAACATTACATGATGTGTAGCATTATCTCCAAAAATGAAATCACATGCCTCATGGGGCACACTAAAGGACAGTGGCCAGGAGGCTGGTAAAATAGCAGTTTGTGACAGGAGCTCAAAGAGCTGCAACAGCAATAAATGATGACAGCTCTTGTCCCTCTTGATTGCTATTTTCAGCATTGCCTTTTCCCTTTACCCCCAGCCTTTGTCAGCACTCTCTTTGATAGCCTTTTTCAGCTTCAAAAATCCATATTTATTTCTTTGCCTTTTGACTGGTGATCGATTTTAAACACCAAGTGTAGTTTCCATTGTCTCATTTTCATGATGATTTCCTTCTTTATTCTTCAGCTTTAATAGATCTGCAAACTTCAGTTTGCCTGAGGTGCATGACCTTCACACAGGGAAGAAAGCTGCAGCTTTGCTATTTGCATAGTGTCTCAAAAGGGCAATATAAACTAAATCAATCAAAACACAACAGCATAATGCAAACAGTCAAGACATCCTACTGTCTGTCACACCCACCCACCAAAAAAATTGAATGTTGAAATTTCTGAGGATTGATAACAGCATCAAAAATAATAAAATGTAGGGAAGAGAGCCTTACATCCACATTTCTCTGCCTGGTATTGATTTGATGGCCCATCTCTGACTGACTTTCAGAAGTGTTAGTAGTGTTTCATCTGTCACTGCCTATTTTTCTGAGTTAGATGCTTTTAGAGACTTTGTAAATGACTATGCATCAACCTTAGGTGTTTACCTATATTTGGTGGCAGGGAATCATCGTCCTTGCAATTATATTTTTCCCCATATATTATGATACCTGTCACCACACCCTAGACGCATTACACAAATCCAAAATGCATCCACAGTGCATATTAACAAACTCATAATTCTATGTATCCAAAAGTCTTTTTGATTTTTTTTTCCTTGGGTGCAGTTGAGTTGATTGAGCTAGTGAGTATGATTTTAGAAAGAAAATAACATTGTTTTGGATTATAACTGATCCAAATGTGAGATGGTTTGAACTCTTTCCTGGACAAGGAATGTAGTTCTGGAACAATCGCAAAACAAACCTCACCAATAATATCAGATAAGGCAAAAACACACCCCAGCAGCAGAGATGAAGATTGGGCCATCTCCTCTCGGCCACAAGTGAATGAACATAACTGAGCATGTCAAAAATGTTGCGGGAGAAACATTGAACACCTCTTGCTAAAAACATTTGCACCCTTGAGCTCCAAGCGTTCCCCTGAGGTTGGCCAAGACTCGCAGTCATGCCCTGTGAGTGTGAGATTCCATCAGCATATAACAGCGTCTCATGCAGGACAACATTTTCCAGTCTCCACTGTCATAATTACAAGTATACAGCTCTGCTATCTTAAAGTTATATCACTTCACCATTTAAATGGACTAGGGTTCTGAGACAAGCTCACAGCAGGCATTCTTTAGTCATGTTATATTTGTAGTAGATATGACAGCGCACAGATCTTGCAGGTACCTTTCCCTACAGTTTAATTCAGCCTTCCTGCATACTACAGTGCTGCCCAGATGTTCTCAAGACAAAACATTAAGGAGGAAATGAGAGCAAATGGTAGTGTTCTGAATTAATGTGAAAACATCAAAGCACCCTATGTTCTCAGTTTTTTTTTTTTTTTTTTTGTACTGCTTGTTGCTACAAACAGTCTTTACAAAATCATTCTTCTGTGTTAGACAGATCAAGAAAGATTCATTGCAGTAAAAAAAAAACAAAAAAAAAAAAAACAAAAAAGTGTTTAATGAGTATATTATCTTTAACCACATACAATAGTCTATGCATTCAAGTTCTAAATGATCAGTCTTATTTTAAAATATATTTATATATGTTGTGGGGAGGGTATACAAGGCTGAAGAATATAAGAGAGGCAACACACTACATGAAATACTAGAAAATTGTTAGTTTTTTAATTTCCCTAAAAATGACATTTTGGCAGCACTTATCCTTTTCCAAACTATACCTTTCTTTATTTTAACTTGAATAAGTCCAATACCTGCAACCACAAAACTGCAAGATGCAAATTATAATAATTAAGATATTTACCAAATAACAACATTCACATTATTCACATATTTTATTTTTGTGCATTTTATGAAGCTTATTCAACCACTATGCCAGTATAACCCCATTGCCCGTATAACCCCATTGCCCAGCATGCTGACAGAAATCACCCTGCTCCTAGCTAATGCTTGCTTACTGTATTACATGCATGCCTATTCCCAAAGCTGGAAAAGAAAAACAAGCAAACAAAAAAAAAAAAAACACAGAAATCTAGCCAAAAAATTTAGCCTGTTACTAACACCAAGTCCTGGCTTTGTGTCACGTGGCTCCAGTTCCAGACTCAAAATAAAATAGAATGGCTAATGCATTTTACAGTTATATGTTTTTACAATATACTTCACTATAACATATTTATCCTAACTAAAAGATTTAAAAGAACTTATTCAACAAACCTTGAAGAGATGGATTTGTGCAAACAGTACCAAATGCTTTTGGTTGCATAAGCATGTGAGTAAGCCAACACAAAACCAATTCAACAGAATGACAAAATGGCTTCCTGTCTTCACCCCCCTCCATCTGGTCCCATCTTTCAAGATGGCTTTCATTGCTAATTTATAAAGAGCAGGGACGATGGCATGCTTTATGTGCACCATGCTGCTCTGATGTTTGCTCTGAAATAGATTTATTAATTATTTTCAAAGTCAAGCAAGCAGGCATATGAGGACAGGCTTTTGAGAAGTTCTTACAGATACGATGCATGATTTACAGAATTACATTCTGCACTATGAATTATGTCCCACAGAGTTCTCCTGTATGCATGGCTGCACATTTCGCCCTCAGTGGAAGTGTCTCACAATAAAAAATGTATACTTTTTCTTAAATATTTCAAGAAACCAAAAGTGAAATAGCTGCAGTTTAGACTAAACTGATGCTGCAAAATTCAGCTTTTGGTGTGCATAAACTGGTGCTAGTATGTATGTATGTGTGTGTCCATGTGCACTTCTGTGTGTGCAGGGAGAGGAAAATGACTGTTGGAGAGGTGTGTAAGGTTGCATGTATGGGTGGCTAGGTGTGTGGCCGCTCATATACCTACCAGTACATTTTAAAATGGAAAATTGCTTATTAACATGCTGCAAGATACTCCACACTGTAAAACCCAGCAAGGTAAGTTACTGAAATGGTTTAAGTAAACGAATTGCCTCGGATCATTTGGGTTAGTGTAAGTAAAATATTGATGTTACCACAGTCAATACATTGATTTTGTCACAACAAAATTTATCTCCAATTTGACTTAAAAAAAATGAACTTTCCTACTTAAATTGTTCAACTCAATAGGTTTCCTAAAGAATGTTTAAGTTGAAATTATATTTTTGGTTTTAGAATTAGAATAGATTTATTTTTTTGCCTATTTGTATCTGTGCTTGCTTGTGAGCTGGTGAGTGGAGTGTGTGCATGTCTGTGTTAAGGATACATGAGGACATTATTGGTGAGGGAGGGGGGGAGGAGGATGTCAATTTAAAGAAAAAAGTTCTCTTTTTTTTGCTTAGTCAGTGACATTCACAAAGAACACTTGAAAAGAGGCTATTCTTTGTCTCCAGGTAGGTCGCCTATTTTTCGCTTGGCTCCAGTTTTCTGATCGCTTCACAGCCCTTCTCCTCCTTCCATGAAGCAGAACTAATAGATAGCAGCATGGAGGCCTTTCGGATGAAAAGAGCGACTTTATTCAATTGCCACTTAACTAACCTTGACCACTCTCCTCCTGTTGTACACTTCTCTGTCCTCTGAGGCTGGAAGTCATTCTGAGCATGTGCAGAGGAACTCATAGTGAGCAAAACTCTGTCAGAAGGTCATTCTGATCAGTGAATGAGAAAGCTTAATAATGAAGCAGATTAACTTGAAAACAGGAAAATACATTTTTGAACATTTTTATAATGATTTCATATGCGTAATTTCACCCTAGATAAATCTGAACATATAAATCAGCCTCCTTCATTGGACATAAATCAGATGTCCAATCTCTGAGGGAATCTGAAAGGCACCCCTATCCTACAGCCCATACCATTCCAGAGCACCCTATTTTAGAGTGTAGCATTGGGTCCATGGGTAATGGTTAGAGCGCAGTTTTCTGTAGAATTTTATAATGTGAATTTGGTCAATATAGCTGGAATGTACTCACACTTTTAGACAAGAGATACTATACAAGCTAGGATGATATTAAATCGTCTGCTATCAAAGAACTATGGTCACATACACAATTATAATTTTCAGTAATACTATCTCAACAAATACCTCACAACCTACTCATTAATATGAATGCCAATGATTTGAAAACTATTTGCTAACATGCTCAAAGATGGCAGTATCTCCATCAACACTAAATCAGACCTTACAGTATGAGATGCTTAAAAGTTGAAATACCTCAACATCAAGAATTTGGTGGTTGATATGTTTGTGGGAACACAGAGGATTAAAATTAAAAATCCTTGTATTCCTTCCTTAATAAATTCACCAACTGATTTTTTAGAGAAATACTAGTAGGCTGAAACTGGGTCCGGATGGTGTATGGGGAAGATCTACAGTATCCTTTATAGATGGAGTTCCAGGCACCTACTGTTGCACAGCCAAAGTCATTTCACACATGACTGGAAAGCCCCTGATAGATCTGCAGTATTGAATTTAAATAGATGAAAATGTACAGTTTATGTACCATCTAAAGGGACAGGTCAACCTTAATTTTGTTACACCATCCACTGCTGTGTATCTTTCTCTGCAGATGAATTTTAATAATTTTTCACTGTATCAATCACTAAGCCATTTCATGCTATCCACACTGACGTGAGATGTACTCCCACTCAACACCTGGGAAGTACACCATTGTGGGGCTAACATGATTATTTTCTATCCTGAATAATGCATAATTAACACTAAATACATACAATATAAATACAATATGGTCATTTATTTATTTATGTATTCATTTAATAGTCCAAAGTATATCACAACTCATTCTCTCCATTTTGTAGGACACTGTATATCTACAAAAATGCTGTGGTCAATGAGAGAATGAATGGCTCTTTGAATACAATGCTTTGCAGCATGTGATATAGAAGGTACAGAACTGAATTCTAAACCCTGGGGCAGGGCATTTAGACCCCCTGTGTGAGAGGCAGCATTCTTGCTCTCTTGTGACTGGTTTAGAGCTGCATCTCAATAGCATCAGAGAATAACTATGTGTATAAAAAGCCTCCAGGATGTGCGTGGTATTAGCAGGGTAGGTAAGCTAAGATAAGAGCTTAGGCTAAGCAAATAAATGATGTATCATGGGGACCTTTAGAGAACTGTCTTTCAGTTGTCATGAGATTTAGTCTAAAGTAATGTAGCATTTCTCATGCACTTGGTACCTATTTTATACTGTCCATCATCCATTATGACTGACATGCAAATAGAGCAGGAGCTGGTTGAGTGCCTAAGGCTCTGCTTAATGTTAACGCTGGTAGTTTTCTCAAGGCAGTCACTCCTTCACAAAAGTCTGTGTCATCGATTTCAGGCTGTTTGTTGAGTACAGATTGTCAGATGTGCCAGCAGCCTTGGGTTTTCCATTCAGTTATTTTTTCATCTAATTTAGATTCATATAGTATGTCTCTGGATGTATTGCTATGTCACCCACAGCCTCACTAAAAGAGTGATGCAGCTGAGGAACACGCACCACAGGAAAATACTCATCTACCAACAGGAGAGCTAGCACTGATTGAAGAGTTGAAATATTGAAATATGTTGTGGATATTAGTAATGGTTTTTCATTTTGTTTCTATAGCAGGTATTCCGCAGGGTTTAGTTCATGCTAACCCCTCTGGCATTTGAGACTTTTACCCCACCCAGCATTCTAATACTCTCGTCCCAACATAATGCACTTTGTGTTGTAAGTTGCTCTGGATAAGAGCGTCTGCTAAATGCTTATAAGGTAATGCAATAAATTTAAATATCTTTCTCTTTCTCTTTCTCAAACAACTGGAAGCATCTGGACTCTTTGCGTTTCAATTTATATGAGGGAGCTAATTCACTGGTAATTCACTAGTAACCAGAGGAACTGCCTTTAAAGCCATCCCATTTCATGAGACAAAGTGGGATGTTTCTTTCCTCTGTTGTCTCCCACAAATGACCAACACTGAATCTGGATGTTGGACCCAGCCTGTGCCGCTGACTGAGAATACTGATGCCCTCTTTTATTCTGTGTGACTTTCTGATCCCTTCTATCACATGATTCAGAGTGAGGGATGAGCTTTTGCAGTCCTTATTTGGAGGGGTTTTTTGAGTTTCTTTTCTTTGGTGATTTCTTCTTATATGCATTTTAGTTTCTGGCTTATCTATGGTTCTTAAGAAGAGGCCTCTGCAGTACAACTATCACTTACTGAGAGGAACATTGCACCTTTTCCAATACCGATACATACAATCTGAGGTGATTTAAGTGAGGCTGTTTATGGGTTGACATATGACAGCTTTGAGGTTTTTAGCACCATACCCTAACACAGTGAGCCAATTTGCTTTTTCTTTTTTCTGGGGGACAAGTGTAATTGAACTCTGACTTGGGTCAGTTTCTCATTTTGAAAATTTAGAGTTCATTAACAAACTCCCCCAAAGTGGATTTATTTTCTTTTGTTTCAAAGAGACAACCCTGAACAGGAGGTATTTTTGAGTTTTTGAGAACCCCAAGTGATGGTGATGGGACAGTTTGTGCTTGAAAGTTTCTTTTCAGTTATACTATCCCTGAATTCCCTGATTTAGTGAACCCTAATGGTGTTTTTAGGAACCCTACTCCAACACTTTTCATTGACCAGAGGGGTGGGGAGGGGATTTAGTGATTCATTTGCAGAGCCAGTATCAGAGTTTGCATTACAACATATGACTTGGCTAGAGTGCCCAGTGAGACTGTACCCAGAATGGTCTCAGTGTGTATCTGACTCATATTTAAATGACAGAGGTTTAATAATATGCAGAAATAATGGTTATTAACAGTGATTATCTATGTCAAAGATGGAGATTACTGGTATTTATATATATTCTCCATCCTTTAAAACCTCCCTGAGTATTATGTGCCTGTCAACCACCACCCCCAAATTAATCATTTGCTTCATTTATGCAGGCCCATCTAAGATAGTCTTGGTTGGAATCCCTCAGTTTTTATTGGTGCAATGTAAAGCTGTATAGCATTTTGGTTGAAAAAAAAATATGGATCAGTCAGCCCTCACGCAATGGAGATGGTAGGTTGTCTAAAACACAATAAAATTAGAAAGATAACATGTAGTATGTGTATACTAAGACAAAACTACATGCAACTGTTTTGTCCTCAGCCCTTCTCAGTGTAGTAACATGAAAATGATCGACTGAGTACTGTTGGCTGGTTGACAACAAATTTACTGGATGACTAATACATTGATGTTTGTTTGGACTCATACAGTGTGTATTCACAGGATCTGTGATCGAAGGGTCATCATCTGATAATGTTTGGCAATCAGGTGCCATGTTTCTCAATAAAGGATGGGGAAAATAGGCCAGGTCTTGGAGATCCCCCTTGTAACTCGACAGTTGCCCTTCATCATGCAATCCGTTTAATCACTGATGAGCTGGCCCCCGACATGTGACCAGGCTGAGATACACAATGGATACCTGCAAATGATTTGGAGTCTTCCTTATTATCTCGTTTGTTATTGTAGTGATAGGCCGTCCAGGGGGATGGCTCTCTGCTGAATACACAAACAGCTGTTGGACATGAGCTGTGAAACAATGAACTGCAGTGATATTTCTGTACAGATTACTTGATACACTCATGCATAAAAATACATACACTGAAATACAGGCACAATGATTTACCACATGCATGCACAAAATATACTATACACCTACCTAGACAAATACAAATAAGAAAATATAAAATACAAACACACATGCATCGTGATGTACTTTTGTCACATAAAAAAACGTGTGCACACACACACACACACACACACACACACCGGACACCGGACACACAGGCACACACAGGCACATATTGTCCCAAAAGCAGTCTCACCTTTAAGCATGATGTGATTTGATTCTCCTCATTTTATGTCACCCAAAGTTCTGTTGCTGATTTTCCTTTCCTTTTTTCCTATTGATAGCTTCATCATCACGCATTAGCCCAAACTGATAGAAGATATCAAGCATGCATGATAGCCCTGTGTGCCTATCCAAAGGGCTCCTCTCTGCATTGCTGGTGACTGCCTATCTCTTTCCATTCACCAAAGAAACAGCTCAAAGCGGAGGCAGCCACCAGGAACATTAAACACTGGAGGAAAGTCAGGTCTCTGTCCTAAAATATGCTATCTAATGGGAAGGAGACTGATATGAAATTCAGATGACAGGATGCTCCAGACACTGCCAGTCTTAGCTCCCAATCAAGTTATATCAGGTTCAACTGCGGTCACCTGGCCCCAATCAAAATGAACTCATCAGCCAGAAAAATGAACAAACTATGATGCGCACAAAAACCTTGAGCTAGACCAATCCCCTCTCTGTCCTGAGCACCTTCTGGCTCCCTTGCTTGAAAGGAATCTGGGTTCAGCTGAGGTAAAACACTGTTCATACAAACATTCCTTAGTCATTTTTCAGAGGAGCTGAGGGTACCCATAGCAGATATATTATTTACACCCCTCATGCCAAACACCAGGTACATTTTAGTAGAGAACCATATCAGTTAATTGAATCAATCAGTTTCTTTCACTGGCAGTAAGGTGGGGGAAGAACGAAACAAAGTATGTGGCCTAGGGATAGGTTTTAGATCAAATCTGACTGAAAATGACAGGAATCAAAAAACATAAATTACGATGAATTTCTTAGATACAAGACACTGTAGCATTCCATGTGGATATATCTTGGATTGTGCAGATCCAAAAAATGGCTGGCAATATCCAGCTGTCACCAATACATCAAACAGAAAAATGTACATGTGGACAAGAAGGGTTTCACCCAAGGGGGCAGCTGATTATACATTGGAAGTGTTTTCACACATTGGCATTCTGTGTATGAAATATCTGTCACGCTCTGAAAAACCTGATACAATTTCACAACCCCTGTAGTTCACATTAATCTTCTAATTCTGAGACAGATACCCCTGCTATGCCACCCCCTCTCACCCTCTTCAACCTTTGAGGAGACACAGGCCAAACCATGTGAATTCCATGCAGAATTAACTTTTCAACATTACTTTCTTATCTGAATTCAGTGTGTATTTAAACAGAGGACTTACACTTAAAGTTGTTCATTGGTTGGGAGCAAATTAAAAGCCCCCCTCTCAATAACATAAGAGGGTGTCTTGCATTATCAAAATCCATATAACAATAAAAAAAAAAACCTTTGTATATGTAATATTAAGTATATAAAACCTGTGATGTGGGGCTTATTTCTTATTTTTTATTCCCCCCAGTTTTAAAACACCCAACCAAAACTGCATAGCCTCCTGAAGACAGTGACATCTTTCTGAGCTGGCAATAAATCAGCCATGGTAAGATGATGTTGAGCAATAAGGAGAGGAAATCCATGTTGACTGGAACAGTCCCTGAGTGATATTGTAACCAAATATGAGCCCCACATCTCCATGGTAGGCCACCTGGAGGCCCTCATATTGACAATTTAACCATTTAATTTCATCTGATATTACCCCAGAAGATATACAAAATGATATATGTACTCTCATTTTTTACGGATACTTAGTAATTGTGTGGCATATTTATCATATTTGAGCACCTTTGCCCTAACCCACACATTGAATGCCTTTTAGGATCATAGCTCTACAGCAGCAGCAGCCTCTACACACCATACTCTCCCTCCCTGCCAAATACCAGAGCAAGATTTAACCAACAACTCTTCAAATGCACAAAGAGGACTGGCTATTAGCAGCTTACGCTTCCATTGCCGAAGCAGCTATTGCGTCAGAACGAATTTTCACCCTTATACAGAATTGGGATTAGGAACCCCTGCCGATAGCTTCAGAGCACCTGGTGAAAATGGCTGAGCAGTTTATGTCAGGTGTGTGCAATAGGCAGAGAATGGAGGAGGAAGGGGGTGGAAAAGGTTTTGACACATGTACAGCGCAAATCCTGCCGTGCTTTCCAGGGCTGATTTGTGGCCTTTGCTGAACGCCGGAGGCTTATGGCCTTAATCCCTACAGCATCTCCCGCTGCTATTTTCCCTGCAGGGGAAGATGAAGATGTGGAGACAGTTTGAGAAAGGAGGCATCCATAAAATTGCATACAGTTGTCTCAGACTCAGATCCCTGTGGGACACTCATGTGACCTTGATGTTTGAGTTTAATTGTGCCCCCCCACATGCACACAAATAATCAGTGGCTAAAATTTGACATCAGTGACAAGACTTTAATACTCATTTACAGAGCTAGCGCATGCTTTCAGACAAGCTTCCCCACCGATACAGTCCCTTATTTTAATGGCACAGAGTGGTTAAATGAACAATGCGATTCTTCAGTCAACTAATGAGTCTATCTCCGGGGTACTGCAGACACTGATTTTTGTCTCTACAACTTTTTAATGAATATTTAGAGACATGTCATCCCAAAGTTTTAAAATGACAGTAGCTAGAATCAATATACCACAGGAAAATATTTCATGAAATTTAATTTCACAAATAATAATAATATTTTATTTTACAACTCTGTCAACAAACAAGCAGTCAGCATTGTCAAAGTTGTGCATTCATCAATTTCTAGTGAAAAAACACTTTGGGCAGTTATATATTCCTGTGGAAACAGCAACATTTTTACCAAACAGTCAATGTTTGCACCCTTGGGTGCACCTGGTTATCTAAATTGGCTTTGTATTCCTCTTCAACAGTCCTGCGTTGCTGTGTAATAAGTAATCTAAAGGACATTTGTGGGGTGGATGCCCATACCATCACAGAAGCATTGGTTAACACCTGAGATCTACACAAACTGCTCAGAAGTCGAGGTGTTTAGTTCTTTACACAAGGTTATATGATGTTGTGGACTAGTTTTGGTTACCATGAGTGTCCAAATGGACATCTGCAAAAAATAACATCTTGTTGTGACACTAACAACACGGGTTTTTTTTTTGTGACTGGTTCACTGAGGTGTAGATTCAGATCTGTGGGAAAATTAAAGGCTTTTCATCCTGTTTAGTGTCTGTTTATCCCTGTCAGTGTCCTTTGACTTGCGGCTGCTGTTTATCATCCTGTTTAGTGTCTGTTTATCCCTGTCAGTGTCCTTTGACTTGCGGCTGCTGTTTATCCAGTTTTTTCTTGTTTGTTTTATGCAGTCATGTGTTCCCTTAATCATTTTACACTTTCTCTGACTAAAACTTACTTTGGTCACATCTTCTACAATCTGTTAGATTGTAGTTAGATTGTTGTGTTTCATTAAAAAATCAAGTATTAAAGTGTTGGTTTTAAAATGTCTTTCACATTGGAAACATATTAAGACATAATAATATGAGACACGTGTGCGCAGTTACAGTGAATGCCCAATTTGCCAGTCATTGGTGAGCAATAAGCTTTATTTTGAGCATATGCTCACCCAATATCATATTTCATCCATCACGTCAAATTCTTCCCATAAATTGGGTATGCACCAGTTCTCCATCCCCTGGGCTGTGTCGTCGTACTGCTTTTTTATTCAAAATCATTGTGTATATCTCCCAGGACTATCTCCGCACCTGCCCCCCTGCTGACCTTCCCCTGTCCCATCTCTTAAAATAGCTTCCTCCTCTACTCACTCACGAGGAGAAATGAAAGGCAGTGCTATGAATTGCTTGGTGCTGCCTTTCAATTATACACTGCACTTCATTACCAAAGAACACAGCACAGTTGTTCATAAGAACAATACCTACCTTCACCATACTTGCTGCTATGTTTATTTTATTAGTCAAAGATGGAAAACGTTGGAAAACGTAGTAAATGTGACCCATTAAACTTAAAAATTCAATAAAATGCACAGTAAAATGCAACATAACATTTTAGCCTGAGAGCGTGGATCTGCAGATCGCTTCGCAAATGAGCAAATGCACTATGTAAATGCCACCATGACGGATGGCAATTCAGAATAATTGACTAATAATTCAGTGGAAATGAGCCGACGTCGCTCGCGGATGTGTGATACGTGCATAAGATTTGGAGGTTTAATATTGACTTTGGAAGAGAAGCAAGCCATTATTGAACATAGAGCAAGATACCTCTCTCCCACACTTTCACACACCAAACACACACACACACACACCCACAAACTACAAGACAATGACAAAACTCATGTCTTCCAAAACAGAATTCATTTTCTCTAAATTAATTCTGTTTTGGAAAACATGGGTTTTGTCATTGTTCTTAATTAATGTCATTAATTGTTCTTAACAATGCTTGTTTTGATAAAACATTTTTTCTTTCAACTCCATTGAAAAACAATCCAATTGTTTTTCAATTGATCCATTGATCAGATGTTCTGTTAGCACAGTATCATTCTGCTTCACTTTCTGCATTCTTAGCTACTCTTAAAATTTGCAATGCCTTTCTGCTTCACTTTCTGCATTCTTAGCTACTCTTGAAAAATGAGCTACTTGCACTTCCTGCAGTCTTTTATCCAAAGCTATAAACAGGGCAAGAGTAGAAAAAAAAAACAGGAAATAAAATTTCAGGCTAGACCTTGATTCCATTGTAAAAGTAGCTGTTAAGGGTCGACCAGCAATCTTCTGGTAAATAACCACATTCAGGCACCTATGTGGCACACTCACAGCATGCTCTATTTTCATGAATGTAGTGAAACATAACATACAGAACTGATCCCCAGTTAAGGTCCAGCAGCACACATAAAAGTCATCAAAAATATGCGACACAAACATGGGCAGGTAAAAGAGTCAACAGAAAGGTTATGCATCTCTCCACTTTGCATCCTATGCATCCAGCCACTCTGAATTACAGGAAATAGGCCCATGCATACAAAAGATGCTTTCAAAAGTACACTTTTTAAATTCCAACAGTCACCGACCCCTGCAACAGCAGAGGTTAAGCTCCCCGAGATCCTCCAGCTTACCATTCGATTCATTTAAAAATTGCATTCCATCTCCAGGGAAAGGATGATAATTGCTATGGGTCATGAGTGATAATTATGAGGGTTCCCACTGGATTTGAAGCCTATTAAATGGAGTTATTTAAATCACTTTATGATTAGGCCCTTCCCCCTTATCTGACCTCATATTCTAGTCTCTAATTAGAAGGCACAAGCACAAATTTCATTATAACCCAATCAAAATCATCAGGAACCCAAAAAACAATATATAAATAAATAAATACATAAATACTCCACAGATAAAAGAGTTGACAACTTCTAAAGTGTTATTTATAACTCATGAGCACAACAGAACATTGTTTAAGCCACTATTATAATCATAATGTCAATACAGTTGTCCTTACCCATTTTCTATAATTGCTTTACAAGAAATATGATGATTGCTTTCCAGTTGAAATCTAATAAACAGGTAGCTGCTGCGTGAGCAAGGACAGAGGTTCTGGCAGTTTACTGAAAATTTGTATTCAGGGTATTGAGGTGCTTCTCAATTTAGCCATGCTTGTCAGAGGCTGAGAGCTTCATGGCACTCTAAGTCTAACCAGGCTGATATGCTAAAGTGAGAGCGCCATGCTTGGGTGTGTATGTGTGCATATGAGCGTACACACATGCACTTGTGTGTATGTGTAGGCATGTATTTATGTGTGGGCATGTGCATATGTTTATGCATGAGTGTGTGAGTGCCTGTGTCTGTGAATGTATGCATTAGGGGTAGGGTCACATAAGAGTTTATGAATGGCCATGAGGAGAGAGTGAGAGGTAATGGGAAGCGATGGTTGGAAGGAAAATATGGAGCAAAGAGGATGGCACAAAACAATAAATAGAAGTAAAAAAACAGATGTGGATTATATTTGTGGATGAGAGCAAGTGAGGTATGAAGGGATTCAGGGGAAAAGAGAAAAGAGGGATGCAGAGGGAAATGATCATCATCATGGCAAGAAAGTGTTTTGGTTTAGAACTAAGACACATCTTAAGAAGAGCTTTCCTCTCTGCTGCACTGCATAAACAGCTATAACTGATTTATTACAGCGCCCCCTCCTGTCCACTGAAGGCAGCGCAGCCTCGTTACTCCTGGTACTGTATAAAAACTAAACATGCACTCCATGGAGAGGCAGAGGGAGGGCAGGGGAAGATGGAACGCTGCTGCTCATGAGTGCAGGAGATTATAAGAATACCCAGGGGCAAGGTTAGCCCCTCTAGCAAATGTATGAGAGGATGCGGGAGCTAACCAGCATCTGAGGCAGAGACACTGTGGGTGGGAAAGTATGGTGCTAGAAGTTTGACACATACCCAATGGATCTCCTGATATTAGGCCGGTACCTCTGCTGCCTGAGAAACCAGTTAATGACAGCAGTCACACATGCTGGAAATTGTGGGTTGATAATGCCTGACATGACGTTTGAATGGCAGTTAAATCAAAGGTGACAAACGAATATTTACACAAATGCATTTACCGCTTTTAAGGCAGCGTGTCAGCTCAGACCTACTGTGCCACAAATTCCATATTCTGGGTGGGCTCCTCCACCAGGCCAAGTGTTATCCATCATGGTATGACGCATCAATCTCAACTACTATGCAAAGGATGTTCACATGGTACACAGCGACATATAATGTCAGTTAATTCATGCATGCATTCAGTAATGATCAAATCGAGGAGGATCCTCAGTGTTATTCATGTTACATTTACGACTACATAAAGTGTTGTAACCTTTGTCATATGCACATGCAAACATAATAATAAATAGATGCTGCAACTGGTATTCAGAGGGCATTTAATGTGATATTAAGTCCCTAGTGTCATAATGATAATAGTGTCAATGCTTTTTATTTATATTTTTGTACTAAAGTAAAATAGTTGTTATAGGTTTATATCTGAGGTGTTAGTACATTTACCAGGGTATTTGTACATATACACAGTATACTCATCTAAACTACTGGATATGTACAGTAATTGGAAATGTATATCCACCAATCATCCTTATTACTATTTACAGACACAGGTTTTGGAGTTACAGCATGCCCACCTGCCCATGTATACCTTAGTTACCATTATACCACTGTTTTATATAGGATTATGTTGTTTATGTATGTTTACTATGAGGTTAATAGACAAAATTTAAGGACAATAAAGGAAACCACCACTTACAAGACCAACTGAAGGTAAAGTGCATTTGTACTAAATATTCATGTTTCAGAAAGAATCCTCTGTGCTATGTTATCAAGAAAGCATCAAGTTACTAGTTTCCATAAATATGTAGTTGCATACTACTTTGCATGTTCAAAGTTATGTAAGTCATGGGTGTATTGCCACATACTTTGGAGAAACACAACCCATACAATGCATTACATTGTACATCATCCACCATATTCTTTTCCAGAAATTATAACTTCATTAAATAGCTATTTCTCCCATTGATCACCTGTATTTTCATAATTAATTAATATATATATATATATTTTTTTTAAATCTGAGCATTTGATTCAACCTCAAAATGGGACTAAGATGCCAGAGTAATCCCTGCACATACTTATACACAACATGTTCAATCCAATCTCGCAACTTAGGTTGGTTGCATAATAATTTTTCTCTCATGTTGCTCACCCGCAGTCTAAATCCAGCTATGACACAGCTGATGATAGAAAAAGAGTGACGTGTTCTGGTAAGTATCTCTCTGCTGATGCTGGGAGGTATGTTGTATATATTGGCAGCATATATCCCCATGTTCAAAAGTATGTTGCATTTACATTTTTTGAAGTAAGGCTTCCAATCCAGGACAAAGGCTGTCAACATTCACACTAGAATCGAATAAAAAAAAAAAAACAATTGCATTGCTTTATGTTCCCTAAGAATCATCACAGGCAGCTTTACAACACCTTTTTGTGTTTTCTTTATTTATTTTACAGTTTTTATATTCCTCCCCTGAGATCTAGTTTCAACACCATACTGTGTATGAAGTACAACATTGAATAAAATACTGATGTAGATGTATGGTGCTACTAACAGTCTGTATTGCAGTAACTGTTACCTTACCTTTTTATGGTCCTTTTTTATACATACTAGCTGTCGACATGTTTTGCCTCTGTTGCCAATAGAATTCCTTGTACTGCATCACATCACATGCAACAACATTGTAAAGAAGAAGAAACTCAATTACAAAGCTGACAGCATGGTTTGATACCAGACAGACTAACATAGAATCACTGGCTCAAAAAGGAACAAAACATACCCCTTGTGCATAACAGTATACTATTTGATAGCTTGTTTGTTGACAAAATAGCTTGTGGTATTTTGACAGAGCCAGTGTAACTATTCAGCAGCAGTTAAGAATCCTTGTCTGTGATTGACATTCTAGTTTTTTATTGGGGCTAGCTTCATGATATGAAAGCTGTGCTGGAGGTTCCTCTGTGTTCGGAGGGAGTTGGGGGGTGGGTGGGTGTTATTGTTTGCAGCAGCACTGCAGTTTCTTTCTCCCTTTTCCATAGAAAAATGTGATACATAAAGTAAATTCACAATAATTCAGTGCAGTCACTCAAAATCCAGAGAGCAACAAAACAGCTGGATGCAATTATCCATGTCATCTTGATGCCTTGGATATTATGAGAATCCACTAAACCATACCATTTAATGACATGAGCGAACAGCTTCCATCAGGATTTTTCCAAGGGTGATCTCACATGTAGCCTGGTTCCTTGAACATGTGATTCACTTGTGCAGGTGTTTTATCTGTCAGTAAATCTCAAGTTATAAAAAAGTTTCAAACCTTCTTCACAGAGGTGGAGGTAAAATTAGCAGGTGATGCAAAAAGGACCCCGTTCTCCCATGAAAAATGGGTGTGCACCTCATTAAAACAATTACTTAAATGTGAATAATTGCAGGTATGAAGTAAGAGGTTGGGTTAGGTTGAAGTGGTTGTAAGGACAGTTGAATTAGTTGACTATGTTTTGTGTGCAATTATTTACCAGGAAAACTCAGCTCACAAAAAAAAAAAAAAAATTATATAAAATAAAATATTCTATGTGTTCTCTTTCAGTCCATTCATTTCAAACATTTGCCTGGCCCTGATAAAATGCACTGCCCAGGGGTCTTACACCTCCTTGTCTGAATGAATGGGAGGAGTAATTACATTAAACAGGTGAAACAAAGGGAGGTCCTGGCTTGCTCTCAACCTTTCCAAGCTGCTCGAAGAAACATTGAATGCATGATGAATCCAAATACACCAAAAATTATTCATATGAATGTGGTGGAAACACAATATAGCTAAGTGTAATTTCCATATGAATGCTGAATTACTGTGAATTCATACTGTTGCTGCTTAAATGGCACAGCATAATAATGGGCGCAGAGGAAGACGGAGCTTTATTTATGCGTATGACAGCATCTTTATTTGCTATTTCAGATCATACATCTCTGCGGATGAAATAGCAGCTGTAAATATCTGTGATAACCTATGATTATTAAAATTTAACAGATTTTGCTGAGCAGGTGCTCTTATGATGAGAGTATTATTTTACATTTTCTGTATCATTTATGGCACTGTACATTGGGAAATTTTTGCCTGTAGCTGCCAAGTACAAATACAGTACATTGTTGAGAACACAGGAGTGGTCGGCTAAAGAATCAAACATAGAACGGTCTGGTTACAAACTCAGACCCAGCCATTCTGCTGCGGCACTGGGGTCTGAGTGACATTGAAGTACTTCTTAAGCAGGGAAGCCATCTAGCTAGTCATCCAGTCCCAATAAAACAGTTCTCAGAATTCCCTGAAGAAGGAAGTTTGGAGTTTCTACATCATAAGATTTTTGTTAATCTGATGGGGAGACTTTGTGGCTTTGGGTGGAGCTACAACGGATTTTTTTTTTTTTTTTGTGGTGCTATAGTGCAACACAAATGGTAGCTGTGGCATTTTTTCAGATGATAACTTTGTCTCATGATTCAAAAATAAAACAGTCATACAGGTGCATGATATTTCACACAACCATCTTGACTTCTGTGTTCAACTGCCAGTAAAATGGAGCTGTAAGATGCAAGTATTTGAAGAAAGCATTAGACAACCACTTGCTCTATGTCATGCTGCCCCAAATATATGCCTTAATTTGTCTTTTGTAATCAAACACTCATCAAGCTAAACTAACAATATATAATGAAGTTGAGTGAGGCTCACATCACATTTCTATCACATGAGCATACATCTGGTATTCCACTATGGAATGGTAACAGGTGAAATTTTTACATTTTCTATGAGGCAGATAATGCCCACATATATTCAAACACAAATGACCTGTGTTCTGTTCAGATGCGTAGGGCAAACAAGGGGTATTCAATTCATTTTCATATTAATCATTCAAAGAAAGGATCAACGTAAGGCCCTCTTAGTCTAGAGTCAAGTTCTCTACATCAGTAAACACAGAAATGCCTCCAGAAAGGACCCTGGGGACTTGAGGTTGCTCCTGTCATCTGATTCAAGAGATAATACAGCCTCAGGGGGCACAGGAAAGTTCCTTTTCACCCCACCAAAAACACTTGCTAACCACGATGCTCATCAATTAGGCCTTTGATTGGCTTAAGTGAGCTTCTGTAATCTCTGTGCCCAGTTCAGGCTGAGATTCAGGCCCTGGGGATCTGATACAACACGTGATGAACTGAGGCATAAAATGAAGTTTTACATTGTATTTAAAAATGTGTTCATTATTTTGTTAGCATTTGTGAAAATGCTAACTAAGTGATCAGTCAGTGAGGGTGATACTCATTGGCAGTACCTTAGTGCGACACTGCCACCTCCTGTCCCCCTAGGAGTCGCTGACAATATTTCCTTTCAATCTTTCTACCCACTCACCCACACACATACCCACACACACGCCCCCACACACACAACCACACACACACAAACACACACACACATTAACGTGCACACTGTTACACATGCATCTTATTTTTCCCTACTGCCCACCTTTTCCTTTTCCCACTCCCCACTTCTCTTCACTATCTCCAAGGCTTTTAGTAGCACGGGTACACACACTTGCACGCACGCACGCACACACACACACACACACACACACACACACACACACACAGATCCATGACGCACCAGCATCGCTATAAACCTTGGCACTAAATGAATGTGGTCCATGAATTTTAATATCTGAGCAAAAGGCTCGTTCTGAATTGTTGCACTTCCTAACACTCCAGGCAGACAATAAAACAGAGCTGAGGCTCTGCCAAGGCAAAGATCCACACTTTATACCAACAGGGAGAATTAAAGGACAGGGATACGCTTTTATCACCTCCGTTTACAGCCTGCTGATCTCTGCAGAGAGGCCCAGAGGCCGAGGCCAGTTTCACTGCCTGGCTGTGGATTACTAGTTGAGAGGGGGGTCATTTAGCCCTCCAACCCCAGATCAGGGATCAATATGAGCCATAAACTCACAGAGTCTTTCATTTTCTAATAGGTTTTTTAGTTTATAACTGTTTTGCCTTGGGGAAAATGTATATACAGAAGGATGCTATTTTATTTTAATTATGCTGAATAAGAGGAAAAAACAAGTAGATATATAAGTTTGGTACAATGTGTAGAGGTAAGTGCATTATAATTGTTACCATAGATACAGATGTAAATGGCAAACAAGTCAAATCACGGGTTCATGTGTCACTCCATTTGTAAGAATAAATATGAGCATCTAAGCAATGATGTCAGTGTGTATATTATGTGTGGACATCAACCTAAATGCATGTGTAACTGCATAAATGTAGTATACATTGAATCCAATTCACACATTCTTAATGTCTTCAACAGGAAACCACTGCTGGTATTCACAGCTTAGGTATAAATCATTCTACATAAACTGTAGTCACACCCCTTGGTCAAGTAGTTTTAGCCCGTATTTTTACAGTGATGGCAGAAGACAAGGTCTCCTCCCCTTGCAATGAGGCGTCCAGTCTGATTTGCCATTATGGCCACACAAATAAGATTGTCATTGTGATGGGGTGGGGGGCAGATAAGAAAATCAAGTTATGGAACAACAGGATGAAATGATTGCTACAGCTTCAAAGCCTTCTTTTAATTTCTATTGTGTTTCTTATGCCTCCTGTCACGGCTCAGATTCTTTTTATAAAGCTTAATACAGTTACTGTTTATCACGTTTCTTTGGCTGCAAACAGCTGAAAGTGTATCTCTTACACACAATGAAAGACAACTGCAGAATTAGAATGACTCGTGTATGACTTACAACAGTAATGGACTGTGTTTGGCCTAAAATATCTCAAGATCCAAGTCTTTGATCAAATACAAGATGCAATAATGATAATGCAATCGAATATATTCATACCACCATGTAAAGTGGGGGTTTGCCCCTGTAGTCACTTTGCAAACACTACGCGACTGATGTGAAACTGTTATACAGCCATATCCCATTACAGAGTGATTAATAAGCTGAGGGAGATTGAGGTTCATGTAATTACAAAGGTTGCCTTAAACAGTCACTCCAAAGCTTCTGGATCAGTCATCCTGTTAAGGCATTGTTCCAGTGTTTGGAATGGTCCTACAGTTTGGTAATCAGTGTGGCCCATCGCAGTGTTGGCTATGGATAGCAGCCCTGTGCAGCGGCATTACTGGCTGTAACATCACCAAGGGAGGGAGGCATTCAGTGGTGAGGACACTCCACTGATCAATCAGGTGCCCACAGTGTGCCTGCTCAAAGCCGCTGTCATGGCAAAAAATAAGTCCACACTCTGTTTAGAGCTGTAAGGCAGTTTAATAATGATCATGCAGCATGGAGAGCTACAGCACACAAAGTTGTAAACCACATCTCTACCAAGGGCAGTCCCTGGGGAGAAATGTATACCTGCAGAGATATGAGGAGTCTATGGTTACATAAAGACATCTATGTAATTGGGCGTTATTGAACATGCACATACAGATGATGAAGGGAGCTAAGGTGAACCTTAACTAAGTCAAATGAACAGGCCTGACATCGAGACATAACACACAATGAACTGCACCTGTACAGTGTTATCACTTTTGGCCTGGTCCAAGGCTTTGGCCCACACTGACCTAGAAGAATGTCCACACCACCTCTCCCTGTACCCTGAAAATCTAAAAATCTTAAGGCACAGAATTAAAAACATATTGGTACAGAATCTAGGTTTCCACACTGCACATAAGTGTGTTCCTCAAACTGATATCTGCAAGCTAAGCTTAAACTTAAGTTTAAGTGTGAAAGGTAGTAGCAGTCCTCATCATGTATTTCAGAAAATAAACTGGTATCACTGTTATGCCACAAGTTGTTATAATAAAGTGATAAAAATAAAATGAAGCTCATTCGTATTGTAATGGTGCTTAATACAAAGCGACTGGAAAAATCCTTACTCTCAGGTTGTCATTACTATCATACTGCTTACCTCATTGTAATGGCTGGAGGTCCACTGCTTGCTGTACTTGCCTATAGATAACCCTTAAATAGATTTCCTCTAGGATCTGCATTGATTATGCAAGTACTTCAGGCTCATTGCTCATTCAAAGCCGTAATTTGCAATCAAAGCTAGGTTTATTGTATATGTGTCCATGCATCAATGTGCACATTGTTGTTTGTGGGCAGATGTGCCATAGTGTGTGACAATGTTAAACACATGAGCATAATGTTTTGAACATGTGAGTGATTTTTGGTTGATTCTGGCTATTTGGAGTGACATTTGAGTCTAGCCATGAATAGGCATTTGCCTTGCACTGGGGATGACAATTTAAACCTCAGAATGAACTGCTTCATCTAAAACACCCTACAAACCTGCCTTCTGTTTTTGCAAATTTGAGTAATCAGAGGTAGACTTCATCCCTTACCATAACCAGTTTACATTTTCTAAGAGCTTACACTCTTTTCATTTTAAACAGGTCTCCTACCATGTTGTGCATACAAACAGCCTTTTCAGGTTTTCATATTTGGTTCTGCCAAACATCTCTGAGTAAGTACCTGCTCAATTATGTAAAAAATACTGACAGAAATGAAAATGCTTTCATCCAACTCTGTGTGCTCTAAATGTTTCATTCAGAACTTCACAAGTAATAGAGGTGGTCCAAAACCCTGTGCAACTAGACTGTTATTCCTGTTAGTTGGATTTTTGCTATTTCAATTTGTAACACTGTTTAATAATCATAACATTTCACATTTTTGCTATGTTATAATGTTTTACAATGTCTGCAGTGGTACATTATTTTCCTTAAATGTTATTATGAAAAGTGCAAGTAACTTCCTTTGGCTTTTCATTACAGCCTCTTCAAAAAATAATAGCATTGTCCAGTCAAAAGCAAAACACTGGAATCACCAATGTACAGTAACTTTACAGGGTTTTTGGCCAGTGCTGAATGGTATGTGTGCACCAGCATCTGGAATTCAGAAGTATGGCACCAGCATTCTATGAGAAAGGCAATCAGTTCATGGTACAATGAGGGGAATTGCTTTAGCCAGATCATAGATTTACAGGTGGTCTCAGGAGACTAAGATGACTATTCCATTTAAATGACATATCATTGTCAAACAGAATGAATACTTGTGGTCTGTGGAAGTGTCATTGTCATTTTGAAAGACAGTATCTGCAACAAAGAAATGCTTTGTTATGGGGTCATAATGATCACTCATTGCCCCTCAGTAATGATTCACCACGCTTTGTAAGGCTCAAAGTGCACCCAAACCATGCCTGGAAAATGCTTCCCTCACCATTACAGAACTACCAGAACCCTTGGCTGTTTGAACATGGTTGTCCCATTGTGTTCCCATTTTTTAAATTCACTGCCTGTATCTTGGTGGCATGGGCACTGGGAAGCTTGGGAATTGTTTATCCTGTCTGGAACATGCTGTAGTTTCTTTAACTGAGCAGCACTGCTCCCTTATGCTGTTTTTCAGTGCTGGAAATGAGCTCTCAAACATGATTAAATCATTAGAGTTAATTAACAGGGGACACTACGGCCTCAGTGGTAACTGATGAGGATTAAAGACAAGTTTAGCAAAGATGGGCTCTGTCAGTCAAAGGGTATCAGGATCAGGGTGTCACTGGCAGCCCAGTCAGGAGTGATGGTGCCAGACTCCTGCACCAGTCTTCACATTAAACTGTTGGAGATTAGTCTGGGACCTTCGGAGTGGTCTATGTGCTTGTATAATCAGATGCAACCTTGTTAGCCCTTAGAACGCTTCACTTTAAAAAAAAAAATAGTATTTGCATTGTATAAAACTGTAAAAATGTGATTTAGAGGTGAAAATGAAAATTTGCAGACAATTGTAACAAGTAATCATTTCATAAAGATGTTTCCAATTATAGCATTACTATTCTAAAAATAGTAAGCATGTATAAAATATGTTTCTCTGGTGATTTAAAACATATAGTTTTTTTTTTTTTTTTTGAGTGCAAAAAAAAGGGAGTGAGAGTGAGCTGAAATGAGAGATTTGAGGCACCTGCATCCATAATTCCAAACTCCACTGTGTGGACAGGCAGCTGATTGACAACAAACTAAGTGCGAGAGTATCAGCACTTAATGATATTGTGCTGAGTTGCTGCCGCCTCCAAACAGAATAAATTATTGACTACATAAGGACAGGATCTGAATTCATGAATACCTACATTTTGAGTGTTTTTCCTGTTTCTCTTTCTCTCTGTCTTCCTCCCTCTCTCTATCTCTCCTTGCGAGGCTGAATTGCTCCTCTAATGAGCTCCGTGATTAAAATGCTCTGCGTTCCAACATGAGCCTTGCTACACTGTTTTCTTTTCCCTGGAATATTCTGAATACATAGACAGACATATATTGCAATGTTTCAATATTTTTTTTTTTCTAGGGAGAACAAAGCTTGCAGTTCTGACATGTTTCTATCTATTCGCACAGCTAGCTGTTTACTCAAGCATTTCATGTGCCGGATTTTACTCAAGGGTACACTTCACACAGCCACATCCCACGTCCCCACACCTCTCACGCACACATACATACACACACACTCACACACACACAAACTCATATTCAAGCACACATACAAAATTGATGGTGAGCCATACATCTTTGGCAGACTAAACATTTAACACAGGGCCCTTCATCTTACTGGACATTTTATGAAATTGATTTTCAATGGTGGTGTGCTGAAATAATAGTAATGAGGCCAGGCCATAGTGACCCTTGTTATCCGCCAAGCGATGGTAATTACTTTGCACTGACAGCAAAAGGCTTACACCAGCAAAAGCTAGAGGTCCTGTAAGTACAGCACAGAGGCACCCAGCATAAACACCTTCATGAAAGAGTTAATGGCTCCTGGATTCCCCAGCAGAGGTCTCAGGGTCCCAGTATTACCAAAGCATCCAAGCCTTCTGCTTCAGAAGGCGGCACCTCAGGAGCAGAGCGTTAAATGCAGGTGCTCTAACACTCTGCTCCTATTCTGTATTAATATGTCAGTGGAGTCACACTCTGAGGAGGACCAACTGGGTTAAAATGCATTTGAGTGGTTTCTCTCATCTGTTTCCGCCATTTTCAAGAAGTCACGTTTGTGAAGAAAAAAAAAAAAACAACAAATTTGGGACTCTAGCATACCCTGCTGGCAAAAAGTGAAAATATAATGCAAGGGTTATGGAATACTTCAGTTAATTCTTGTGTAAACGACAATTTATCTGGACAGGTGTGATATTTCAACTGTGGCACAGATGCACTTTAGCATAATGATGATATATAATTGTAATCAGGAATATTATATGAAAGTAATCAAATTCCTCTTAAATTACTGTTATAAAAGAGGACATTTGCCAAAAGAACATCAGTTTCAAACAAAACCATTGCATATATTGTCTAAAATCAAAATAGATTTGTTTTAAATTAGCTGTTAGTTTCCAGTACAAGAGGCTTTCCCAACATATCCAGAGGATTCTACCCAACTCATGATTATCTTATTTATGTATTTTTTTTTTTTTATCAGAACACATACATTTGACTTCCAACACAGCTGTCGCATCCCCCTCAGTCCAACCATTTTGCAATGTCTGATCAGCCCTAATGGAAATAAGATTCCTTCTCTTATAAGACAGATTGAAGTGGCATCCTGACTGAGTAAGTAGTTTTATTTCCAGCACGAGTCCAGACATGCCTCATATTGGTGCGTCTCATCAGACAACTATACCTTCAGAGGAGCCATTCATCATGCTTTGCTTCATCATGTGTTCAGTCTCTGCGTCTGCCACAACACCTCTGCATTGAAAGATCAAAAGCTGTTTGCACCATGCTGGACCAAAAACACATCCCTCAGGAACAGGTGGTAGACTTTGCATGCAGAACGTAATGAGGATATTGACTCTTCTTTTCCATATGCATGGAATACTTCAGTTTTATTTCTAGAACAACACACACGTCTATGCAACTATGTACACTTAAAATGGCTATGTGTTTTTCCCTGTATCCTTCTACCTGAGGAATTTGGATGCTGTCAACAAGAATTAAATGACTAATACATAAACCCGAATACCTTAATTGCCTCATTTCAGTTGGAACTAGTGTTTCAAGTCCCCATAGTTTGATCAATGTTTAAACAATAAAGTAAAGCGATGCTGATAAAAGCAGGGAAATAAAAAGCAGGTGGAAGAATGCATAATTTAAAATGTCTTCCATCTGTACAAACAAGTTAGCTTTTCAGAGTCCAAGAATTTACTATTTGAGTGTGGTATCACAATAGGGTAAACATAGTATGTGGAATATTGGTTCGCAGGTTAAATGATAGACAAAATTGCAAGGCCCATGTACACTTCAACCCCGATCCTAGAAGAATTAATTCATCAGTCTAAGATCAGGAGAGATCAAGAAACTGCAGTGGATCAATTCATCTATGGCCCGATGATGTTACAATCATATTACTTTATCACTGAACTTTGCAATCACTGATTAGAGTAAATCAAACTCTCAATTAAAAAACTAAATGAAAACAAAACCTTTCCAATGTGAAGATCCCCATACAGTCCCACATCACTCTGCTAATGAGGTTTATGATTTTAATTGTATGTCACTAATTAAGGCTATACAGATTTAACTATGCTTATGATAGACAATTTCATCCACACTAAATCCAAGAAGTTAATAGCCTTTGACTGCATATGATTAGGTGGCGATATGATGGGACTTACACAGTACATATGAGCACCACTATATTTGCAAAGCTGAAGATATGCAAGAACCAAATCTTGATCAACAACTCACTTTTATAAGGATTAGCTAGTGGGTACACCGTTGATCCAATAGTTATTTCAAGTGCTGCTGCACTCCAACTTCTGCATTCCAGTGTCATTACATAACACATAACAGATTCTGCTAACATCACCGTGCCGTTTCATTATAAACCAATATGTCATAGCTACAGGTCAGTATAATGTGTGTTCAGTCCACACAGCCTGACCATGCTAATGCTGCACATAGGATTACACAAATTTATAGATGCATTAACAACACACAGGCTCACAGACAGAGTCACAATCAATCACACACTCCTCTGAGGCACACAGTCCTGCCATAGCAAGTCAATCAGTCACAGTCAATCTATCAATTACTTAATCAATCATTTTATGTGTACCAAAGGGGACATTTGCTGAACAGCCAGTTGCACTGAAAGGATACAATACAAAGTACACACAGTGGTGTACAGTCATGCCCAACAAACACAATATGTTTATTCTTACACATATACCATTAAAATGGATGTTCCCTGCACAGGCATACCACCTCATGAATATTCATGAACGAATAAAGCACAGGAAATAACTGCTCCTGACTGGAAAATATCCTTTAGTTAAGAAGCAGAGGTTGTAAGCAATGCAGGAGTCAACTGTTTGGTTAAGCTAAGGGATCTAAGGTAATAGAGCCCTTTGGCAGGAAAGCATGGATGTTCACATCCCTGTTATGTAAACATCTGCATCCCGCATCTCACAGTGGGCATCCATGTAATTACTTACAGTCTAGTCAATGTTCATCTTTCATGTTTTGTTGACTTTGTCAGGTTCAGCAGAAGGAGAACAGAGGTCAGGGAAGTAAATTATGCTACCAGAATTCCATAGTCTGAAATCATGGGTGGGTCACTGCCGCTGTAAGAGTTAACAGCATACCTCACATGAGCAGCTTTATTTTTAATGTGTAATTTTAAATGTTTTTTTTTTCTTTTTTCCCTAATTGTAGGCATTTTATTCAACTTCAGAAAAGGTCATGCCATTAGCAGTGAACTATAAACTAAAAACAAGAAAGGGAGATTTATCCCTTGACAGTAGGTATTAGAAGGGAAAATGTGGCAGATGAGGTATGGAGTGAAAACAAATCAAGGATCCGGTGGTCTGGTACACTCTGGGGATGAATTTTTGAGAGAACGGGGCGATATCACATGGCAACCCTTCACAATCATGTGAATTACAACCAGAGACATGAACCATCGAAGAGAAAAACACTGCATCTCTCTTTGTAAACAAAACTCAATTACACATTGAAATCAAAGCATTGACCCAGCTGCTATTCCTAAATTTTTGAGAAACATTGGGACAAATTAGGGTATGCTTCTTAATAAGTGCATTGGCCCCCAAAAAGCATGAAACAAACGAGTAACATCATCCAAGCTTAGCAGATAGCACCTATGAGTGGGTATTAAAATATAGAGAGTAAACACATAAATCCTCAAACATGTTAATGGAAAGCACTGCTGATAGTTTTTCTTTTTTTTGTAATGTTACAACATACGTTCCACAATATGTTTTATTCTCAACTTCCATCAACAAAACCGAAGTGGCATCATGTCTCTGCAGCAGAATTCCAGAGAATGGCAGATATTATTCACCAATGTATGCAGGGTTTACAGGCCACACTGGGTAATCAAACATAATATTAAGTCATTTTACATTTCTGTTTAAGATCTATTTATTTATTTCACTATTTGAGATGATGAATTTGCATTGTGCTGATAAATCTGTGATGATAGCTGCTTTGAATTAAGTGCATCTGCTAAATGCTTAAAATGTAAAATGTAAATGTAAATGCTAAACAGAAAAGGACATGCTTTGATAACTATACTTATCAAGAAAATTGTAGGGATCACTGAAAAGGGAAATCTCTCTCAACTTCAATTTTGATTTATCTTAAGATTGAAGGGTAGGGAGCAGCTCTGCCTTTATGGAAAAAAGTATTTGCAGTTCATGTGTTAAGCTCCTGTGATCATTTCCCCACAAGGGTCTTGCAGTTATATGAAATATTTTCCCACATGGGACTTGTTATCATTCGAATGACTTTACTATAATATAACATAAACCCAGTACAAATCAGTTCCACTACAAACCCTAAAATTTATAACCTGGTAAAGTCCTATTTCTTTCCACAAGAGGGCATTATTCTTCAAAATCTGGCAGTGCCTCTCAGCCTCTCACACTCCTTCTGTCAGGGTGATCAAAGTGGCCTCTGTAAATATTCATCGAACAGGCAACCGGAGGCATGCAAAGGATTCTGGGACGCTCAGATGAACGACTCCTCTCCAGAGCCAGCTGGTAGCCTTGAGATGCAGCGTGCCTCACTGATCTTCTAACGTTGCCATTTATTCCTCTCTCCCGTTTGTTTGCTTCGCACCGCCCTCTCCTTGCTTTCAAAGGAGCTTTCAACATGACAGGTAGCAGCAGAGTTCAGATCGACAGCCTGGGGCTAGTGAAGGAAAGCAGCGCAGTCCAGTCATTCTCAGCAAGGGTACCGTCTACTGCTGTTCCCCCACTCGCATATTTAAGCAACCTGGTCCAGTGAAGCTTTGCTTCTGGACCAATATGTTGTGAAGGAGCTTTTATGATGAAGAGCTCCTGCTCAAATTCAAACCTGTTAAAAATTCTGCTTTTATATGTGTGCCATAAACAACCGTGGGCATGTACATTGTTTGTACTCTGCTGCGAAGCTATGGATACCATTGTCTGTTTGAAACGCTGGCTAAACTGGGAAGCAAATATAATCAGGAAGTGCATCTGGATGATAATGTTGCGCAAAAGCAGCACAGAGGTAGGGTGCTGGACTCCAATCAATTACATTGTGGTTCTGAATGTATGAGCTCATAAATGCGGCGGGATATTAATCCCAGTTGCAATAGCAAATATGTATGCTGAATTTTAAAATCTCACTAACTGCAGAAAAATAGAGAAACAACCTGCCCCAGCAAATGACACTTGAGAAGAAAAACAACCTTGTTCTCAAAAGTTTATACATTGATTAAACTGAACTATAACAAACATGGTGTAAGCACTGGATGTAAACTATCAATAACATAAGTATGTGTGCTTCGTGCCCTACCCTAGTTAAGCAAATTGTCCAGCAGGCCTGTTGGTGCTTAGAACATAATGAGAACTTGGTAGTAATCTTAAAACCTGAAATGCTCTTTGGCCATTTTTGTTTTTCTCCAAGAAGAATGTTTCAGTACCACTGACATGAATGATCTAAAAGAGTCTGAAGAAATCAAGATTTTGCAAACAGCAGGTGTCACAAATCATGAAACACTAAGACACTTCTGCTTGTATGAAATGCAGAGAAATACCCAGCCATGACATAATTAACCAATCTGTCCAAGAGTAATATGTATTGTAGCTCTCCCTTTGAATTAAATGTCTTGATGTGTTTCAAGCCAGGGGCATTTTTCTGTGAAAAACCAACGCTGATTTGACTCTCTGCAGTCAATAATCCAGACAGCATTTTCACCCACTGTTCATTTTCAATTCCTTTTAAGGAACACTTTTTCAGCAGAAGTTCAGACATCACTTCCAATTGCTTTCTCCCCCTATGTATAGAAAAGCAGATCAACTTCAATCAGTTAAAAGTGAGTTTTATGTATTTCATATTGATATCATTCAACTCTGATAAGACAGTTTAAGTCGATCAATAGTACAAAAGTAATAATCCATCAATTTCATGTATACAAGATATACAAGAAAATATGCAGCATACAAATGTGGTTCATATTGGAATTGATTCTTATAAGGTGTGCAAGCAATACATAGCTGTAATTACATGTATGTGAGTATGGGCTTGTAATGAGGTATTTTGAAAGACAATCTTTCGAGAATTTATTTTTTTTTAAGACAAAGGGGAAAACAGACATACATTTAAAAGAAAAGAAGTATGTAAATGTATGGAATTGTTCAAAAATGTATAACGTTACTAGATTATGCAAGCAATGTGGCTACTTGAGAAATAAGTAAATAAGTCATTTTGTACAATGACAAAACAGAAAACACACTCTGTACCTGCTCATTCTCTATCTACACACCTTGTTGACAGGAAAAGAGAACAAAAGACTGTGAGAATTCAGATTAACAAATTGAAACTGAAATATTCAACGACTTGATGCATGTGATTTCACATGTGCTGTATTTAACAGGAGACAAGCTTGTGGAGGCTTATTATGCAGCGCAATGTTTTAGCATGCAGTAAGCGTAAGCAAATCAGTTACACTTACTCCAATTATCTCTGAATTCGTTCCAGCGTTCACTCGACAGTTTCTCCAGAGACTCACGGTGTAAAAGTTGTATCGTTTGTATTATTTGCTACCTGACTTGTAAAACATGACATGATTTACAATACCATGCTTTTGCAATCACCCTCTCAGGTACCTCTAGCTTTGCCAATTAGCATACAATTGTTCGACTAATTAGCGCAGCTGTGTTCATAGTGACCAGCTGAAATCAAGCTGGAAGAGAACATTCTGCATTGACATTCTGGTCCTTCCCCTTTAAAACTGATGATCCGGCCATATCCGCGTGTGTTCACTAAGCTTTAAGGGCGACTAATATGGTTTTATCTGTGCTTCAACCTGTCTGGGGAGGGATGAGTGAACTGGCTAATTGTATTTTAAGTACCATTGATATTGCAAGTTTTATGCAGTTTAAAATGCTTATCAAATTAAAGTGCATATCATGTATTTACCTATGTTTTCATCATGATGTTGATAAACAATGCTAGTATTTTCTTGACCTGTTATTCCAATCATGCAGCTAATTATGATGGTCATAAGGTTTGAAACCAATGCAGTGCCCCAGATTACCAGATTTACTGTACTGTTTAATCTCTCCAACTTTTTAAGTTCTCAATGTGTTTGTGTATGTGCATTGTATCCTTGAGTGACCATATCAATATGTGCAATTGTGTGTTTGCAGAAAACCCACTCACTACCTAAAGCAGGATCAAAAAATAACATCACACCTTACATCAAATCTCAACCATGAAGGTGCGATAGCACTGTTGTCATGGTGGTTAATCAATTCCTTGTGCTCTGCTGAAAATCATATGCCAGTGAACAAGCATTGAAGAAAAGGAAATGCATTTTAAAAAAATGTACAAGCTCCCTCTTTGCACTGATGAGGGGAAACATTTCCCTTTAAAAAAGGTCATCAAAAAAGTAAGGCCAAATTCCCAGCCTTGAAGGATTTCAAGGGATTTCCCCACTTTGATATATGAACATGACTGAATACTTATGGAGACTCTCCAACATGTTGGCAGCCAGTCAGACTCTTAAGTAGATACAGACAGCCTCCCACCAAGATACTGGACAGAGTAAAGCTATGTTAAAGCACCAAAGGACCGCATGAGCTGGAGTCTCATCATGAACTCCTCTGATTCAGTAAGTTAACTCTCTTATGATCTTCCTAACAGCATGGATATCACCCTCTGGGCATTGAAGTTTCAGGATGTGGAGCGAGTCAGAGTGGGAATTGCGAACGTGGTTCAACAGGAATGGATGGCCCTGGGGTAGGGGACCACTGTAGATAGAAGGTCTGGCCATTTTTTCAAGGATCTTGCCACACACATGAGCTGCAACACAGAGATCTTCCCCCATACCCCCTGTCTGGTTGAGTATGAAACAATTAGCTTGTTGAAATGTTGTCCACGAGTCTAAAAGTGAGACAAACTGCATTTTGCTAGCGAAAACAGATGGAAAGTATACCTTGAGTGACTGACTCTGAAGGCAATTTGGCTTGGCTGTTACCCTCCCCCATGGTGCTAAACGAAGGTGTGAAAGATCTGATATAATCCGACATCATGTACACAGGAGGACCAGTCTGTCAATACATTTCTCATGCCATGTGTCACTTGCAATATCAACGCTCATTGCAAATAACTACTACAATGTAACCATGGAGACTGAAACAGTTCAATGGATTAACAAAAAGACCCTCAGCCTCAATGATGGTGGTGGATTCAGAGAAATGTGCATTCTAACATACTTGTCTGGAGGGTTTTCAGAGGCTGCAAAATCAAATGCATACACTCATAAGAAATGGCGTTAGAGTGACAACACCCTAAGAAAACAATTCCCCCTGTTCCAGCACTGTGATATTACCTGTAACCTGAAACACCTTGCTCTTCACCATCTCTCTGCTTTCTCTGCCACTGTGACCGATAGATAGTAGCCATAGTTTTTTTTTTTTCTGCATTATTTGTAGTACTGTGTAAACACGCTAATTTGTCACATCATATGTGATGAGGAATCCCCCTTATTATGCTGAAGAGTTAAAAGTAGTAGGAACACATCCCCCACCCCCTCCCCTAAAAAAGGGAAAAAATATAAACTGAACTGACACAGAAGATGACATATGCCTGCTAGATATGCCTTTTAACGAAAGGGAGGCTGTTATGGAAGAGGCACTGAAAGTGTTAGCTAATATCCAACTCTGTGTACACTTCGTTTAACATGGGAAGTGATTGTTGCTTTGGGATTCCATTAAAATACAAGGGAACAGCCTTAATTCTAATTGCATAACAAGGTGATGATGATCACTGTGATAAAAGTGAGAATGGAGAGGCATCATTTTTTACAGCTGCCATTTAGTTTAAAAGTGCTGCATTAAGACATGGAAAATGTACTTCCCACACCTGTCTCGTTTGTCACCATGCAGCATGCAGTTTCTCCTGGGTCT
Organism: Albula glossodonta; assembly: GCA_019788955.1. NCBI lineage: Eukaryota > Metazoa > Chordata > Actinopteri > Albuliformes > Albulidae > Albula > Albula glossodonta. Next base: position 22,987,960 of record JAFBMS010000009.1, read on the forward strand.
CACTATTACCCATCTTGTGTTTATGTGATTCTGCACACAGGGTGAAAATCCTAGTTATTCTAAATTAATTGCTGACAGCAAATTCTGCTTTGGGGACCATTATGGATTCAGTTGTGGTTTAAGTAGCAGAGACAGTGGTACTTAAAGTTTACTTAAGTAAAGATAATCTAACAATTTTATAACAAGCCAGGAGTGTAAATTATGAGATGAAGCAGCACAACTCCCCCAAGACTTTCTGAATGGTGTAGAAGACCCTTTGGCCCATAAGGAGATACCCATAGACATGGCCCCATCACACCATATTACAGATTGACACACATTGATTTTTGCAATCTCCCTGCTTCTGTAGCCTTTTTACAGCTTGATTTTACTGTAGAAAAGGTGATGATCTGACGTCATAGACATTTCCGTACCAATTAGGCTTGGTTATAGGTGGTTTAGAGACTAAATTCAATCAAATTGAATATTTCATGAAGTAAAATTTACTTAGCTATCAACATGTTGAAAAGCTGTCCTTCAATAATCCTAAAATAAAATCATTTACGAATCATTTTTAATTATATCTGATCATACTGAAATTTACTGACTACCAGTTTAAACAATACAAAGCTCAGCAATTTCAACATACCCTCCATCTATTCCTTCTTGTTTACCTTGGATTGGGTAAATCTTTTCTGGTCAACATTCAAGCCAGTGGAATGTTGAAGAGGAAGACTTCAAATATTTTACTGGATATTCTGGAGGGGTTTCTAACCCATGGTTATTCCACAGTTGAAATCAAGTAGTTTGGTTTACACCCATCAGGCAGTGCAGAAATGAGCACCACCTGGAAGGGCAAGATAGATACAACTCCATCAGTGACAAAGACCTTGTCTACTGAGTGGCTAGGGGGGTATTGGATTGTCCTAACAGTGACATAAGATGGATATATAGTGATGACTGCACACTCGAGCACCACAGAGTCTGAGCAAGCATGATTGGTTGACCCTGAGGTAGTTATTAGACATACATTAAATGTGTCTCTGATTCTGTGCTGGAGGATGGAGAGTGTACCCCATCAGACGCAGATGGCCAGTCATCATCTTATTTCCAGAGAGTAACAGCAGTTTAGAAACCAGACGAAGCTTCTGCCATGCATACACTCATGCTAGGATTTATCTACATTCCACCTGCTTGACCAGAAAACATTTTTTAGCTAATAAAATTTAAATAGAATGGTACTGATACGATGTAATATATTAAGATACTGTTGAATGATTATTTAACCAGTTAGTTTATAAGCAGTCTTGGCTAACTAGTTAGCCAAAGAGGAAGATATCATGTTAGCCAGATATTTTAAATTAGATAATTTACTTAAATATGATAGCAAAGTAGCCATATATGACCCTGTGGTCATGATCTTAATATATCTGAATTTTTTTCAACCAAACTTACATTGTTGCCATCTACCTTAATAGCTAATCAATGTTGGGTAAATAGCCATCTTAGCCAACTTGATTCATTTTATAAGCATAAAAAAGTCTAACAATGTAGCCAATCATATCCTTACCACTGCTTGCTGAATATTCAAAATTAGTTCACTTTTTAAAGTTACATTGATTTCTTGTTTACACACTGACAAACACAGTATCTCCTTGGTGGAGATTTCTCCCACCTCTCATTTAACATGACTGAATGGTTGGGTAAAAATTTGCAGTAATGAGTGTAGAAAAAGAAAAGATCCCTTTGGAAATATGGTCCTTATACCTTTGTGAGTTGATGCAACAAATCCAGACTAAAGTCTTTGTTTTTGTGAAGAAAGATATATTTATTATAATAAAGAAACTTGTGGGTCTCCTCTCCAAGTACAGAGACAAAAAAAGACACCAACTATCAAGCCACACAGACATTTAAACCCAACACCCCAGCTCTGAATTGTGAGCAAATGGCTGAGGCCAGTAGTGGGTTGTTGACACCCTTTCCTGTTCCCACAAGACCCCCATCAACACAGAGGACAGGATCTGTATTGAAGCTGGGAAAATTATCTTCACACCCTGCTCCCCTGCTCCCTTATCACCCCAAAATGACATTATGCTAATGATATGCCCTAGTGTTTAGTAGGTCTTATGTAAACAGGAATTTACAGTATGAAAAAGACACATGTTGTTTTCCAACAATGAGCATAGCAAAATCAAAAATAACACCAACTACCCTGTGCACAAGGATGAAAATAAACATTTAATTTAACTTTATTTAGCTTGATTCAACATTTAATGTGATCACAGATTGAATTAAGTGTTCATTTAGTAATTATTGTTTCTTCCACCCCTCTTAGGGTAAAATGAATGTGTACATTATTAAAGAAACTGGCACCATCCCTTTGACAGGAGAAGATTCTGCATTTGGTTTCATAGAGAGTGTCAAGATTCTTTCTTCTAGTGTGGAGGGGCAAGTTTTGCACCACCCCACATCACCAATCTGTTTTACCTGTTCCCAGGGAATGTGACATGAGCTGACACTTTCTCTGCAGACTGTTATGTTATGGACTAACAAATCTGGTTACCCCAAGCAACCAAGGCACTGGAGATTGAAAAAAAAAAGTGCTACTCTTCCCACGCTTCAGCCTGACTCTAAAGAGTGTGACAAGACGCCAGAATGTAGGCCATACACTGGGGCAATCAGGATGAGTTTTAGAAAGCATATCAGGCTTATTTCAAAGCACTTCTAGTCAGCTAATGGGGTGAAATCTCTATGGGGCTGAAGAGGTGGATTTTGGGGAAGAGATGACAGCTCCACAGCTCAACCAGCCACAGGTGGCCAGATTGTGTGCTTTCACTGATAACGTTTGTGTCAAAAGAAGGCTCAATGTTTGGTGCTGACTGACAAGGACAATCATCACCCAGCTTTGGCAGGGATTTCAGAAAGATACAGTTTGGTCAAATCATTGAAGCCTCACAATCTTCAGTGACAAATCTTTAAATTCAAATACATAAACTGGTGGTGTGTCAGGAGTAGCAAAATGCACATCTCCTGACAGTGGACTTCTTGTATGTGTTGAAGCATCAAAGCAGACTCATTTGCCGAACTCATCAGATAAGCATTACAAAGATCCAAGGTTCCCTTACAGAGGGGGTCAGGTGATGTCATTTATTTTTTTTTATTTGTTTTTGTTTGCATTGAAGTAACATCTAAATAAACAAACAAAAAAGTTAAACTATGTTGCCATATAAATCAAACCCCTTCATTTTAATAACCGCTCTGTTAGGCCACCACATTTTATCACTTTATCATTCGATCACATCTCATAAGACCCTTTACCTTCTTGTTTCATAATATATTCATATCCATTCAATTAGCCACAGGGAGTTTGGAATGGGTCATAATGCAGAAAGCCCAGCTGGCAGCTGCTCCAGGGTTGAACTCACAAGCTTTTACTCAGTCTGGTTGGGGGGATTAATAGCTAACAGCACCGCACAGTTTCACAGGATTCTGCCCCTGCTTGGTATTCAGTTGAGACCTTGGGTACATCTCATTCAGCTGCCTCAGTGGAAACACAGGTTAATGTTACATTCAGCACAATGCTAATTTGATACAGGTGGTGTCTTCTTTGTGGGGTTGAGTGAGTCAAAAATGTGAAAATGATGGCCCCCTTATCCTTCTCCCATCAGCCTCTCAGGAGGCTGGGCCACATGATAAAACAGGATTGGGAGACTGCAGCCAATCAGCTATTTACACTTCTGTCCTGGATTTAAAGCCTTATACGCTTTTCCAATATATGTTAAAATTGAATGCAATCACAAAAGGGAGGGCTTCTTGGGAACCACATTATTCACTGTAAGGGGCTCATTTAGCTTAGTCAATCACCTGAAAAAATATATAGCACTCTTATCTGTATTGCTCACCAATCCCTGCCACTTTTTTCTTTGGTGTTACCACATAAGAGATAATAATGCAGACACCCAATCACTGTGTCTGAAAAGCATTCATCAGGATGTGAAAGTCTTCCTAGGATCAAGTTCAGTTTTGCACAAGATATAGGCACTTCCAAATCAGCTGTTTTAGAACCTAAAATGAACACAAGTAATGTTAAAATGTTAAGATTTAGAGGTGCTAAAATGATTCATGCTCCCTTTGATTTTTTTTTTCATTTCCAACTCCAAGTCTACATTTGCTGCTGCCAAAATAAAGATATATATACCTGAACAATGAACAATTGTGCACTTTAAGGTAAGTGAAAAAAAATATTCAGTGTAGCTACACTTTCATTCAAACAACCACATTCATCCATTTCTCTTTCAAATTAATAATTGTAGCTTTTAGGTGATGGGTATGCTATCACCCTTTCTCTCTGTCTCATCCAAATTTTCTTCAGCTTGTTCAAAAAACATGTAATAATTGAATAATAACACGATAATCAAAAACATGTGCCTGACTGTTCAGTTTGATCAATTATTAATTTGATAATCATTTTTGCAGTCGCAGGAGTGGGGACACAAAAAGGGCTTTGTTGAGGTACTTGCTGATTGCAGTCACTTGATTGTGGTGGTGTTCCAAGCGGTCAATTAGGTTGATTGCTTTTCAAACCGCAGTGTCTTACGGTCTGTCCTCTAAAGGTCGAGTGATTGGTTTTTCAAAAAGAGATATCTGCACTACAAGATCTTGCATCTTCAAGTGTCACAATTATGTGCTGGTCATGTCGTTTGTGACTGTCTAAAGTCTGCTAAAGCAGGAATTATTAATAATCAAAGTGTTTGAGGGGCTGGAGAAAAGCCAGCTGTACTCACTCACCACAGAAGTCAGAGCTGCCAAGTGAACAGGGGAAAAATGGCATCAAGGAACATTTAAACTTCCTCCTCACATTCATGCACAAACACACAGACATGAATGCATGCACATATCAAAGATGATCACTCTTTATATGCATGCAAGGACACAGAAACAATGCTCATATGCACAAGATGTACACACTCACTTGAGATGTAATGGAATTTGGTTGACAAATGGATGGTTTTCATCTCTTTCCTGGATTTAGTCTTATGGATCTTATCAGCCCGTTTTTGTTGTGCTTTCTTATTCGACACATATGCATCATCTCAATGCCCCATGCAATCCTACGCAGAATTTGATTTGATTTGATCCTTTACTCTCAGAGTTACAAGCCTATTTCTGTACCCCCCACACCATTCCTCTTCTTTCCTTTGTGTGTGAGTGTGTGTGTGTGTGTTTGTGTCACAGTCAAACAATGTAGCTCTTTCTGTCAGCGCCTGTCTATTTACAACACATCTTTTAAATGACTACACTCCGCAATAGAGCTTTCATGGCATGATGACACCATAATATTCACCAGTGAATTGGTGGAACTGTGTAATAGATGTGCTCTAATGTGTCTCTCACAGTGCCATGAACATTGAATCGACTTTGGAGATAAGGAATGTTTTGGTATTAATACTGGAAAAGGGGATAAACTGGTTGATCATTCTGACACATCACAGCTTCTTTTGCCAACAGAAGGAATCCTGCTCTTATCACCCTGCATCAGTAATATAGAGACCTAGACTCAACAGTATTGCCGTGGCTATCAGCTATGTTCATCAAGCAATATCCGTGTTACGGACAAGGTTCTGTCTTTTCTACTCAGACATTGAGGGCCAAGGACTGCCAGAAAGTGTTACATCTGAGGAGGACAATTGGGTATAGCAGTGAAGGATAGGGATTTCCTGTTTAATATCATAGCATGATCAGACAGCCGGAAAAAAAAAAAAAAATCAGTTGGAAGGGATGTCAGCAAGTGGTTTAGACTTAAAACAGACAGGAGGTTAGACACAAAGGATTATCTGTTGCAAGACAGCAAGGGCATGTGGAATTAATCTCAGCAAAATACAATCACGGTTTCCAGGTGCTAGCTGTCTAAAATAGATATCAAGAGGGCGTACAACAGGCCTGGTCTGTGTGAATTAAATTGCAATGCTCAAAAGTCAAAATGTCAATAACCAGCATGGAATATATTAAAATGTTATGATTCCAAGGGACCATTCTGGCTTTCATTGTAATGTATGTGAAAAATGATCTCATAAGGAAATCTATTTCTACCTGCTGGTACTATTAATAACATTACACAAATGAATTACTATTTATGATTAGTAGATCAACAGATCTTCTATTCAGGGCAGCTTATAAAAATTGTATTTGCATATACTATTAATTTGTTTAATTTGATATTCACAGTATGGTCCAAATTTCTTGCTACTAATGTATGTGTTTGAATAGACTAAACATAGCTTGCAATATAAGCATCGATTGATATTTAACAACATTTTTCTTAATGGGCTAGTTGTTTTCTTGCATTTTATTTTCTATGTTGTCAGTAGAATTGAAAACTAAAATATATGTACAGTTCAACTAAACAATATAGGAAATGTATCGTTGCTAGGTATAACACAAACACATACACGCATATAACCATGCATGTTGAGTGAGAGTAGTTATATCCTTTGTTTGTTAACTGTATATTTGGAATGCTATTAATGTATTTTATGCCTTACCAAGAGCAACTTACCGATATAGAAAGAACATTTGGAATCCATCTTACACATCTTATGCTGTAGTTAGTCAATATTCCTGCATACATTACAGGTGATTCATCCCTCTAAAAATAAATGAAAACTAATTGAAGTGAAAATCCAAACTGGAACACATTTAGGCCCAGTCAAGGGGGACAGTAATAATCCATGTTTGAGTGATTAGGGAGACCCAAAACAACCTTCCCCAGCATAGAAAACGCTAATAACATTGACCTTTCAATAAAGATGTTGTGATGCAGAGGGTGCTGTCAGTACAATCATTACTAAAAGCTCAGAATGTACCCCTGGGAACACAGCCTCAGAGCACCATTGGAAAGTGATGCACTTCAGATAATTAAACGCATTAATAGGTGAATGTCTGACCACTGATGGCCCTTTTTGGAACAGTTTGTAGATATTGGTATGTCTTTTCTTTGGTCAGTATTTTCACGAGCCTATGCAATACAGATTTAGACATAGGAAAAGCTCATGACAGACTCTGGGCCACATTTTCTAAAGGATTGCGACTACTGTTCGGCGTAAAAGCAGCCGCTAAAACGCCGCGGTATTTACGTGCGCATTACTAAACAGTCGCAATGGGTGAAAACCGCTATTAAAATTGGACTTGCGGTGATTTCATCACTTTGCTACTTTCCTCTTGATACATAGTAAAATATGTTCATGCATAAGTATTCCTGGAGTGCAGGCGCTAAAACAGGGTGGAGATTTTGCAAATGAGGTCAATTAAGTATTCCGTCTAATTTAACGATCCGTGAAATAACTACGACTCCCATCTTCGCGTGGGAATTTTTACGATTTCTGAACCAGACGGTAAATTCTGCGCCGTGTGACAGTTGCCATTTTTCAGTTAACCTAATAGCAAATACTGACGTGACATTACACAAGTTACACAGTCATGGCATAATCGCATGACTAGAGGAACCTGAACAACGCACCCAAAGAAAATGCTCAGTCGGCTGTGATGATGCTGTTAACTGTTAACTACATGTCCTCGCGTTCGGGTCTTTTCAGTAGAGTTGCTTGGCTTACAGGTGAGCTGTTCCATCATACAATGAACAAGTGTTCATAAATAGAAAACACACACATATTCTATTAATGTCAGGTTGTGATGCAAAACAATCACAAATGTTGTAGGAAGGTACAGAGGTTCACGTCATTGGCAGCTTCATTTTGAGGTTTAGCTCTATATACATAAAGTGAGAGGATGGAACAAGTGGGATGTATTAGCCATACTGTAATAACCTTATTCCAATCGGTGTTAATATTCCGTCTTTTGTTCTATTGTTAGACCACCAGCTGTGTTTCCCCTTATTATGTTGTAGGAAAGCTTTTTATATGCCACCTAACATCATGTCATATTTTCTTTACTTCTTATACTGTTCTTTTTGTTACTCTATACCTTATAAATTCATTATGAACATGATGTTATTCCAAAATGTACGCCTCTCAGTTGGTGTTTAATTTATAAACTGTAATACGGAATTACGAAGCTGTGCTGTGCTAGCCGTTAAATCCATTACCTGATCAGTCAATATACGTTTTGTCTTTCATGTGGTTCCCTCCCAACTTGCGCCTGGTTTCTCCGAGTCCATTTCGGAGCATCGTGTTATCTGGATGTGTAAGCATGCCATACAAGCACGCCATAAAGAGCCTTTCTATGGAACCGCAAAAATTGGCGTGAGGGCGTTTAACTCTTTGATTGCGTAATTAGAACAAGTCTTGGTAAATTTGTCGTGAATATTTGGGTGATTGCGACCGCGAAAGTATACTATACAACACACACACATATTCCTTACTATTCCTTAGTAAATATGGCCCTCTGTCTTTGCTGCAAGGAACCTGAGAGAAAACGAAATTAAATATGGCAATTTTTGCTAAGTGATGCCCTTCTATACTCAGGAGTGTTAATGGAAACTTGTTCAATTTGTCTTGGCTCCTGGAGCATACAGAGGGAAGAGTGGAGAGTTAGATCCACGTTAGACTTAATAAATCATGTTTGCGATGTGATGCCGGTGTCAGCACTGAGAAATGCAAGCGTGTGGGTAAATTGATTCCTCGTAGAGTGTGCAAATGTCTTCTGGAGCCAACAGGAAGGGTGGGGGAAGGGGTACAGCAGTGTGACGCATATCAAACCGTCAATGAAAATAATGGGCCTGCCACATACTTAATCAGTCAATTCGACTTGACATACATAAAGTGTCTCTACAGAGGTATCCAACAAGGCCTTCAGAACATGTGCATTTGGTGCAATCCATAGCACCTTCACCTTTCCAAGGGAGCTGTACCTCTTCATGTGTTGTCTTATTACTGTAGCTGTCATCAGGATCCCTGAACAAAGTTACAGTTAAGAAGCATCTAGGTTTGGTTCTATGAGAAAATAAAACACAAGGATATTGCATGGTTGTACTCTAGTAGGTCACACTTCATGGTAGGAAGCCAGGTTGGAAAGACCCAGCCCAATCTAGAAAAGAATTCTACTAATAAAACTGTCCTCCAGTGAATTACAGAACAAAAATAACATGATGACCAACATTACCCAAATTACCAACATAAACCAAATGCCAGAAAGAGAATAGCAACAAAAATGCTAGTACAGCCTCGAATTACAGTTTGATGTATTAGTTGGAGGGATAGGGGTATTCAAATGTATTGTATGACAAACCAGATATAGATAGATAGATAGATAGATAGATAGATAGATAGATAGATAGATAGATAGATAGATAGATAGATAGATAGATAGACAAACATTAAATCGACTTGGGGTCATTCTCAAAAACTCAACAATCTTCACCCGGAAACAGGGTTCCTGTAAAGGAAAACATGGTTCTGTTTTCTGTAAAATTACTTTTTCTGTAAAAGTTCTGTTAATGTATGGTTATAAAAAACTAAACAAACAAAGAGCAACCAAGAAAAATCAATATTGCTGTTGAGTCACTGGGAATATAATATGCACACCAAACCAACTAAAAAAAAAAAAAACCCTCAATACATAACGCGCACAACAATGCACTTTCGCTTCTGCACCGCTAGCTCTGGTGTGCAGGCTCGTATCGATGAAAGATGAGGTGGCATCAAAGGAACGCGTAGATGTAAGGCAGTTCAGGGATACCATCCCCCTCGCCAATTGCAGCACAAAGTACAACTGCATTGTCTAGAAATGTTGAGCTATTTGTTCAATGTTGTTTGGTCGGCAAAAAGTACAGCGATGCACAATGTTCATTGACGCCCGTACACAGACAGCGTTAGGAAGACTGTTTAGAAAAGTGGAGTCGATGATTACCGCATTTTCAGAAATATACAGTCTATGCGGGGGAGGGGGGGGGGGTTTGGGGGTTGTAATACATATTTATATTTGTATATATATATATATATAATATCATTATCATTGTTACGCACACACAATCGAACGCAGTTATTTCATTTTTTTTACACACTCTACGTGCTCAGAATGTAAATGATTCACTGCTGCAATATTCTCCCGTATTCTTGGTAAACCTGTATGACAGACTTTTGATATGTGCCAGACAAAACTGCACATGCCACCTGAAAAAAAAAAAAAAAAAAAACAATGTTTACTCTTGCCAGCTTAAATGATATCCCGGCTTTAATCAGTGTGCGGGTTCCACGTACATGTAATACGTGAAGTCGTGTTTAAATGTGAAAACAAATATAGAATCCGTTAAAGGTATAAAGGTTTCGAGTGAACAAGCCTAAGACAGCATTGAAAACATTTGTTCACAAGTGTTGCGCAAAGTGCGAAGAAGAGATCCATCACGGCACATTTTTAAGTTTGGACTGCATTCTTCAGAGAATAAAGTTTCCGCAGGAAAAAAAAAGCTTTTAGGCTGTACTTCACGGACTATTTCAAGACTAGATGTATCAAACAGCAAACACTGAGCGTTCCGGGAAACCGTCGAGTAACAGCAAATCTCAAACCAAAATAAAAGAAATACAGATCTTACCTTAATAGTCTTGGACGACTGGCATTTCACCTGATGGGAAACAGTGGCGGTTTGGTTCATCTTTAAACTCTTAGTATCGTGAGCCAGTCCCAAAAACGATCGGGCAGGTGCAGAACATACAACCTCTGAGCACGACCAGTCTGACCATCCACTTCTGCGCGGTAGGCTGAATATCCCTTTGCTTTAAATCCCCGTCCGCTGTCACTCACACGTCAATGTGTGCTGCGCCCTGAACGCAGTACTGAAATCACTTCTGTCAGTCAACGCATTTCCTCCTCAGAGTACGTGTTACCGCGTCTGACGGTACGAGAAGCTGCCTATACCTTCACGAAGAATGTCGCCGTACAGCCTAGAAAGAAACGCACTGATGAATGGTTCGTGGGAAACCTTATTTAAGTCGTTCTTTTTTTAAAGTAATGGGTGATGCAAATGAAAATGTAAGTATGCGAACACAACCTAAACACAATAAATAGCATATATGGCAATTAGAGTATTAATAACCGAACTACGAATTCTAACCATAAGAATATTACATCCGAGACAGACCACATGCTAGCCTAAACACAGAACATACAGAGGTAGTAGTAGATGTGACAGTCCTGTATAATTACCAATTCCAAAGCCACTGCTTAAAAAAAATCTATGTAATAAAAGTCGCCTGTGGACTTTTATTGAACCATTTCTTAAAATAATTTCAGTTTAATGTGGATTTGCTGAAAAAATACATATTAACAGCAAATGGCAACAAATGTTTGAGCAGTCCCATGCAGAACAAAACATAGCTGAGTGTGGGAGGGTGTCTGTGTTCATCTGAAGAAATGACTTTGACTTGACTGCACATTCTACTCAGGGAGCAAACTATGCATCATTGTGTATATAATATCAAAGGAAAATAAGAGTAAAATGAAAAAGATAAATTCACAGTAGAAACAAATAAACTGGTTTATTTGCATTTGCATAGGAATAATTGTGAAGATGTGTTCATTATAACAATTCTTCATAATCATTGTCCAGAAGAACATAAAGAGAGATAGATAGTTTACTAATGGGCACAGCATTGTCAAATCATAAAAATTGTGTTTGCAATGACCTACAGGCTCATTATTGTATTGGATTCCTTAGCTTCAAAGTCAATAAGTCCACCCTTGCACCTTACTCATGCTTTGCATCAGTACTGTGAAACATGGAATTTGTCGTCAAGCCTTTAAATTGAACGGCATTCATTGTTAAAGTTCTGGCGCACTTGTTTTACAAATACTCTGTTCACTTTGTACCTTTTTGCTCAAGTTCATGACAGACTTAAAATATGAATAATTAATTTTGCCCATGTACTTAAGATATCCAAACTAAGTAGTTGTAGACAGAAAACACCAAACTAACATCTGTTTAGCTGCTTTTGTTATTTTTTTATGTATCATTACTTTGAGATAAGGAATTTATTTTACTGGAGACCACCATATTAGGATGATCTTTGGGAACATAACATTATAGTGGCCAGACACAAGAGTCACTTAACCTCTCATCACAACACAGGTGAAGGCTTACAAACACAAGCATGAAACCGTAGGCCAAGCACCCCCCTACTCATTATCCTTAGGGAATGGGGAAAAAAGGGGGGGGGGGGGGGGGAGATGTGAGGTGAATTTGAACTGGGATGTTCTTATAAATAAATGGTTAGTTTTTGCCCTATCATGACTTCCTTGCTGTTAACTTAATGGTTAAGTTAACAGCAGAACTGCTTGGTCTAACAGTTTCCTCAAATGCTCTTAAGTGGTAATATTACCAAAACAAAATAATACGTAACAAGGCTCACTTTATAAGTCATTCTCAATGCTTATCCTTTGACCTAAATGACAAGCTACTCTTTTGTTGTGTGAACAATTTGTGTGACTGCACAGTTTTTGTTCACAAATTGTGGTTTGGTTTGAATTAAACCGTGTAAAGCCTAACCAATAATGCAGCTAGTAACAACTTTGCCCCTATTTCGACCAAATCAAATGAGCCATACACTTTTATGCCAGTCGGGAATACATTGTACAATACAACTTTTATATTTATATGTTAACTTGTTAATATGTTAAGGCTGAGTCATTACATACCATTTGGAGATTCATGCAGTCTACTCTCTACTATCAGCCAACATTTAGTCTTTACAATCTGGATGTTTAGCTAGAGGAATGTGATTGAATATAAATGAAATCACTCAACTCTCAGTCCAAGCAAGGTGATTACAATATAGTCTTTTTCCAGTCTGAACCTGTTTGTGAAACTGGAATAACTCCTTCTGATGCAAACAACTGAAACAGATCTAAATGATTTAATACATGGCTTTATTAATAATATATTCCAAAACAATACTCTATGCATGACATTCTATATAATTTCTACCACCTAGATCTGAAACGAGGATGTGGGTAAGGGAATACACGAGTTCACAATACTATTTTCACAAAAAGTTATTCCAAAGATTTTATAATGCTTGTTTTCAAGATTTTCTAGCACAAATTCAAGCCATCTTAAGGAGCAGCAGTGGCCATAATGCCCAGACACAGCAGTACAGATTGAGGGACACAGAGAGCATTTCAGAACTTTGGTTCTCTCAGGTATCGAAGCATCATGAGACATAAGGGATTATTTTGAATTCAGATCGAACCTAAACAAATATTTAACATTTTGCACCAAATCTGGCACAGGTCTTGGGTGTTCAGACAAAGATCAATCTGTGAAACCCCCACATCCGGGTATTCACACATTTATGATTATTTACATATGAGATTTACATAGAAGAGGCAACTGCCCACACCATTTCCTTCCATTTTTGAAAGAAACAATACCACAAGCTTGAATTCACAATAGCTGCCACCAGGCCACTCCCACTGGCACGCCCCCTTTTAGCCAATTGACATGAACAGAAACACACACTTTCATACACACACATGTGACCCCCATGCCAAATTTCAGCCTCCTAGGCTGAAAACTATGGCCACCAAAGGGTGGGGAAATGTTTGCCATGGGAGTGAGTCTTTAACACTTGCTAGTGCTGTACTTGATAGGCCAGACTTTGTGGAAATTCAACAAGATGTATGCATTAATATGACAATGCCTTTTTTTCGGATTTAGCATGGTACACAAAACATGACATAGAAAGGAATGCAGCATGCAAAGTGCAAGCATAAACGACACAAGAAGAAGAAGAAAAATGTTTAGCCAATCAGAGGCTTTTGCCATGTCAAACATTAAACTAACCAGCATTTCCTTTTTTCCACTTAGCGGTGTTAGGTAGGTGTACTAAGCCAATAACCTGATTTCCACAGCATCGCTTGTAAAAGGCCCATACAGAGTTAAGCTTTTAAGGCATTTTTAAGCAGTATAACATTCACAGGTACAAGCAGCTTTTATTGCTTAGTTAAGAATCTTACCCAATGCATAACAATAACAAAGATTAAATATATTGCTCAAGGATACAAGCACAGTTCCTGTACTGGGAATTGCTTTCACAACCTTTGGCTCTCAAGCCAAGCCACACCACCACTACTTTATACAATTCTACCTTCAAGACATTACAGAGTGCTCAGAACAAATTAAGCAATGTCCTTTGTTAATCAACTGTACCATTGATTATGTAGGGAGAAAACAGGGACAAAATGTACCCCATCAGAGTTAAATGTACTTTTTCAGAGCTGATTTCACATTAAACATTTTGCAGAGACTTCTACTATTGTAAAATGAAGAAAAACAAAAACATAACATTTAAAAGCAAGGCTAAGAAATCAATCATTACAAATGTAATTTCCTCTCTGCAACCTTGGAAGACCGATTAAGTGCCTGAGGTCTAAATTAAAGACAGCATCTTTGACTTTCACAGATTGCTATCAGGGAAGGGAGCACAGAGCAAATATTGGGACGAATTTATACCTTTCAATTCTGCAATAAGTCCATGCCCTGCCTTTACCTTTTACCAGAAAAGCAGACATTTGTTCCATAAGCCAAGTGTATTGAACACTGTATGCAGTTTCACAGTGCATGTAATATCATCATTGATTATTATTATGGCAGTCACATAAATTGTCCTTTCAGACCAAGTCCTGTTTCATCCTGTTCTATTATATTCAGATTCGTGTTTTTTTTTTTTTTTTTTTTTTTTTTTGTGAGCAAATGATCAAATAGATGTTTGCCAATGTGATACAGTTTGCTTTCTCTCTTGTGGATTTGAATGATATTGTAACACCCTAATTGTAGGAGTACATTGCCCAAATAAGTTGCCCTTTACAAAAGTACCAATATGGAGAGTTTTTCCTGTATACACAGCTTGCTCAAAGCAGTTATGCTTCCATATTAACACACACACCAGACAGTGGTTCAAGAAGTGGGCAAATGGTTCTCCTAAATCTGCATGCAGTAGTGGGTCTGGCTTCAATCAACATTATTTAAAATGTTCTCTTACAAACCAATAAAATAATTTTTTTTCTTCTCATCTTCAGTTTGGTGAATTAATTTTGTGATAGCTGATTTCTCTCTGTAAAAATCAGTTTTTCAAGTTGAACAATCACCAAAATGAACAAAACTGTTACAAATGCAACAATAACGTTTTATCATGAATAAGTGCAAATGATTAATCAGTCCAGGCCAGTTGAGTTATTTCTGTGATTTTCCATTAATGAGGCAAGACCACATAACATATTTTCTGTGTGCAGGTCCATGTTAATGTATTTTGTATTAATCAAAAAGATGAAAAATTGATATTGTATTTCTTCTAGCAGAAATTGGATAGGAATTTATTCCATGATTATTTCACACAGTATTGTTAAGGTCATGGTTGCTCTTCTATATAATACAAAACGGTAGCCTTTAATATTGTAGCAAGGTACTGACTTAGTTTTAAGGATTGATAAGATATTTTGCTAAATGTTTATCTTAAATGTATGTCCTTTGATGCATCATATACAGTTTAATTGTGCAGCTGTTTTAATCCATCATAACCTCACTGAAACATCAACATTTGTGGCCTTTAGGTGGTTCATGGAATACATGTATATGCTGGTGGAGCTCTGCAATGGGACTTGAATTTTACTATGTCTGAATATTTACTTTGGATAGACAACATTTGGCTCAGGTTCACTGGGAAAACAATTGAGAGGTGAAACTCATTTGTAATGCCGATTTGTGGCGGACTGCCCTAAGGACGAGGTAGAGCAAGACAATCTATCAGATCAAGATCCAGATGGTTTAAAAAGTGAATTATATAATGTAGGATAGTTAAAATATTTTAGGTGATTGAAGAGAGTGTTGCATACTTTTTCACTGTGGGTAATGCCCTTAGAGACAGTTGGTTGTAGCTAATGCAAGTTTTATAGTGGTGGTAGTGAAGAATCACTGAATAGTAACAATAGGTTGATTGGCAAATTTTTCCTGTTTGGAAAACGTTGAACTTTTTTTTTTTTTCAATTGATATTAGTTTTCAGAATTCTATTCTCTATTCCTATTATCTTACGAAAGTTACAAATATTTTGGTTTGTAAGTACACAAGACTTTTGTTCACATACACATTCACTTCATAGCACAAAGAAAAATCAGTAAGCTGAATAAAATATGAAAGAGTATCTAGTGCGCTAATGTAACTGTTACAGCGGGGAGTGAAAAGTACACAGGCTATGCCAGCACCCCTGGTCCCAGCAAGATGCAGAGAACCCCTGTTGTTCCTTTGGCAGGACAGGATTGACAGTGCAAAAGGGTGTTTGAAATAATAAATCTTGATGAAAGAATGGCTTGAAGTTGTTGTTTTTTTTGTGTGAAATGGCTGGTCAGGCATAGTTTGTGTGCTAAATTTGAACACTTTTCCACCATATTCCTGACTAGAGAAGAAACCACTCTGACTTCATGCCTGTGCTTGTCTCATAAGGTACAGTATACTATTCTGTGATTTTAATAAAAATTTATGAAGTCTAATGTAATTCACACTTACCTTTCAAGTAAAACCAAAGACTACTCAATGAATTTTAAAGAATGATATTTTTTTTTCTGTTGACCGCAAAAAATAGCCTGCCCAAAGTTGGCTTGGCTATTATTTCTTTCTCAAGTTCAAGGTAACATTTCATTTGCTCTCAATTTTTTGTTTGTTTGTTTCAGGTGAAAGAAAATCCTATTCCAATTCACACAAGGTGGGCAGTCCAGATAATGACCGACCATCAATTCAGCTGAACCCAAACTCATTTGTCACTGCACTGCAGTAGTACCATCTCTGTGTAACAGCTGTGGCTGGGACTCACAAAAGAAGGGATATAAACACAGCAAAGTATTTTTCTTCATTTAGAATATCATTGAGAAAAAAGAAACTTGCTTTTTTCAGGAGAAAAAAAGTAGACATTATTTAATAGATTATGATACTTTTAAACATATTTTGGGTCTCATACCCATTTCACAAAAGTCATTGGTGGATGGTTATAGTCCTCCAGGATCAGATGTATGAAATCCGAGAGGAAATAATGACATCAGAGAGGGTGTGTAAGTCTGAAGGCCGTTTGATAGTGTGAAGGAGCAAATTTTACTTCAGTGTAATTTTCCTAAAAGCTTTATGCCATTTTTCATTTGAGAAGAACATTTTTTTTAGATCTCATTGTAAGAGAAAGTATACTGATCGTACAATTTGTTTCCAGATAATTACAACTTTTCATACGTGGTACATGAAATGGTGGATATTTTGAGTATTTATTCAGGTTTAGAACATTACCCTTTTGTGACTTAAAATTATAATCACATGGCACAACACCTATGCCCTTACCACAGATGAGCTAAAACAAAACCTGATGGTCTCTTCAGTCATTCTCTTCAGCTTCTGTACTTCCTCGGGACAATTTGCTTGGTGACAAGAGTAACTTTAAGCATGCATTTATGAGACATGGATATTCTGTCTTTCCCCAACCTCTTATAGAATGTGCATAATGTTTGGGAAATTTACTTCGAGAATGAACAATGGCACTCTGAAAGCATCTAGAATATGGAGATGACAACATGGATAGAAGTTAGCCAAAGTGTGCTATTATTCTGAGTCAACCAGCGTATTCAAAATATTAATAATATTAGGGAGGGTGAAGGCTGTGTTCCTTTCACCAAGAGTTTAATACCATATTTCCAACTGGCAGAAATCATTTTCATATAATCTCCCTGGAATGAAAATGGATAATTCCAAATGATCAAAGGATGTATTTTGAGAGTCCCAACGGACCAATGCAAGGTTTTGCAATCAGATTTTGCAATTAAGGGAATGAGTCAGAGAATATCCCAGCCTCATGTTGGGAATTCAACCAGTCTGAAAACATCATCACAGACAATTAATGATCTAGATTCATAAAAGATAGACACTCAACACTGCTTCACTGATGAAGGAAGCATGGGGAACCATCTGAATATTCAGTCAACTTGTTATGGGTAAAACATGTTCATTGGGGATCCTTCATGTATTCTGTTTGTGAATTTTTTTTTTACCTGTTGAATGTTTTTATTCAACATTCCACTTTCATTGGTATTTAATGAGGGACCAAAGGACTGGCAGGTAGGAGCTATACTCATATTAAAAGCATCAGTGTGTTGTGCAGGGAAGTTTCATTTTTAAAATGAGTAACAGCTTTAGGAGCTCTTCTCAAAATAATGGGCACAAGTATATAGATACACCCAGTATATTAACAGAACAGGGTATTACCATACTTACCATCACCATATAGATAATCTACTATCAACTATGTACTAGCTAAATCAAGTGATACCTGGATAGTTAGTTAAGAAGTGATTTCTACAAACTAAATCCACATTAACTTCTTTGTTCAGTTAAAACAATGATATGTTGGCATCTGCTCAAATCTTGAGAAGTAACACAAATTCACACCACAACTAGTTCACATTACCCAGAAAATCCTGCACTGAGGATCAACTTGTGCCACTGCTTGAGCCTTACCACTGTCATTTCCCCTCAAGTTTTAGATATGGACCTTTTGGTTCTGCATACTCAGTTCCTGTAAGATGTATGTTGGGTATCATGAATATGAACAAAAAAATCCAGAAGTGATTTTGTAATATTGCTGTGCTGTAATCATCAACCACAGTTTAAGAAGCCAGTTTTCATCAAAGATTAGGGATACCTCTATTCTTTTTTTTTTTTTTTTTGGCCAGTGCGGAACAGAATGTGGAATGGCAAGGACAAAACAAATGCAGAGGAAAGCAGGCAGCTATTGGGAAAGAGCAGAGTAAGTCTTGCAGCATGCAATCCATAGTGTGCATATTAACTTCACCTACACGACCTCCTCAGCTAGCAATCAATCCACTGAATTTAATAACCTATGCTGTAATCACCTCCATAATTCCCTGTGATTCCGCTGGGGGGACCCCCTGGGAAAGCCCACTCATCACACATCTCCCAAGGACATGACAGCTGTTAGCTCTGTCTCTGTCACCTGTTTGTCCATAGGTGGTTTGATTTCTCATCAGTGTGGAGACTGAGGGTGGGAAATGTGGAAGCATGCATTCAGTAGGAATTGAGTTAGTGTTGTCAAGATGCTTAAAGGAATCCACCAAATATGTTTTCTTTTTCTCCTTTGTAATCCTCTCCACCATTTGATTTCATTTGGGGATTCAAAGCTTGTCATTATGGTCTAACAAGTGGGACTGGTTGTTAGCCACCAGGGAAATTTCTTGCAGGGGAAAAGTTGTTAGACCTATCGATTGCGAGTGGTTAATCTGCTGGAAAAGAACTGCATCACTTTCGCAACCTATTTGTGCACAAAACAAGGAAAGAGCTATGGTTAGTAAGTGGATGTATGCATTATGGGTATGTAGTTGATCATTGATCCGCAGGATTAATCAAGTTAATCCATAATATTTAACCAAATATGTAATACCAGCACATTAAGGATTTCATGAATTACTTTTTTCGGAAAATTAAGGGTCCCCTCGAATACCAATATTTTTTCACTGTGTTCTGAATTTGTATCCCTTTTCTTCATGTATAGTTTCTTGTACCTATATAATAATTATAGCATCTTGCACTGGACCCAGGCCCATGTGTTGCATTATTAAAACATAGTATAAATGATAAGATTCTCATTTTGGCATTCTAGCTATTCATAGTGTCTAGAGTATTTAAATCCAACATTTCAGGAATATATTTACATATTTAGAACATTTATATGGCTGTATTACACCATTAATTTGCACTTAAAGTAAAAATTGTGGAAGTCCATCTCAAGGTAGAAAATCCCAGCTTCACAAAGTAGAGTAGAAGAACTAAGATGTCTCTGCTCTTCACATTCACTAAACCAGCTGATTCCATTAATTAGCTCTTCTACCATGCTGAGTCCCAATAATAATCAGCTGGTGTAGTACATGGGTGGAACAAATGAATGGTTGAATTTTTACTTCACGAAGGTGGATTTTCCTCCCCTAAATGTTGGTGCACTGTGTGTGCCTGAAATATTCAAATCTAGCTCCATGTTCAGCAGTGCCAGAAAAACACAAGTAAGCTATTTTGGTGGCTGCAGGAAAGACACAGATCTGTTTCATGTCTTACTCAAGGTCTTCCTGGAAATTACTGAATATGGCAATGCTGGCATAACCTGGAAGCCAATATGTTCAAATGTTAGTTAAGGCTTGTCATATATATGAATGTAAAGAAAACTCTTCTCCATTGTGTCCATCATACACAAATCTTTTGTCTTATTTGGAATAGTTTGCTGAGCTATGTACTTGTGCAACAGAACCTTGGAGAATTTATTGCATGCTTGACTTTCATCTCTGTAGCTTTTTTGATTGTTTTAAAACACATAGCAGTAGAAAATTTGTATTTGCAAAGTACTCATCTTGGATTTATGACAGTTGCATTAATGCTGAAAAGGCAACCTTTGTTACACATTTTATGTTAGGGTAAATACAGGTATGGCTTTTATCTCCTTGTAATGTTTACAGCAAGACATTTCAATCAAGAGCTTCTGAAAGGCAAGTATGCAAATCCACTCTCCTTCCATCTGCATTGGTCTCTGCTTGCATGTAAGTATCATATAGTAGTGATACTTTTCCTGTATACCTTTAAATACATTAAAAGCAAACACGTTCTTTGGCCAGGACATATTCCCAAAGCTTTCTTAAAAAATGGACAAAAAATGTCTGAGGAAAAATTAAAGTTATGCTCTATGTTCAATTTGAAATGTAAATAAACAATTAATAATGGAGGGAACTATATAAGACAATGGTACCCAATTGAAGTGTTTTGTGGTAAATAATCTTTGTAGGATTCAAAATATTTGTGCTCAAAACATTACTCACTATGAAATAACAGTGTCTTTCAGGGCCATGGACAGCAGTTAAATGCAGTTAAATTTTCATAGACAATGGCCATCATCAGCCCTCTGTCTTGCTTCCAGCACTCATCTGTGAGTAATATCATATCAGTATGGCTATTCCCCATTAAAGGGGGGCTGAACCTTACTTTACAGAGGGCAAGAACCCCTGAAACACTGAAACTGCATTGAAACGTATATTCATTTTTTTTTTTTTCTGCTAAAGCATCCAACAATAGGAAAAAGCCATCATTACCTTCTTGTGTGATTCTGAGCTCCTGTAAGCAGATGAAACCTTTCCAATGGCAAACATCCAAGCCCCAGCTGGTCTCTGACTGAGCTCATTTTCTCCTGTTGTCCATGTGTTTTTTTTTTTTTTTTTTTTTTTTAAGAAACATTTCTCCCCTCACTGAGTTATTTTTATGTTGCATTTTTAGACTTTAAATACCTAGAGTTTTTTTTTTTGTTTGTTTGTTTCCTTTACCAAATTCTGTTATGCTGCATTCAGCCCACATACCACAACAGTTCAATATATCTGACTATCTATCTGTTCTTGTAGGTTCCTACACATATGACATTTATAAGGGAATCCGATTATATTTTTCTCAGAGAATTGTTTCAGGTTTCTCATAATTAATTATTTGATCTAGGATGTTTAAATTATATTATCTATGCATTGTAATCAATCTTAAACTTTATGAAATGTAACTTTCAGTGGATTTAAAAGTGAAAGTGTTTTATGAAGCCTCTACCATAGAGTAAGTTCATCACTTGGTTCATTCAAAAGGAAAACAAAGTAACTGGTGTTGAGGCTTGTGAAAATCGTTGTTTGACATTCATTATCTTTTTGAGTTGAGGGTATGGAATGCCTAAAAATGATACTAATATTCATGTCTCATATGGTTTAGCACTAATTTGGTTTGAAAAGTGTTAATTGAAAATGCACTTATTATAGGCCTTCAATTTAAAGCAGTATGTTTTCAGATGAAATCTTGGAGCAAAAGTAATACAACACAATTTCAATTAGATTTAAACAATACACAACCTAGGTCCAGATTAATTCTGACTGTTATAACTCTGTCCCTAAATATGAATAAGTAATTATGCATGGTGTTACTTTTATATTGTTTACATAATGGAATGGTTTGAGCATAAATTACAGCTCATTCATCTGTGTTTTATCTTGTTTCAGAATTTATTATTAGGCCAATTAAACACATTCTTAAAGAAAGTGTGTGTGTGTGCGCGCGCGTGTGCGTGTGTGTACGTGTACGTGTACGCATACATGTACGTGTGTGTGTGCGTGTGTGTGTGCATATATTATCCTTATTTGTCGACTAGATTGGAATACCCAGACTTTTCAGACTTTTTTTTTTGTTTTTTTCAGAAAAGCACAGCTGTTGTGGTTTTAACCTGAGATGGTTTCTGATTCCTTCAATAGTGATGTACGCCATGGGATTGTGAAAGTGCATGAGTTAGACATTTGTAAATATGGATATTTACCGAAGTGATACACCTTTGATCAATTATTTAACAGCGGTGTGCCACTATGGAGTTGGACCTGCTACCTTGTAGCAGAACAACACAGCAGCAAATGTCTGTTGTTATTATAACTGAGTATGAATCACATCAAATAATGATGTATTGCACTAGTTTTTCCTAGCTGATGTCAGATCAAATAAGAGTGTTGTTTCAAAGGAGACCGAAAATGCAATGACATGCTTATGCATAGCCTTATAGTAATACCTGCGGTTCAGTGTGTTTTTTTTTTTTTTTTTTTTAATCCTGCATATACAACAGTTCCGATAAAAGGCCATGGTGTACGGGCATGGAATGTTCGCTTTTCTACAACAGTTAGTTCCGACCAAGTAATTTGATTGGGCAAGAGACATTCCATGAGCGCTGACATTGAGTATAACAGCACTGGGACGTTTTACTATTATGTATCACTTCGCTTTTCAGATGTCCCGATTCAATCGTTGATTACACCAATGTTAAATTAATTCCATGTTTGATGAAAAATAACCTAACCATCGCTAGTCTGCAGCTGAGTATGATAAACAATAGCTAGCTAGCAAGCCAACCGTATTTCTAGCCCGTCCATGTATGCTAAAAAGTAGTTAGCTAGCCTTTTTGTGCCTTTTTACCTAAAAAGCAGGTAGATAGGTTGCTAACTAACCTGCAGTCAAGAAACTGTTCATGTGTTGCTTGACAACACGTGTAAATGTTATCCTGAAGGAACTATTTTTGTCGGCGGAACCGAATAAACGACAAAACAGCATAATTTGTTGTCTCAAATTATCGTCACTTGATAAACAGCCATGTTTGTTGAACTGTTGTATAAAAGCAATAAAAAACTCGTGGTCGTGCTGTTATACTGAATATCAGCACGGCTGTGATTCGGTCGCAGGTACGATGCTGGAGGCCAAAGATAATCGAAGATAATCGCAGCCGTGCTGATATTCAGTATAACAGCACGACCTCGAGTGTGATATTGCTTAATTAAAATGGAGGACTTCTCTTGAAAATGCAATAGCATTTGGTAATAGGAAATATACAATATATATGCTGTTAATCAAACTGCTGTTGGTTTTACATTGTTATTGTGTGCCAAAGTTAACAGAATACATTGAAGAGAAAATGTTATAATTACCATCATCAATGTATGTCAGCACCTGCCACATACTTCTACATGTTTTAACATTTCCCCACCAAGCTAGACAGCAGGCAAGTTTCAAAAATTAGACTGTAATACGTTTACAGTGCATGCTGAAATGGAATGTTTCCTATTGGTACCCATTCACAAGGATCGCTGTCATCAAATCAAATACAGGGGGAGGCAAACTGTGACACCAAGGGGATGGTTGTCAGACCTTATTAATTCACACATGTGCCATACTGGTATCTGGTTTGTTGGTATCAGTATGAAACTATGGCACAAAGAAACTAAGGCAAAGTATTTTATGAATTAAAATAATATAGATGAATTATTGATATTTTGCACAAATGTGTGAAGTGCTGATTTAAAAGCTTCTTTGACATTACCGTTGAAACTGCATTTCAATTGCGTTTGATCACTCACACACTTCAGACAATCCTGAATAATTAATCACCCCTACTTGGGGATGGTGAAAAACATAATTCATAACATGACTGTTGTTGTTGTGTTACTTCCTTTGAAATCTAAAAAAAAAATAAATAAATAATCAAAACGGGCATGGATGATTCACTTAGATTTTAATATCCACAAACATATGATTAAGACAACCAGTATGCAGAAGCATAATAACTCTACGCAAGTTCCTAGGCTGAAATGGGGGTGGTCACTATAGAGGGATCAAAGAAATATTGCCAAGTTAAAAAAAAGAAATAATAAATAAATAAATAAATAAATAAATAAATAAAGGATTTTTGCCCGAGCATTGTACCTCAATAAACCCTTTTTTAAGTTTGCATTGTTTCATATAATTTATAATATGGACTTTTGTGAAGTAGCAGTAACACCAACGAACATGATTTATCACGAATTGCAGTGCTGGATATTGAATACAAGGTGAATACAGTACCCGCTCATATTTTTAATTTCTCATACTTAGCTGTAATCGGCCTCTCAGTCAATCCAGTCAATGTATTCCGATACCCAATAAACAAACACTTAGCATTTTATGTACACACTCTGACGTGCTGAGAGCAGCTAGGTCATTTTGCTTAGCGAATCAGAGCGTGGCAGTGGGGAAGGTAAAGAGACACGAATGGCAGCGTAACGTCCACCACAACTCTTAAAACTGGTCTTTATGGAAAGACCATGGTTAGGTTCTCATATGAAATAAACTGCCTGTCTTGTAATTTGATAAATACACGGTAAACCACATGTTTATGATTTAGCATTCAGATTGTGCCATGCATGGCAGAAAGTCACTGTTGGAAGATATAAATATATCAAGGCAATCTGTAGCCAGACCATGGGCACAGCAAATAATATAATATTATGAAATTAAACAGATGCATGACTACATTAGGTACATTGTCTGTAGAAAATGGCACACAATTTTTCTTTGACATTTGAATGCAACATGGCAGGGATCCGCATTTTTTGTGTTTGCGTACATTAAATGCATTACTAATCATAACATCCTAGGTTACCTTTTATTATTATCATTGTCAATGACTTCATTTGTGGAAGTACATACATCTCTCTATCCCTGTCCCTCTCCCTGTCCCACTCCCTGTCTCTCTCTCCCTGATTCTCTCTCTCACACTCTCTCTCTCTCTCTCTCTCTCTCTCTCTCTCTCTCTCTCTCTCTCTCTCTTTGTATTGCAATGCACTTCCTTTCCTTTTGTCTGTGTTCTGTGATTCAGACTTTCTCAGGCAGAGTGGAGAGAGTGTCTCTCCACCTCCCTGCATAAAGAAATCACTTGCTACTTAATGTGCCATAACAGAAACAACATATAATAATACACTACTACTATTATAATAATGTAAATTGTACCAGACTTAAATCATTATGAGGTAGTTTTTATTTTCTTTCAGAGCATGTTTTTAAGGATATCAAAAATATGATAGCACAAGAAGAAGTCA
Source organism: Albula glossodonta (assembly GCA_019788955.1). Taxonomy (NCBI): domain Eukaryota; kingdom Metazoa; phylum Chordata; class Actinopteri; order Albuliformes; family Albulidae; genus Albula; species Albula glossodonta. The sequence goes on from JAFBMS010000009.1 coordinate 23,013,386, forward strand.
AAGACATGGAATGTAAAATGACATGGTATGGACAGCAGATGCTTATCACATATGCTGGTAGTCAGGATCTGGCCTCAAAAAGAGTTCATTCAGGCCTGCATTCAGATACTTAAATTATTGGCTGTAAAATACTGTCGCACTGTAACAAAATACAAGGTCCTCTGTTTCATTGTAACTCTATTGTTCATGACATCCATTCTCCCACAGAAGAATGGCTGTTGGATTGTTACTCATGCAAGCTGGCCTACAGTAGTTAATGTGATACTGTCACTATCACTGCATTCTGTAACATATCATCTTTTCACACACGTACCTGAGTTTGGAGCGTGAAAAGGGCCCCTGCGGTGGAGATTGGGCCATTTAAGGGCACTGATGCAGGCACCTACAAGGAATTTGTCATAGGACAGGATTCTTGGAATAAGTCTGGCTTAGCTGGGAAGATTAAAGAAGGAGAGGAAGTGGGCATAACGTCTCGGTTCCTCTTCGTTGGGGATTTTTTGTTTGCATTTTCTGTTTAGTTGAATGAGGAGCAAGCTGAAGCTGACTGAGGAGCACACGATAAGATGATAAATGGAGTGACGTGGCATCCCCTTCAGATTGTGAGGTAAATGAATTTCTGCACATTGAGCATTGTCATGTGTGTTCCTGGGTGATGGAGAGGGGCTGCTGAACTCCATTTTAAGCATCAACACTCAGTGATAAAGCATTTGACTCACATACCATAACAGGTCTTAGTCAACAAGGTCACACAGGCAATAGCTGCTTTTATCCAGCCAATAAATGTTGTTTAATGCCATTGAATGACAGCCGCTGGAAATTGAAGAGTATATATTGACATGATTGTATTTTCCAGAACTAATTTTAAATTGATTTTAGTCAATCAATGCTTCTTATGGCACATGATTTGTTTTCCTTTCCTTTGGTTGCCAGTACTGTCCCATTTCAAATTTGAGCAATTAATTGCCAACAAAACAAGTTTCAATATAAAACATATTTCATTGTTCTAGGGTTGGTTTCCACAGCCTTTGTAATAAGCTTAAGAAAGCAGAGCTAATTAATTATCACTTTCCTAACTATACCAGAGTAATGGGTAGTCATGGCAGAGGAGATAATACAAAACAAAGAGATTTCTCACTTGTGAAAGAAAAGATTGCATTCAGATGACTGTGCCAACGACTGGAAGCACAGTATTTTTTTCTAACTGCACACATCAATGACTTTCCTTAAATGTATTGACCGTTCATGTGATTATTTATGTTGTATTATTAAATTATGAAACATTACACAAACCCTGAAATGTTAAAATCTAAATATTGACACATAGTGTTCATTTAAAAATGAATGAGACTTCACCAGTATAATTAATGTAAGTCCATATATCTATGTAGCGTGCTTACTGTGCTCTGTCAGAGGGCTGGGTCAATCACGCATACATCAGGTGATTGTTTAGAATGATAATGCACATTTGTATTGCCATTACTATGAACAGAGGAATGTATCAGCACAATTACAACATGACCTCTCTCAAGCTGATCAAGCAAACATGATAAAACTTTAGCCATAAAATTCCATTTAAATTGAAATCAGTTGATTTCAACTTTAATCAAAATCTTTCTATAATAGAAATGAGCATTAAAACCAACAAATTTCCATTAATTTGGTTTTAATTGGTGGCGTCTTTTGTCTCTGTCTGAAATCCCATCATATTTGAAAGGGAATGAGCATACATAAAAAACAGGAAAGGCTGGCAGGTAGACCCTTGCACTGTATATTTTGCAATAATGTATTGAAGCCACATCTGTGTCACTTTCTGACAAAGAAGCAATAATTTCAAGTTCTTCAAAGAGCATGAATTTGTTTGTGTCAGTATAGGTTTCCCTCATTTAGGCACAATTTAGTGGAGAAAATAGTTAGATTTAATGAAATATGAAACTGAATCGGATGCACAGACCAGAGAAATATGAAAAATAAGATGAAGACATTGGAGGATTGTTAGAGTGTGTTATATCAAACTGAACCACATGCAACAGACATGCAAAATTTCAAACCAGAAATGAAACCCTGCCTTGCAGCAACAGAGACCCATGTGTGTGAGCATTCTGAGAATGAATGTGCAGATGCTTTGCTTGCATATTCAAAATCTTGGTCCCTCACCAGCTAAAGCTATTTGTTCAAGGGGTAAGGGTGCTCACTACTGACCCCACCTGGTAAACCACCTGACAGTAGTGTCCCTGCAAATTATGTAAATTGTATTGAAAATTGCCCCACCATGCTCAATATACCCAGGAAAAATAAAAATCAGTTTTCTGTCTCAAATGCAGTTCCATATACTCCGAAACCACAGACACAAAAAAAAAAAAAAAAAAAAAAACAGATTTTTTCGATTTGTTTAAAAAATGTGATCTTTGGTGGACAAACATTTCAAAGATTGCACTTTTACAGAGATCCTCATCCCTTTGTTTGTTTTGAAATGACTGCCATCTCACCCATGGACTGTAAAATTTGAAATATGTAATTTAATAAAAATAAATATAAAATTCAAAAATACATTTTATTACAATTGGCAGGAAATATGTGATCATTTTATCTCCATTTTTCCCACAATGGTCCATCAAGCTGCCACATAGAGAGAAAAGCAATAAGGCCACCACATAATCTATAGCACAGGTGGTGAGACCATATTCCCCTTGTTGTCTCTATATATTACATATCCTGTCTGCGCATAAGAATGATGCGAGCTGTGCTTGTCCCATATTATGCTGGGGATATTATTAATGTTCCTCTGGAGCTAATCAGCTCTCTGCATTTTGATTAATTTTTCACACTGATGGTATTCTGCTCCTGGGCCTTCTCTGCATAGGATAAAGAATCCACTTACATGTGTGGAGACTACGAGAGGTATGTATTTAAAAAATGAGGCAGACCCTGTACCTTAGATGGCAATTAGTCAAAACATCAAGCTGCAAGACATTTAGCTTCAGTTTAACACTGAAATTGGTTTGTGTCATTTTTAAACTTTCTGATTCATAATAAATATTTAGGAAGTGTTGTGGTTTAAGACTGAACATTGACAGCTTGTGTTGTGATTTACAAAAAGTCCTATTACCAACTGAAATGGAAGTACAGAAAGCAGAACTGAATATTAGGTCTGTAAATTATATCTGAAGTACAGAGGTACTGTGATTTGAAGACAAAAAAAGAAGACTGTTATCTCCAGATATATTATAAACTTTTAATAATGAGTTGTCTCATGCTGTTAACAATATAATTTCGATTCTGGATTCACAGTTCAAGTTGTCGCATATGGGTTGTGTATGTAGTGGGTTGGTTATAATACACCTCCAGTTTCTTATACTGCACCAACATTTGGCATTTAACAAGTCCCTCTCTCTTGTAATGCTTTCATTCACCAAGGAGCCTTTGGGGTGAACTGTAGAGTGCAATAAAAAAGAATGTATTATGATCACGTACAGTATGGAAATTTAAGTGATTTATTTCTGCAGGGGGTGGATTGGAGAGTAGTCATGCAGAGTGCCCCAGGTCAGCATTTTTGTACTGGTATAAGAGACATCAGTGGACTCAGACTGGAGCTTTGCTGGACTTGAAAGGAATAGGGATCCTCCCTAACAATGGGCCTGCAGGTGTCTGTTCAACCTGCCAAACTTCTTAATCACCTGCCCTAATGCAAAATCATCCACCAACAGCATTTCCAGACCATATCCACTGCAGACACAATGTTTCTGAAAGCATGGGCTGGGTAAACCCAGGGAATGGCCCATTGTGTATTATTACTATTATTATTATTATTATTATTATTAATGTTGTTGTTGTTGTTGTTGTTAATGTGTTTAAAGGTGAATATTCCCCCTGCTTGATTAAATTATGTTAACATAGTTTTGTACATTCAAAGCAATTGCCAGTCAGGAAGTTCGTTTGCTATGTATCAGGTCACTCATCTGCCTTCCAGCTAATTAAATTGTACAGAACTCTGCCTGCTGAATGTATAAGCTGTGCTTTTCAACAGTAGAAGCTAAGCCTTTCTTCTGCTTGCTGCTTTCACATTGATTGTGAACCAGTCACATGGTTGATGTTATTATATGATTTTTGAAAATGCTTATGACAGCTGGATGGAGCTTTAGCACAGACAGAAATGTTGCTGCGTGTCAAGCAGGACTAAGGTAGGTTTTTTTTCTGTTGTCCTTGCCAAAGGGTTTTTTAGTGGTTGGCTGAAATGCCCAACCAATGATAATACTGAAGTGTGTAAGTTTCAGGGAACCATGCAATATGAAATGAACATATTCACTGAGGTCCCATAAGGTCAGTTGACAATTGGTAGATTTCTTATAGTTTATGTTTACTGTATGTTTGTCTATTGCAGGCCTATTCATTTGGGTAAAGAAATTGTGTTGCATAAATCTTTGAGGAAATAAAAAAAAAACGGTTTCCACAACTCAATGATGAATGTATGCCATCATCTAGATTCATTTTTTGTCAGTTACAATGCTTTAAATCATTTAAAATAATTTTACATTCAACTGAGCACACTTCATTTAAAATAAAATATGATATTTGTAAAACATTAATGATTTGTGATAATGTGTCTCTTGTGAATATGGATGTTTTCAATTAGTATGTTTAGCTGATGGGTTTATCATTGACCCCCTCCTCCTCTCTTCTTCAAGCACTTACTGTATTCCTGTCCCAAATGTTGAGTTGATATATTAAATCAACTCCAACATGGTACATTTTTTATTTAGACCATTTCAATAATTTTGATTGCATACAAACTGAGTTTTTGTTTTAACCTTGAATATTTTACTGTGAATAATTTGAAAGAAGTACTTAAAGTGCAGAACCCAGTCACAATTTGTGAAATGAATGTATCCTCAGACAGTACAATAATTGGACAGCAAATTCTGCTTCCTGATTGAGCCCCAGCTATGATCCCTAGAGTATCTTTCATTCATTATAATAGAAATGAGCTCCAAAGACAGTTTAGATAGAAACTTATTCTAGTACATAATTGTTATTATGTTTCTAATGTCAAGCTGTTTGACAAGAAGAGTGTATTGTAACTCAGCCACTGAGAGTTCACATCAGCACTCTAACTATACTAGCTTTCCATATGCTGTTGTCAGGGGTAACTTACAATGGTCACCTATGAGTGGATATAGAAAGTAAATAGAGGAATGTGAACTGACCATTCCACTCTCCTGGCATGTTTTGGATGTCCTCATACGCTAAGCGTGAATAACATGAATAATGGTTTGAGTATGACACTGAAATTACCAAAAGATCATGTGCTATTGGTCAGTAGATCTGAACTCAAGCGGGTGCATTCACTCAATCACTCACTCACTCACTCACTCACTCACTCACTCACTCACTCACTCACTCACTCACTCACTCACTCACTCACTCACTCACTCACTCACTCACTCACTCACTCACTCACTCCATCCATTACTAATTCAGTTGTGTCCTGTGGGGGGTGAGGGTGGGGGATGTGTTGTGCCAGCAGCCTGTGAATCAGAGAGACAAATGGATATTATAAAACGTATCTCTCACTCCCTCACTTTTTGTCTCTTATGAATATGCTTTATTTTTATCACAAGAGAGCTAAATACACAGTAAATGATAAAACAGATGAAATGGAAACATCTCAATCTCCATACCTTGAAATGAACATGTCATTTTGTTAATCAGCTTTTCAAATAATTTTATCCAAATGCATTTATTTTTCTGCAGCACAACTGAATTTATGTAAATTATTAACAAGTCAGTACAGCTTAGATATAGTTGTAAACCAGTAATAAGATGTGATATTATTTTTAATCCCATGAGAATTACATCTGTCTTTATAATATTTCCAGATTGTATTGTAATCAACTGCCCCATCTCCTCTACAAATTGCCATCCTCACAGCTTGGCTGGCGTTGAAGGTCAGGCTATGGTTAGAGCCTCTGCAAATCATTTGCTATTTAAATTTTTTGACGATCTTTCACATGGACAAGAACATGAACCACCTCATCTTACAGCCTGTTAATGATTTTGTATTGAATTTAGTTTCTTCACAGCACTGATAACAGATGTAAATACTTTTTGTGTAAAAATATTGTGCATGTTTTGTTCCTAATGCACTTCACTCATATTGTGTGTATTCAGGACAGACGGCTGTCCCTGGAGGTCTTTCTCTGGGAAGAGTCTGTAAGATTTCAGGGTCATATGCTGGAAAGAACATGCGCTTGCCTTGCTTAGACAGACACCTTTATTCCATTTCCCTTCGGACACTGGAAGGAGATGCATAATGTGGCATTGTGTGAATTATCAGCGTCAATGTTGTGAATATATGGTAGGTTTACAGCTGTCCAGGTGAAATTGTCTAGCATGTAGTAATCCTGCTGTCATTTTAAGCATAACAGCGATGACCCTGTTTTTATTTCCCCTTCCAGATGTCTTAGTATGACAGAACTATTCTGCACATAAAATGTCTTTCTTCTTGCTTTGTCAGCCACAGCTTAACCACATTATCAACATGAGGTGAGAGTTTTATTTCTGTGTCATGCAGAGTGAATTCAATGGCTGCCAGCAGATTCAGTGCTGCTGAAAACCTGCTGTTATAGGCACTGAACAGTGTTGCCTACAGTCTTGCGTTGTTTTTAAATGCTCCTGAAGAAAACAATATTGGTGCAAATACATTTTCAAGATAAACTTCATCTTTAAAAAATAAACAAAAAACATTTTGTAAGATGAATGTTTTTATTAAAATGTAGGTATCCACGCAAAATTTCAGTTTTACCAATAATTCATGTGTTACCCACAATCTCTCAACCTACAGTATTCATCAGAAGTTTTTGTAAATTTTTTTATTTAAAAACATATAAGTCCACGTGGATTGGCATTCCATTATTCATCATAGTGCACAACACTAAACACAGGTATGAAAAGATAAGGAAAAATAGGTACGATAAAACTATCAGTCTTATCAATGAACAAATACCTGAGGGAACTGGATCCAAAGGTATACTATTTAATATTCTCTAGCATCACATTTTTAGCCTGTACCCATGTTTACTATTGGCTATATTGTATGCATGTCTGTCTTTTTCCATTAAAATTTTGATTATAGTTAGAAGCATCCTCTCCTGATTCTTCATTCCCTTCAGGTGTTTAAGCTGTTCTCTTCACTGGGGATGCACACTCTGTCTTTATCTTCGTCTCTCGTCTCCCCCCAGGTATGTGACTTGCTGTCACTGCAGGAGTTGTCGCTTCCCTCTGTGTTGATCACTGCTTCAGGCAGGTGGAGTGTTTCTCATGCTCAGCATTTTGCTTTTCTGTGTCGTAATGCTCACAGGTTCAGCATTTATGCATTTGGTCAGTGATCTGTAATGCTGTCTTAAGACAGAGATAAACAGTGCGTTTGTGTCCCAGCTAGCCTGTGTGTGTGTGCATGTGTGTGCATGTGTGTGCGTCTGTGTATAACAACACAATATATGAAAAAATATAACCATTTCTGATCTTGTGTTTTTTATAATTTACCAGTGCTCTTGTAAATTATTATAATGGTTACTTTATCCTTGTTCTGTGAGTCATATCTGAACAACCTTTCCCTCATGAGGTAAGAGTTTTCTGTCATGCAGAGTGAAACAGCAGTAGCTGGCAGCTGTTAAAGTACTGCTCCAAACCTGCAGATATAGACGTTGCACAGTTTTGCCTACAGCCCTGCTTTCAAATTGCTGAGTGAAGAATAAAGTGCAAGTGCAAATAAATTTGTAATACAGAGTTAGTCATGTGCACAGTTCCGTAAGAATAAGGACCTCTATTTTGTCATTGTTTTGCCTTGGATCACAAAAATTAATTGAAAAAAGATGCATATGCATTGGAAAAAATGCTTAAAATAGTCTGGAAAGGCAAGTTCGGAATGAATTTTGATTGAACCCAGTCATGTTTTTTTGGGGTTGCATTGGATCAAGGTGCTCAAGGACTCTGTCTTAAGGATTGGGTCATGGCTTTGAAAGCCAAATCTGGTATGGCTGCCATGGCAAAGTTTATTCTTTCAACAACAACAAAAATGCTAGACCAGCTAATGTGCAAAACAAAGTAGTGTGTGAAAAATATAAACCAGCCATAAACCAGAATAAGGGGAAAATATGTAAAAAAAAAACGCTCTATAGCCCATTCTCATCAATACACATTTGTAAAGGTTAGTTTTGTGATATCTACTAAACTGTGTTTCTTTCAGAGACTAAAGTGTATCTTTCAGCTTAACAATGGACACATTGTATTCAAGTCTTGTTCTTTTTGACATGTGTGTGTGCTTAATAAAAGTTACAAAAGAGTCATAAGAATGAACATCAATGCATCATTTCCCTTCAAATAGCCATTCCAGGCATCTGTGTGGATGATGACTTTCCCCACATTACAACTAACCCGTCACAGATTTACAGAACTGCCCTCAAGCAAATTCCATAGTATACTTTATTATAAAGCACTGCCGATTAGTATGTCAGAATTTTTATTTATCGTTTCCAGTATTGCATTCAAGGTCTCCAACGTTTTTTTCCTCTGGCATTGTTGGGGCTTTCTCCAGTTGCTCAGGGCTTCAGATCTTTCCATCAGTACCATGCATCGAGTTTTATCACCCGGCGACAGACTATTCATCGTTTTTTTTTTTTCCTGACTGCTTTGTATTTGCTGGTGTTGCCTCTTTGATTGCGATATTACGTATGGTAGCCTCAAATTGAATTTTGATGGAAAAGGCTTATCTTTAAAAATGCAGGCAGGGTAGTGCATGCCCCACACTGGATTTATATCTAATGTTGAGGCCTTCCTCTTTATCTTGTATTTTGTTTTACACAGCATGGGATATCGCAAAACAAGCACACATGAGCATGCAGGGATATGGCTAATAAATAAACTCTAAAAGATTTCAAATAGTTATGATTTATAGTACACCAGTTTATAGCATATACATGCTTTCGGAGTGAAAACAAACAGAAAAAGATCTGAGGAGTGTTTTCTTGAATCTTTTAAATCTGCATGACTGTTTGCCGAGTAAATTTTTGATACTGCATTGTTCATTTGAAGATCAGGTGCCTTCAGCTTAATCAACTCAAACCACTATACAGCACCATCTAATTATCAATATTCATGAGATCTGAAGTCTTTCTGTTTCAATTCTCATTTGGGAATCACACTGATGGCCCTCTGGTTACAACAAAGGTATTTTATAATTAAGAAAACACACATATATGGTTTATTGCAGAATGTGTTGTGATCATGCTTAATTAAAATCCAACATGTTATTTGATACCACAAATTTACAACTAATATAAATATCCTTGTATAAAGCTCACAAAGAAAAAGAACACATTGAGTATTGTATGTGTCCAATAAAAGACTTTTGATAATGATCTGTGGCAATTAGCCTTGTATGTGGCTTTAGTTGATACACAGCAAACAAGAATGCCAGGAAGTACTCAGTAAATGAGTGCTCTTCATTTGAAAATGGTTGTGTAAAATGTATGGAATCATTCATGACATTGGATGGCAGCAAATACAAGTTGTGTTATACTGTTACAATTAATGGAGTTTGTTAAAAGAACGTTTGGGAGAATCATTCTCAGACAACCCCTTCAATCAATTCTGATCTCCTTACAAGTATAAAAGTGCACGTATCTCATTTTCCATCGAACTTTGAATCTCTGGCATGATGACGTCACCCTGCGCTGGTGCCTCAGGCGGGCCTCAACTATGCCTGTCGCCCGCTCCAGCTTTGCCGTTACTACTCAAGCTAACCCGGTCCATGATCCCCCTGTATCCTTTTTCCATCTTCCCACTACCAGTGCCCAGACAGCCCTGTCTCAGCGACCCGGTAGCGTACCCCTCCACCCTCGCCTCTGTCAGCATCCCCTCTGGAGTCAGCAGGCTCCAACTGGCGCCCATTGCGTAAACTGTCCTGCCATTGCAGGCTCCTAGGGACTCGGCACCGTATCTCCCCCTCCCTGCTTCTGGCGTTCTCTCAGGTGTCAGCGGGCTTCCCTTGGTGCCCACATCATCAGCAGTAGCTCTGCTATTACACTCTCAGAGGGAACCCAGTACAGCACCCCCCTCTCTGCGTACCATTGGCTTAGACTTCCAGCCCTTCCAGCCCTTCCATTGGCTTCCAGCCCTTCCGCAACCTTGGAGTTTTCTGGCCATTTTCTCGATACCAAGAACTTTTCCTCATGCCTCTCTTCTCAAAGAGAAGCCAGACCATATTTCAACTCTTTAGCTACTGGAAACATAATCATTAAAGGTTGTTCTTGCTTGAATACCATCATGCCACTCCTCCACCGCCTCCAGCAGAATCGTAACATGCCATTGGTTTCAAAAACACGAAAAAATAACATTTTGTTTACATGTGGTTTTCCGAACAGTTTTTATTCTCACTCTTTTATAATCATGGCAGACACCACTGCAGCAAAAAAAAAAATAAATATATAGACTTCCAGACCACCTAATGAAACATCTGGGTCATTGGTCATCTGATGCATTCCAATCATACATCAGGTTTCACATTCCAAACATTTGCTCCGCTCACTTCACTTTGGTTCACTAACATTCCGTCATTGCAGTCACATCGTCACCATATTCATAGCTCTTCTTGGCTGGCAGTCCTTGGGGCTCCTCTTCTCCTCGGAGAACAGCTCCACTCCTTTCCCCTTTAGGACTCCAAGCCCAAAACCAGTACAACATAACCTTTTCTCTAACCCATTCCAATAATAAATCCTTCCAAACCTCCCATTGCCTGAAAATGTTTTCTACTGAAACAATGACTTAGACAAGCCAGGAGGCAGTGTTGAAAGAAAACACAGGACATAAAAGTGCACTTGTTTTGTTAAGCTATACAAACAAAAAATACCTCCCCCACTTCCAGTATATTCTGCAGGTGTCCGCTTATTACAGAGCCAGGAAAGGCTAGGGATACTGTATCAAAGGTACGTTAATACTTCCAGGTGCAGGTCAGAGAGAGTCAAGGGGATTTGTTTTGTTAGTTTGTTTTATTAAACAATTTGCTTATCAAAGTGATATATCCTCTGTGGGTTTGAGTCATTATATTTACATTACATTACATTTGTTACACAATTCAATCCAGAGTGCCTTAAAATGTGGGAGAACATGGGTGCAATCTAATATTGCTAAAGCATTCATTGAGTTAACTGTTCTAACCAGAATCAAAGCTGAAAAAAATGTGGATGGTCTAATAAACTTACAGGTCAAATTTCAATCACAACCCAATCTCCTGTGCAACCCTACACTGTGTTATGCTGCTGGATGCAGCCTGACCACCCCGGGCTTTCACACAGTCTGGCTCCACTTCAGAATGCATGCTCTCTGCTGGACAGGTGAGTGCAACTTTGAAGCTTGAGTGAAGTGCATAAATAGACAAGCCACGCTTAAAAAAGAGACTTGGAACAATTCATCTGAACAAGGCAATGAATATCTGTACCAGCAAGACCCCAATATTCCCATCAGATAACTGAACAGACTGCATGTCCTTTTATAAGCCTTAAAACATCATGCATCATTGGTCATTAGGTGCACAGTCACTCATCTGGACTGAAAAGTCCTGAGTGTTCAGTGTGGGAAATGGGAATAAATTTAGTTATTCCTATCTTCAAAAGAGGTTTCCCCACTGCGAAGCGGTGTTTGACATCATACTAGTAAAAGGCACTATACAAATTAAATAGTAACTTAACTCTGAGCTTTTTAGCCAGACACAGGATGACTGGAATGTAATTTCATTAATAAATAGATTATATTTCAGCCACATGCATGACTGTGTCGGCAAGGTAATTAATGGATAAATCAAAGTGCCCCACTTGAAATGCACCAGTGGTTTGATTAATAAAAGAAAAGCAAATGCAGCTCTGGCAGTACTGTAGACTGTTAAAACTTTTCTTGTAAAAAAAAAAAAAAAAACAGTAAACAACTGGCAGCAGTATTGCCTTTAAGTTACTGTAAAATTACCATTTTTTTACTGTCACTAAAATTTACAGTTTTGTACTTTTAATGAAAAACACAATATGACATTGTTTTTCAATTACTTTCACAGTGTTTTACAGTTAACTGACTTGTTTAAAAATACATTATGTAGTTTTTTTATTTTATTTTACAGTGCTTTACAGTTGACTGATTAATACACCCATTGAGGCAAACAATCACACTTGCACAGTTTTGAAGAAGCAAAAGGTTACAGCAAAGCAAATCTTCTTCAGCATTTAAGTTCTGATCCAGTTATTATCTTGAAAATAACCTTACCTTAAATTGTGAATCTGCACTGCTGAATTACTACCCGATAACTGGCATGTACTGAAGTCTTAATGTTACTTCATGAAGTGACTTACATAGACTGTAAAAGGTTTATTGTCAAGACTATGAATATTCTTCATGAATTCACTGACAAAATATTTGTTCACACATTAACTTAGACATGTAAAAATTAAAATGAGCTCTTTGTGTTGTATGATTAACAGGCAATAATCTGTTAAATTATATGAAATTCTAGCTAGCTGCAATCATTTATACAATTCTAGCTAGCTTCTGAATCCTTCCACCATGACATGCACATATTCAATAATGCAAAAAAACTTGAAACATCACTGATAGACTTTGAAACAAGTTATGGATTAAATATAGACATGTAGAAATTGAAATGAGCTCCTGGTGTTGTCTGATTAATATGCAACAATTTATAAAATTCTAGCCAGCTGAAATCAGCTATGAAATTTTAGCTAGCTGCTGAATCCTTCCAATCATGGGGTGCACATATTCAGTGATGCAAACAAATTGGAAGCATCACTGATAGACTGTGAAATGATTTATGGATTAAATAAAATACTCTCACCAAATAATTAGTAACATGGGGATGGATGAAGAAAAGAACTGATCCAGCTTCACATGTGCAGTTACAGTGAATTTGCTCGTACCAAAAAAAAAAAAAACACTGCATGGTACTGTTACTTAAGATACTTTGGACAGTTGGTTAGCAGTGAAATGCTGTATTTTAGGAAATCCGTTATAGTTCTGTTCAATGGAGTGTAATTTAATAGATTTTCTTTTGTATTAACAGTTAAGTGCTGTATTTTCAAATAACAGCTGAATACTGCTGAAATCTATACTGTAAATTGACTGCAGTCATTTACAGTGTACTCAAGTATAGTTTATGATTCTTAATTGTAGGAAGGTATTCCAAATGGGCTGGTATGGCCAGAGCATATCGCCTGGTTGTTCAGGTCATATGCTCATCTCAGCAGCACTTGTGCTCCTTATCACTAATTTGAAATGTTCAATGTAAGCTCCACTCTGCAACCATGGTGAATCCTTGAGGGTAATTTCTCAGATAATCCTGGCAGGCAGGTGACCACGACAATTAGAAGGTACCATGCATCCCAGGACAAATGGTGTCTGTAGATCAAAGCAGACATCCTCAGAAAGCAAGAACGATGTGCTAACAGAATAAAAAATTGCAAGTAAGCAACCTACTTGAAACACAGAGCAGATTCAAAATTATAAATGTTTATCTGGATTTATTCTGCACCTCAAAGAACATTAAGACAGGCCCTTTTGCTCTCTGATCCTCTGGGGTGATGGAAGAAGAGGGAATGTGGCTCTCAGAGAGAGGGAGGAAAATAAGCAGAGGACCAAATTGGTTTTGGAGGAGGCAGAGGGCAGAATGACAAACAAGGGAGCCAAAAGCCGTCACTGCTTAAGGATGCAGAGGACAAATTTCCTTCCCGGTGAATAATATGCAACATCTACAGGAAAGCTGTGGCTGCTACAATGGATGAGGGTGAAGAAGGTGCTAAACAGATGGGGGTGGGAAGATTTGTGGATTGTCATTTGACTTTTGGAATAAAAGGCTAAGCTTCAGTGGAGGGGCCATTAAAGAATCATTAGGAAAAAAACACCCATCAATGGGTCACTAACATGCATGCACAGGTCACAGGGATGTCAGCTCTGTCAACTATGAGAACAGAGGCTGTGTATGTCAAATATGCGGTACTCCAACAGGCTGAAGGTCAAATATGCAGTACTTGAACAGGCTGAAGGTCCATGAACATTCTTTGCTCAATCCGCAGAAACAATATTGAAATACAAGGAGAGATTTATTCAGCTACGTGCAACAGAAAATGGCAAAACATATTTTATACAGGCTGTAGAGATCAATGACCCAAAGTATGTAGGTCCAAATAATAGCTGTAGCTGTAGCATCGTTGCCCACGGCAAACCTGAACTTTGGTCAATGGCCCATGGATGGTCATTAACCTTTTGATCTGTTGGAGAAGTAACAATTCTATGAAATTAACAGTACTCTGTATTCAGTTGGTTTGCTTCTGTACTGACACTTCAAGGCTTTCCTAAAACAAATAGGTGCACCTATGTTATTGGTGACCAAACTGCAGTTACTTCCCTAATTACTTATTTAGCATATTCATATTTTATTCTGTGTAAAGACGAAAGTGTATGCTGTCCTTCATATTTTTCTGTGGGAAACAAGAACAACTTGAGTCTGGAGAAAAGTGCTTATTATGGATTTATTCAGTGAAAAACCCAGTTTTGTGCTAAGCAACAAAGAAATTTTAAGTGGCATTGGTGTTTGCAGAATAAAAAATAGTTTTGTCAATTGACCTCAAAGACTGGGGATGTGTATCTCCTGGGAAATCACAGCATTCAGAATTCTATTACATCGATGCCAAAATTATTGCAACTTTCACAAAGCCTCTCATTCGCAAAGAAAAGAAAATCTCTTGAAGGTGAACATTTGCCTGTCTCCAACAGATGATTAGAATGTCATCTTCAGTTTATTGCTTTGGTCTGGGTTACGCTTTGTTTTAACACTCTGATTGTGCTGCAAGAAAACCAGTCCTTACTGGGGTTTAAAAAGTAGACATTGGAGTGGAATGCCATCACATAAACACCTGGATACGTGATATCCTTTATTAAACAGGTATAAGAATGCCAGGTACTGTACCTAAATCCACTCATGTCAACAGTTTCTAGCATCCCACCTCCAGTTCTTTCATTTTTCTTTTCCTTCCATCCACAATGGCACCAGGAATCACCTTGCCCTGCCTGACAGGTGTGATCCCACACTCAAAAACAATTCAGAAAAGTGCAGAAAGTAGTGTGCCAAAGTTAAACCAGTGAACCTCTTTTTGAATATTTTCCATTTGTCAAGAAAACACTTCTCCTGAACCACTTAATAATTATTTGCTTCTTAAGAAACAGTGCTGAGGTATTTTTAACAGAGAAAAGACTCAAGGCCTCTGCAGTCTGTGCTTTGAAATCTTCACAGAGAGGCTTGGTTTGTCTGAATTGTATAATCTAAATATAAAGGTAGCAACAGTTTAGTGTTGATGCAGTGGCACATATCCATTCAGTTGGCCTCATTTATCAATATTTTCGGAAAACTGTGTAAATTACGCGTCAACAGATGCAAACTAACAAATTCCACCGGATTTATCAAACACGCGTAAACACAGCATTTGTGTAAATCATAAATACCATATGAGAAGCCTAAAATCCCATTGTTGTCAATGTAAAGAGATGGCAGAGAAAAGGCAAAAGAAAAAAAACGTTCTAAAGCAACAACTGAAGTTTTGTTAATGGAAATAGAATAAAAAAAATACTTTGTTCAGAAGTGTAAGTGGTTTAGTAGCAGGGCCGTAGAAGACCAAAGCCTAGCAAGAAGTAACTGTTGCAGTAAATTGGGTGTCAAAAGTGCTGCATACGCTGCAACATGTTGAAAGAAAATGGCTTGACATGAAACTGGAGGCAAATTATTGGAGAGACGTAGTTGGCTGGAATTACCGTGGAGCGTGACCGCGTTCTGTTTTGCGTGGTCTTAGATCAATCACCCTCCAATTCAGAAGGTAAATTTTTGTATACCAGCTTTACCATTGCCATAAATCCTGGGGGGCAGCTGCACCCAGGCCCGCACAGATGTCTTTAACGTGTTTTATGGAATTCATGTAAAATTCCAAACAAGAACTAGATATAGAGTTCCAGAAGAAACTGTTTGCTTTCCGAGGACTTGAAGAGTATGTAGGCTACCTACTAGAAGTTTAATGTACTAATATACTTATAAGTAGTATATTAAAACTTTTAGTAGGTACAGTAAGCACTGAAGTAGTAGCAGCAGGAGGTCTAGAAGCAGTCAAAGGAGAGCAGAGCTTTCTGATCAAAACCTGAAATTGTAATTTAAGACCATTATACCTGAACAGCATTGCAGTGTCATTATATCCAGAAAGTTATTTCAAAATGTCAAGTCCATTAAGGTAGCTAACCGGTAAGCATGCTGTATTCTTTGGATAATTTTAAGGTAGAAAACTCCCTTAAAATTGCAGCGGCAGTTATAATTGTTTCTTAGTAACGTTAGCCACATTAACATGCTTAACAGTCCATCAATGTGAAGTCAATGGAGGCTGTTATGTAAAGCTTTATAGTTTGAATCGTATAGCTTAGAAAAATACAAGCAACCTGACCAGTATATTCACACCAAGTTCGGTATGTCTATCCTACAAACTGTTGGAGGAGATATGTTATATAATTAGAAGAAGAAGAAGTAAAGATTCTATAGAAGAACAGTAGCTTGTGCCTTTGGCAAGCAAACAAATTAATTTTATTAATCAGGATTACACAAATGAAGCATCACTTGTTTTCATTTTTAATCCAATAGTGATTTTATACAACACTTTGAACCCTTATAATGTTATTGTATTACTGCCAAATAATTTGCTACTCATTTTTAATGAAATACAAAATTAGTGAATGGAAAAATAAAAGAAACAACATGAAAAACACCCTTTACAGTCGTGTTTTTTTTCCATTTATGCACACAATACAAACAGTTTAGAGCACTCATGACATTTCTTCGGATCCTACGAACAAACTGATGTACGACAACTTTGATAAATCTCAATTTTTTTTTGCGTAAATGCATCTATGAACAATTTATGATCAAATTTGTTTGGCTCACATTTGATAAATGAGGCTCATTGATAGAAATTCATATGGGGTTGCTATGGTGAGTCTACAGTAAATTTTGGGAAAAACCCCTTTCACTCACCACTAACAATTGAATGAAAATTCATTTAAGAGCTCCCTGATTTCTGGAGTGTTACTGATCAGTCTGAAAATGGGGCTGTGTGGATATCCTGTTGTCCCTGCAGCCATTTTATTTTATTTTATTTTATTTTATTTTTATCTTTTGGCAAGGGCTCCTCCTAATATTCTGTGAGGAAAGCTAATATTCTCTCGTTTTCAAATGAGTAATTTTAACTTCTAGCTGAAGAGTATATTATCACATCTCACTCCTCTCTCTCTCTCTCTCTCTCTCTCACACACACACACACACACACACAAATGTCTCATTTTGAGGCAAATGATTTATACACAGATTAAAGGGCTGATAATCACTGTGATTGCAGGCGGAGTGAGATATTAGTTATTCTGTGCTGGGTGGTGCAGCTGCTTTCAAATCTGTGTAGCAAGATAATTTACATATTGGATAGGGCTGTTCTCACAAAAAAAAAAAAAGAAAGAAAGAAAACAAGGAGCAAGACTTTGTATGCCTTATTCTCAGAGACAAGATCTTAACCGGGGGACAGCTTTAAATTGTATATAATAATAGAGAATACCCCAGAAACAGCAATTCTAAACATATACAAAATGTAATAGTTTAATGTGCACTGTCTTTATTACCGCTACAGCTCTGTTCTATTGATGTATTGTACATCACTGCTTTTGGTAAAGAGGCATACAAAGTGTCACATATGTGGCGCTGAGCTTTAAATAAACTGGTCACACATTCCCAAGGTTAATATCAGGAGGTATGACAGATCTGTTTTGCAGATGGTGCACTCCATTTGCATATACCAGAAATGACAGGTAACTTCATTATGCTAACTATCAATGGAAATCAACTGGGGTGATAAGCAGGGAATGCACTATGAGAGTCAGCAGCATGTGGCCATGAATGGAAGCAATGTAAACCACACTGTGCCAGAGACACAAGTCTGTTTATGGGTATTGGTTCCTGTTTCACTTTTACAGTCTGCACATATATTTTTCTCTTCCCTGATGCTTGCAAATATTCAAACGTTCAGTATGGATTAGTGTAAAAAGTTATTCAATAGGTATTTTAATTTAATTGCCCAAATGTCCCATCAAACATGGATTCAATTACTATCTGTACTCAACTTCCAATTAAATGCCAGGACTAGCTACTCATGTTCATCACCACAAGTTGTTTAGTAGTCACAAACATGAAACTTCAAAACATGAATTTGCAAAATTGCTTGTCAGAAAAACCCATTGAAGTGCAAGTGTTCCCAAGAGGTCTAAATCAAGAGAAAAATTGAATTCAGTCAATGTGTATGAAAGCCTGAAATAATTGGTGACACAAGAGTAAACCTGGTGGAAGCAACAGACAGGAAAGATCTGAATTTAGTATGTAGGTTTGCTGATGACATTCTGTTACTGAATCATGAGTGTTGTTTTTTTCTTTGTAATATTAGATCAGATATGGCTATATGGAACGGTGGTTCCTGAAAGATGCATTTGGAGTTTCTGCACTGTATGGGAATATTTTCTTCTAATTGATATATTTGTATTCTGCTGCAGCTAGAATCTTTTTGGCATTTAAATATTTGTTTATATGTATTTTAATTAGCAAATTACAGGCACTTTACTGATTTATTGTCAGACTAATTTGCATATCAATACCATCTGAAACCAACTAATGAACAATTCTTTGTTTGATAAACACTTTATGGTCTGCTGCCTATGCATACACACAAACACATGATCGCAGACCTGCAGAACAATCACAAGCACATTGCAAACATGAATTATTCAGTACCTCTTGACATTAATGAAATACTGTAATAAAAGATGCAGCCAGATCCTAAATCATTTTCTACCAAAAAAAATCTCTCCATTGCCCAAGGAGACAAAGCAAATTGCATCAGTTACAGCACAATTCAATTATTTAAATATTATTGTTATCCAAATCAAATATTCAAATGCAAATATCACTGTTTCATCAGCTAATTTTCTCTATGATCTGTAAAAAAAACAGACCTCCAAAATTATTTTAATATGCAATTCACCATAGTAGCAAAACAGGGCACAGCTCAATAAGCGAAATGATGAATCAACAATCCAACAAGCGGCTGAAAGCAAAACAGGCCTGTCTTCCCCTGAGATATTTGGCAGCCCACTAGTGGTTGTAAATAAAATCATTACTAAGCATGTGTTCCAAAGCAGAACTGTTATTATTGATTTTCTACATAGGCAACCTAATCTGGTGCAACCATTGTGCAGATTCTGCATTTCTGCTATGTATGAATATATACATGCATGCATTCTCACTGTATTTACATATGGTTCTGACAAGATGTACAATAATCAGACAGTTTATTGCTAGCACATCTGTCTGCCCCCTGGTGGTAATAGTGGTCTTTCCCATGGAAATGGCCAAAGATATGCTGAATTGCCTTTCCCCATCTGAACATTTGAATGATTCGTGAAGCATCTACCTTGTTCAAGGGTACAGCAGCAATGGGCCAACTGGAATTTAATTATGCAGTGCTTCAGCATCAAACCTCCAATCTGGTTGACGTTTATAATCACTGACACAGTGCCATCCTATTTAAGTCTTATATAAGTCATTGTTATCCATAAGCCATTGGGAATATTTGATCATGTTTCCCTAAAACAATGCAATGCACGTAATATTAGATTTGTCCACTCACAGTGTGTGAACTTATATCAAGGCTTTCAGGGAGCTTACTTTTATTCATGGGGAATAAAATTTGATTGGCTTGCGGAATAAAAGTTGATTGGCTTCGTTTTTTGGTAAATCCAAAATTTGCGGGTAAGCTTCCTTGTTTTCTTTTTGGCATTTCTGTATGCTGACTACACAGAAGAGAAATGAATAATGGCAATTTGGTGCACAGGCTGAGTGGGACTTAAAACGTTTTTTTTTTTTTTCTGATCTTTCAGCTACAGTGAGTGAAGTTTGTGATATTGCGCCATCATACTTTGATGGTGATGGCAAGAATAGCATGCATGCCAGTATCTTTATTAAAGTGAATTAGTGATGAATCACCCTCATGCATCAATCATACATCAATAATACTCTAATTTTATGCATGATTCATGACGATGAAGATACAGAAAAATAGAAATGCATGGCGAAAATAGCACATTGCTAGTATTTTACAGACCCCCAAAATTTTACAAATCATATTTTAAGGGGAGATCATGTCTTATCTAGAGGAGGCTCCCCCTGGCTCCCCTGTAGTTTGCACCCTGTCCACCAATATGCAGGATATAAGAGATATTCACTTCACCTTAAAGTAGGGGCCCTGTGATGGTCCAGCCAGGCACCATTTTGTCCTGAATCAGTCATAGAAACTTGTGGAAAATGCATGATGAAAGAATCTGGTCACTTGACATATCTGGTTTGATTTGACAATATCACATATATTTATGAGGTTGGAAGTTATTTCATAATTGCAAGTCACATTAAACAAGATAACACAAAGGGGTACAGGTAGTGAAAATAGTGGATAATGTAGGTAATACACAGTCAAATAAAATCAATGTGATTTGAACAATCACATTGCACAGCAAAGAAATGGAACATAATGAGTACCATTAATCAAAATGGGTTCCCAGATATGCAAGTAAAGCAAAATTGTACAAATTTTGCATTACACCCCACAATTAATGAAATGACCATGACTAAAGGCTAGATTTCAAGAGAAAATGAGTTATGGAGAACATGATTTCTAGATATATTGCTAATTATATTTGGTAATTAGATTGCTGTAATTGTAACTGTCTTTGTTTTCCAGACAGGACAGGAAAGTCTGTGTATTTGAGTGGACATTGTGTAAATCAAAGCTCTGCTTAGATGTTTTGCACAAACAAATGATTAAATTATTGGCACCATCCTTCAATCATTTGAGTAAAAGAAACACACTCTCTGAATATATACTGTCTTAGTCTTTTAAATGGATGAATTTATGTTTAGTCAGAGCATGCAAGAGTATAACAGGTTATTGACAAACTAAACCTTGGAATGCCCATGAGTCAAAACACAAGACATGAAAAGTGCAACAGCTATTTCTTAATATGTTATCTGGTAAACAAGAGCAAATGTGTGGGAGGCTGTGAACCACTAAGACCCTTCCCTCCACCATATTTGTCAGGGTTTGGTTCTGCCCTCTGTTAATGGGCTTGAGTGGGAGGCACCACCCACTGGAGTTTGAGCCATGGGATCAGGGGGTGGAGTGCTGGCCTGTGGGGGGATAGAGGAGGTAGTCCATTTCAGTTAGCTCTTCGTGGGAGTTATTGACAGGTGGATGCAGTCCAACACTCATAGCCAGGGGGCATACAGATGACAAGCACAGCCTACTGAATGAGGAGGAAAAACTAGGAACATGAAGTCTGTGGAGAAAAGCAGCTCACCTGCACTGTTTTCTTGTGATGGTATTGTTGTTATTTTAGCACATTTATTTACTTACCCTGTAGTGTGAAGAACAGTACAATAATACCATCACAACAATGAAAATAAACAATCGTCTGAATATTTATTAAATAATAGATAAAAAGGTGGGTCACCCTTTACCTTCAGAACAGCTTCTGTAGCTCTTAGAATGCTGTTCAATATGTTTTGAATTGTTAATGGAGGGGTTTTGGACCATTAAGCAGGCAGGAAAGCTTACATTTCTTTGAGCAATAAAGAAAGTGGAAATCTACTCTGCACATCTGTTATGCCAACTCTGTACTCTGTTCTACAACCTCTCAGAAAGGTTAAAGGATGCTTGGAGGTCATGGAAAATGTTTGACTAATGCTATTCAAGCAACCACAGTGATATGCATGTGGAAAAAGCACTGCTATCTTGAATTATGAGAACATCTTAGAGAGAGGATGCACCTAGTAGAGTAGCTGCCCTTGTCATAACAGATCCACAATGGTTTATAATTGTTTGGAGCAGGTCATGGGGATTGAAAGTTGCCTTTCTTTTGAAAAATATAAGCCCATCCAGATTTGAGGTGAGTATTACAATGTGATTCGGCAGGATTTACACCACTGAGAAATTAATGTTTTCTTCTGATTGCACCAGATTATGAGTTGCAGAATGGCCTTAGTTACAAGAGCTTTCTGAATGGCATTCCCTCCATGACAAATCAGCATTGACACTCAGTTTCCATAGATCTGTGGGCTTCTGCATCTCTAAATGTATTCATTTATTTGGCAGATGCTGCTAAAGGCCAACATGACATGACACTTAACGCCCGTAGATGAGCACAGATGAAATACAAAATAGCTAATAATTTGTACACAACAAAGAACATTCAGAATGTATCAGCAAAATCAACACTAAAACCTTAGTAACTGGCAAATATAAGGGACCTGCTGTCTTTGGTCACTTTTATGATTGCAACCTTCGTAATGTAGCTTTAGTAGGAATCTATTAAATCATATAACATTTCAATCATGGAAAATTGTTGCATGCAGTCATTTGTAGTTCCGATTTTATTGTGTGTTAATTGTGGTACTACTGTCAATGAATACATGAACACTGTAAATGCCAAACATATCTATAGTTCCACTCCCTCTGCACTTGTGTCTTGCTTGCTGTGACTAACTGTGAAATAGTAGTAGCAAGAAATACATCTAATTTTGCTAATCAAGCAATTTCTGTTTGGTACATTCTTTGTTTGTATTTAATGTTTAATGTTTGATTCAATGTGTTGGCCTACACTGCAACAGGGCAAACTCATTTCTGTCAATGAAATAGCCAGTTTTTATTTCCAACAGGCTTGCAAATGACAATCCGCTTAGTTGATTCAGGCATTGTTATATTCTCAAAACAATAAAAATATTCCCAGTTCTGACATTGAAGCTGGATGGCCAGCGCTGTTAAAATGAAGAATCGATTCATTACCTTAACAGAAAAACCCATTGGTTGTTTATTTCATTTTCTCACCACATAAATATGATATGATGATATGAACTATTTAGGTTTTATAAAGATTTTCCTTTTCAAACATTTTTCATGCAATGTAAATCCCTACGCTGTACACCCTCCACTTAAAAGTGTGTTTGCACCGTCCTGAAGAGTTTTTAGTGCTGATGATTACTGGCATCCATTCGAGTTCAGCACTTATTGCACTGAAGATGATATCCAGGGACTATAAATGTGTATAAACCTGGACCATTGACATAGTTGCTGATTAATTGTAATGTCATATATCCAGAGTGCAAATCAAAGGTAGCTAACTCATTTTAACATTTAATCAGTATAAATAGAATGAGTCTGTATGATAATATGGCTTTGTTTTTGGAGTGTGCTTTGCAGATTTTATCAAACGAGTATTAATTTTTAACTGAATATGAAATGCTGTTCATAATTATATGTACCTTCCAGAAGCAGAATGACGGTATGTGGGATAGATAATCTGATATTCTGATACAATAGAGCAATTGGGCTCTGAGTTAGGCTATTATCAGCAAAAAATAAAAAGAAAAGAAAAATCAGAAAAATAACAATAAAATAGACAAGGGAGTGTTTGATTAGGGATTTCATAACATCTTCATGGACAGCCATGGAAGCTAATTATGTAATACTACAAGGCATTTCACTGAAACCAGTTACAAAGTCCAACACAGTTATCTTTTTTTGTTGGAACATGCCTTTCTATCCTCACACTATGGCTTAAGCAGAAGTAATGTTAGTCAGTATCAGTAAGGGAATGTTTTTTTTTTTGAACAAAGTTCCCACAGGGAAGAAAAGAACACTGTGTTATCTTTTTATTTTTTGTTTGTTCTTCAGTTAAGCTGAGTATCTGGAACAATCAGTCCCAGACATTGACAATTTAATAAAACCTTTGAATAGATCTAATTGTCTTAATGTTAGCCTGTATCATGCACCCAAAATGTTTACTCATTAAAATGTTTCTTGCGATAAGGAGTGCACTGCAATTATGGGTAATTGGGCACTTAAGATAAGAGGATGGAGCATGAAATATATAGCACAGTTCTGTTACTGAACTTTAATCTGTACAAATTCTGGTCTGAACAAATAGTTCATGCACTGATAAAGAATCATCTAATGTAACCTCAAATATTTTATGCTAAAAAAACTGAATACATTCCAAACATATGCTCTTGGAGACAATCCAATTACTGTTGTAAGAAAAAATAAAACTAAATTCTAAATTTCAGCAAGGGAGTGATTTTTTTTTTTTTTTTGAAAGAAAGAAATATGTTAATATATAAAAAATATGTTATATAAATAAAAAATATGTTGTGTGTTGAGGTGTGTGTTGACCAAAATTCCTAAAAGTAAACTGTGTTGAGCATTCAAAACATTACATTACAGCATGATATGTTAGGCAAAAAAAAATACACAGCTCCAAAAACAACCACTCCCACAACATATGAAAGTGCATTTGCTCCATCCACAGGAAACCTTTTTAAAAATGCAAACTTATCCTCTTTCAGTACCCCATTTCATTATGAGCTTGAGGGAGAGCTATCATTGAGAGGTATCAAGTTTAAATGTCATGAAAATGATGACTCAACATTACAAGCATAGGGTAATGAGACTGAGCTTCATCATGGTCCCAAGCTTGAGGCATGGGAATGGTTGCAGGCATCTTTGTATGACATGAATAGGTTTTATGAGTTCTGGACGCTATCATTGAGCAAAAAGTTATAGGTATCAAGTTTAAATGTCATGGGAAAATGATGACTCAACAAGGTTACAAGCATAACAGGGTAATGAGACTGAGCTTCAAACCATGGTCCCAGCTGGCTGTGTATTTTAAAACCACATATAATAAACAAATAAATACATACATACATACATACTTACATACATACATACATACATACATACATGCATACATACATACATACATACACATACATACATGCATACATACATGCATACATACATACATACAAACATGCATACATATTTCAGGTTTATACGTACAAAAGGATATGGACATGAATCATGGAGCATAGAATCATACAATGCCAGCTGAGTAATGCAGATGTATGCTGCCATTTTATGAAGTTCAAATATTACACCACAGTGCAACCTGCACTCTCACTCC
Source organism: Albula glossodonta (assembly GCA_019788955.1). Classification (NCBI taxonomy): domain Eukaryota; kingdom Metazoa; phylum Chordata; class Actinopteri; order Albuliformes; family Albulidae; genus Albula; species Albula glossodonta. The sequence continues at coordinate 23,038,574 of JAFBMS010000009.1, forward strand.
CAAACATTCAGTAAACTTGATTTTTCCTCTGCTATGATTCAGTCAGAGCTATTTGGATTTTAACTAGACAAACTGACCAGTCCTTTTTGCAGTGAAAAGCAGTGGGTGATTCCGCAGCCCATCAGTGCACAGCTGGCATTTCTCACAATTTGGGAGGGGAGTAAGGTGGTACGATTCAATGGTCTCTCCTGCCATCAGTGCTGCTGCATTTATCTATCTCTTTCTCAGCTGTTTTCTAAAGTTTGTGAGTTTGGCTGAATGAGGACAGTGTGGCACACAGATGGTGAAGGGAGACTGATTTTGAGCATTAGAGGTATTTATGGATACAGCAATTTTTTCTTCATCTTCCACCTTTTATATAGACCTTTGCACCACTGTCACATGCTGGCATTCTGTTTATGCCATAAATGGACTCTTTCACACAGTTTGAATACTGATTGTGTTTGTGGTCTGGTGGAAAAACTGTAAGCAAAGCATCCACAGAGCATCTGGAGAAGTGTGCAGCCCACTTTCTGCCACATCGTACCGCTCATTAAAAGCTTGCTGAGCTGAAAACAGGGGCAGACAGGAACACAAACAACAGCTCAAATTACAGAGAACAAGCACAGCCACGTGCTTACCCTGGCTAAACTCCCATCACAGTCATCAATACAGCTGCAGCCATTTCCTCCATCCTTTCAAGGGGAATGTATTGATGCTCAGCCACTCTTTTGAGAAGATCCCATGGCTTGTTGTAGAAATAAGTTGGAGAGGTAATTACAATGGAGACCTGGATCATTTAGAGAGTATTACACCAGTGCCAGTGGGAGGGCTGGAGCACCAAGACAATTTCACTTTTAAGCCTCTTGATAACATGGAGCGGATTAGCTCTCTGTTTAGGCAGCAGTTCCCAAAAGGCTAATGTGACCCCTAGATAGAGAGATATTGGACCATATTAGGGGGAATTTAAAACTGTACAATACCAATCACTTCTCTTCTCTGAAGGTTCTCTTTCACCGCCAGAGTGTACTTCACCTGTTGACTGTTTTCAGATATATTAATGTAACACTATCCCCTTATTTTTAATTTTATGTACTGTACATGATTGTCTAGGAAAAGACCATTTTTATTGTATGACTCAAACGGTGGCTCTGGTAAGAGAAATGTATGTCCCATTCTGGAAAGCCTTAGAATCATTACTTACCTGGGAATGAAAGCAGTCAATCTGTATTCTAAAAAAGAGAGAGGGAGGGAGATAGAGAGGGAGAAAGAAAGGACTCAGAACTAGATATCTGGCAATTCAGATGTTTTTCTTTTTAAGATGGAGTGCAGCTGTTTAGCTGTTTCATCAATTGATTTTATTTTCAATTGATTTCCTCAGATACATTTTTAGAGGCTTGCTTCAGACCACTAAACATAATAGAACTGGGCAACAGAAAAAACAAACATTGTAGGACAATTAGCTTGCATCATTAGGTAGGAATGGATAACAGTACCTTTGGAAGATAATGACTATTTTGGGGTCTGAGGATGTTTTCCTTTCTCAGAAGGAAAGTCAGAAGAATCTACCACACTGATGAGCTGTGGCTAGCACACCACAAAGACATTTCTATTTTTGATCTTCAGTTAAATATGTTACATTATACTTAATGTTAATGATACAGTACATAAATGCAATTATCTCTGGCAACAAGGATCACAGACATGAATAACAGCTAGCTGTTTTTCCTCTGTCACAGGCACTCGTAGAATCAGCTTCACTTTCACCAAAGCAAAACACTATGATTAGCTCAAACAAATAAGGTGTTAATAGTGCATGCTAGCCTCACTAATGCTGTGATTTTGTGGACCCTTGCTTAGTTGTTATATTTAGTCCTTTCATAGTGTGCCCTTGCTAAACATTTTGAATGAACTCAAACATAGAAGATGTATATTCTTAACATGACTCCTATAATCATTTACATGGGAATACATACATAAGAAAGAAAATCTAACTATCTGCCTTCACCAAGGCGCACATTGCTACAGAAGACTGTTTTGTACGCAGGTGGTGTCCACACATGCAATTATTTCCCTCATCTGTGCAGCTTTGGTCTGGGCTGTCTCCATGTATTCCAGGCAGTGAAGAGTAACATGGCTTTTCTTTCACTTCCAAGGCTGCATTGCACTCTGTTGACCTGAAATCAAATGGTGAAAGTGGCTGTGGACAAAGAAAATTAAAGTTCAAGCTTTCTTTAATGGAAGTGCTTTTTTCACCTGAGTGAAAGCAAAATATTTGTCAAAGGAGCGAATGATGGACTTTCCACAAGGGGAAACAGGCAGCTGGGGGAAGTCTTACAATTGTTCACTGCTTTATCAGTATCTAAAAGTGCCATCTTATTTGGTGCTGCAAATAAATACCTGGCTTTGTGGCCTAAAGGATGGTATTTGTTGTATATTATTAAAATGAATGTTGTAACGACTGAAATAAGCATCATCTCTCCAAAAAGTCAACAGTCACAATATGCCTTTGTTTATATGTTTATTCATAATTGCTGGATATGAAACAGTGCAATGTGAATGAAGGTAGGTCATGTTTTTAAAACATGAAGCAGGTTAGATTTTTGATTACCACAGAAGGATTTGAAAGACATCTGAGCGTAAACAGGTTGGAAGTTCACAGACAGAAATAGCAGACAGCAGAGCTTTGTATTTCCTTCATATACAGTTAGAAAATGAGCAGATGAGAAATCATTTAACTTGGGTTCACACTGCATTCATTCCGGTCACACCCGTGTGATTTTATTGTTCAGTTTTGGAAGTATTTTAAGTTATACATTGCATTCTTTGACCTGATTTTTCTACTCGTGTTGCTGTAATGTACACTTGAATTTCAGTGCCCAAACAGGTTCCTTGTAATTGACTACCCTGTAAAACCCTGGGGATTTCTTAAAGGCATCCATCATCAGGGGGAAAGTAAATACTGTGGGGTAAAGTCAGTCACACATTATAAGGTCAGACCAAAGTCCATGGTGATTGTTCTGATATTTGCTTGAAACAAAACATCAAGCAAATAAAATGGCCTGCCCATTTTTTTAAACACATGTGCTGAACCTTTAGCATGTATTTCCTAATGAAGTAAAGCTGATACCATATAATAAAGTATATCTCTTACATAAGTGTCATTTAACTGGGGTGTCATCCCCAAAACAGCATTCTCGGCCACGTTAGTATATAACACAGTAACTGGACCAATTTTTATGCACTTTTTTCTCATAAAATATTCATTACAATAATAAATCCATTATGTGTCATTTGGAAAGTTGGAACCCATATTTACACAAATCACATCCCAATATGAATTTGATACAAAATTATGAAGCCCTCTGTCCCAAAAAAGTTATGCCTAAAAGGATATATAAGGAATAGTGTCACACCACACACAATCATCTTCTTAGCCACCACAGTATGAGCAATCTGCAACCAAAGATTCAGTGCAGTACTTTTCTTTATTTAGAAAAGACTTTGCAAGGTTTTGTTCATTCTAAATTCCATGGGCCAGTCTACATCCTCCGCCTCATGACAGAGATGAGAAACAGTCTTCTGATGACTACCTGCTGCTTTGAACTTTTCATATTACAATTCATATCACAGCTTGTTTCTACCCTTAGCTGAACTCCAAAAATCCTAGGAGCAGAGACATTTTTCATCATTTGCTGTCAATGGTTTTGTTATTACTTGTAAGGACCTACAGGCTGCTTTGCTTTCATTTTGGGTACCATCAGAACGACGATTGGGTCTGATTTATGAAATTCAAACTATGGAATTTATTTTTAATTAAAAGGAAATTTGACCCAAATAGTTTGTTATGCAGCACAGTGGCATTTCTGTGACAGATCTCATTAATCAAATGATCTTAAAACCTCCCAAACTAAATTGGATTTAATTATGAGCCAGTAACAAGGACTTCATTGAGCCTCATGCCAGTGAAGTGTAAAATTGAACTTTTAATGAACATTATATTTTCTTCAAAACACCACATTTATGAACTTAATGGTCAAACTCCAACACACATTAGGAGATTGCTACCTCAAAGAAATACTTTTGGTCTTACAAAGTTGATCTAACTACAAAAGGCCTGTACAAAGACAGTAATACACCAGAGGTGCCGTATTTACTTAACCCATACTTTTTCAGTGCTTTTTGTTACAACTGATGCAAAACGTGAGCTTTAAGCATTCAGGAGTTACTCTGAAAAAGAGCTTGACAAACTCCCATTTACCTTAGCTCTGTGATGCTAATAATGCTTTGTGGGAATATCAGTTGTGTTTAATGTAAAGAAGGGCCAGAAGAATTAGACAGTTTTAAAAATAATAATAATAATGAAAACTGTTTGTGTATGTTACAAAAGTTCATTGTTCCTTAATCAGTCTCAAAGATTCTACTGTGTTTTATGCATTGAATACTTGGAGGCCATATACATTTCTACATAGACCTAACAATAAACGCAGTAACACAAATCTTAAAATCAACAACATGTCCACATTCGTGTAAGATGGAGAGGGAGCTTACCTCAAACAGTTAACTAAAAAACACCTCATGTCAACCTGATAATTCTGTAATGCACTCACCATTTAAGCTTAACATAGGCCCCAACATTTTTCATGGTGTGAAATACAAAACATGACCACCACAAGGGTCTTACATAGTTCTGCACTGGAGTGATGCATCATTATGTCCTTCTAAAGCAAAATGCATTCCTTCATCACTGCCTTAGGGCCAAGTACTTCAGTAAAATGTACATTTTCTGATACAATTTTAGAAATGAATTACTTGCATAATTGTCATATATAATGACAAAAGAATGTTCATATATGAATTATGAATAACCTTAACAATATGCAGAGTTTATGTACAGCAATTATTGTCATGCATCAAAGCATGTGCAAATTCCAACATAATGAGTAAGGTGTTTAATGAGTTTAAGGCTCATTTTTGTAACTGCTTCATAGTTCAGTAGATGATTGTATAAGTATTAAAAACCTTATATAAATTCATAAATAATTCAGAAATGGAGACTCCAAATGGTACTTACATGATATCTTCAGCCCAACTCAAAGTTGCGGTCTTGAGCAACAGAGGGCCATCATTATGTTCACTTCATCATTATGTATACTTCACCCCTTCCACTCAAATCAGGATCACATTTGTTCACATTTGAAAAAGTCACATTAAGTGTCTCTTGATTGCATTCTTCATCTTGTTTGTTTATCACACACAGAAGTGTAGAAGTCTATGATTAATGAAAATGTATTGATAAATTATTCTTATTTAACATGCTTGTAACATGCTTGTAAAGTGCCTGTATTTAACAGAGTAACATATTGGTAAGGGCTTCTGCATGAAGAGGGTAAAAAAAGGGGTTAAAGGCATGTAATATAAACTAATTGTTTTGCTAAAAATGACCCTGTGCAAATGTATGTGTGTCTGGTGGGAAAGTACTGGGGTGTTTAGAAGAGATTGTGCAGAGAACAAGATGTTTTGCAAAACTGTACCAAGGTTGTCTGGTAATGAAGAACAGCCATTAATGTCGATATGGTTAGCTGATGCTGATGGGGTGGGTGGAATGTGTGGCACACACTGAACTTATTGAACAAAACAGGCCTAGATTATGAGGGGTCAAAATTGCCAAATAACTACTTTGCAAACTAGCCATTTCTTTGTTCCTCTCATTTCCCTAAAAAGCAATAACATAGCAAGTAATAATGTTCTTAGAAGTGTAAATTATCATCATTAATGATGTTTGAACAAAATTATAAAGAAATGTAATATTCTTGCCACAAGATTTGCATCACTAAAACTAATTGAATTATGCAAAATGCTTGATCTGCAGCTGCCAATGTCCCCTGATAATGGAAAGAAATGAGGCTCTGAAAAATTAGACTGCTGAAAATAATGATATTTTTCACCAAGAAAGCATATTTAGGAATTCAAATCTACATAAGACTTTCCTGGAAATAGTGTTGAGCAGGATATTCCATTACAGAGGTCTTGTGGCTGTGCAATGACCTATAAACAGTAAAGCAGCAGACATTTATCATGGACATTCACCTTGGTAAAGATTTTAAAAATCTGTGGTTAAACAGGCCTGATATGTGCACTCTATGTAAGAATTCTGTTGTTTGATATCTCCCAAACTGGGCATGCCCCAAGTTTCTCAGGATGACAGCCCTGGAACATTTTTTATTTATTTCTATCTCAATGTGTGACACAACTTTACTGATAACAAAAAGGTAACTACAAGTCTTTTACATGTGAAAATAAGATTCTGCCATTTTATATTTTGACTCTGAGAAAGGCTGAACAGTTGGAAAGTGTGGCTATCATAATAACCTGCTTTAATACTGTTCCATCCAGTGAGTCAGCTGCAACTGCATTTTAATTAGAGAGTGCTACTTTAATCTGCTCCATATGCACTTCGTATCACTCTTACATCTAGCTTGTTGTGTCTCCCCAGGGGAGAAGAAAACAGAACAGAAATTTAACAGAATTTTCATAGCAAAATCTTATTTTTTTCAAGAAAACACGTTTTTTGTCGAAATGTCCAATTTATTGTCAGCCCACACTGTCAACAATTTAAATAATTTAATTGCCTGTACTACATTTTAACAAGCTTCCTAGCTGCCATACAGTTCATTCAGGTGCTGATAATACTCAAAAAACATTCACAACATTTTAGCATTTTGTGTGGGCATACCCATACTGTGAGTGTGCAACCGCACAACAACTAACCCCTCATTGCAGCGTTGTTGGAGAAATCTATTCCAACAGGCTCCCTCAGTGATTCTAAATTGAGGCCAAATCTTCATTCTATGTGACAAAGAAAATGACTAAATGTTTGGTGTTATATTATTAAAGTAAAACATGATGCAGGACAGAGTTGTACCTTCATTAACTTTAGCATTTAGAATTATTACCCTTTGGCCCTCAAGACACTAACACATTTTTGGTTGGTCTTATAAGCTCAAAACTTTGCCCCTCCCTTCTCTAACAGAGGGAAGCAGGTTCAAATTCTTCCAAAAGTTACTTACATTAGTTCAAGTCAAATAAGCGACACAGACAGGAAACAGATGATGTTAAGGTGTTGATAAATAGCTGTTACAGATTTACAGATAACTCATTACATTTCATGCAGTCTGCAAGATATAACATCAAAAACCTGCACAGTCAAAAGAAGCAATTGATCCGTAAAAATTCCAGCCCAGAGACCATCAGTCGGCATATGCTCAGGACTCTCTCAGAAATAATGTCATCCTTGTTACAGGATCCTTTCTCACACAACCCTGCAAGAATAGTAAATGAATTTTTTTACTCTTTTATGTGTTCACTGAAATTGAATCATGTCTGGGGAATAGAATGATTAATTTTTATATTCAGCAGGTGAAATTTAGGTGAAATAAAGCATGCTAACTAAATAAATGCTTTCTCTGATCAAGATTCTCTTGAAGGGGTAAATAAGTGTTCCCTCATGGATGTCTGTCAATGATCATGGCCATCTGTGAGAATAATCCTTCAATACTTTATTTACAATGTAACTATATATTAGGTTTTAGTTAAACATTTTTGCAACATTAAAAAATAAAACATACCTTTACCATCACCTGCAAACGGAATTCCAGTTACAGATGAAGCAGTTAGGTGACAGGAGCTTCATTTGACAGAGATATTGCTCACACAGAATGAGTCGAGGAACTCCCTGTCATTCGGAAACCTCCCGCCCTAGGTGACACTGTGAGTAATTATGTGCTGCCTTGTGGGATTGCTGGCCACAGTCAAAATTTGATTCCAGACTGAAAAATATTATGTTGCATCAAGAACCAATCCTTCAGCTGGATTTGCCACCCCTGGGCAGTGGCAATTAAAACCTAAGATTTTACTATCTACTTGAAGAGCTGCATCTCCTCAACATTAGAGTCAAAGTGCAATATTCCAACCTTGTGGATTTTTTATAGTAATGTGTGTGCAATGCACCCTCCTAGAGCTTAGACAATAATTTGAAAATTAGCCAACCATCTCTGTGGGGTAATGATGTCTCTAGATGGGAGCTGTAACATTCAGCTGCAGAAAACATTATTTCAATTCTAAACATGCAACCTCTGATCCTGAAACATTATTACATTTAGGTATGGTAACAATAACATGATTTAAAATTCTGTTTAATACCTCTGCATTAGGGAATAGGGGCAGCCCAACAGGAGAATGAGCAGGGAATGAAGATTACAATGTTTTTCCTCTCAGGTCGATGTCCCACTTTTCTAGTTCCTTCAGGCATTATTTATCCATCTGAAATAAACAAATTTGGCTTTCACCTGTATGTTTCCCCAGACCATGTTAACATAATCTCATTGTCAGTTTTGTTTTTGCCAATCCATAATCACTGGTACACTATGTTAGAGGATCAACCGCAGCTCAAATGCTAAGGTAATGCAAAAACAATCCAGGTGTTTCACTGCAGTCAAGATGTGTGATGGTGCCATCCACAAATTGTAGACATACAGCAGATGATGAGTTTATTGTTTTTGCCTGTGCCAATTCCCTGCATGTTTTTAGCTAAATTGATCTTTATATGTCCTCAGGAGGGAATAGACTGGCAAAACAGCATCTCGGTGCTGAACTTAATATCACTGAAGATGAGATGGAGGGTTTAAAAGGAAGAAAGCAGCTCATAACTGCCTGAGTCTATTTAGTCTTCCACTAAAGAGTGTCTGGTGAGACAGATAGTGTATCACTAATGATTGTTTAGCTCCAGGTAGAGAAACTGAATTTGTGACAGAAATTAGAGGTGAACATGTCAGCACTTATATGACTGTTGGAAAGAATTCTTAGCAAAGCACTGATGTGTGTTCAAATGAAGGTTTGCACATTAACAAATTGGGAAATGCCATGAATTCTAATGAGATATGTGTGTGTGTGTGTGTGTGTGTGTGTATGTGCATGTGTTTGTGTGTGTGTGTGTGTGCTTGTTTGTGTGTATGTGTGTGTGTGTGTGTGTGTGTGTGTATGTGTGTGTGTGTGTGTGTGTGTGCTTGTTTGTGTGTGTGTGTGTGTGTGTGTGTGTGTGTGTGTGTGTGTGTTTGTGTGTGTGTGTGTGTTTGTTTGTGTGTGTGTGTGTGTGTGTGTGTGTGTGTGTGTGTTTGTGTGTGTGTGTGTGTGTGTGTTGTGTGTGTGTGTGCTTGTGTGTGTGTGTGTGTGTGTGTGTGTGTGTGTGTGTGTGTGTGTGTGTGTGTGTGTGTGTGTGTGTGTGTGTGTGTGTGTGTGTGTGTGTGTGTGTGTGTGTGTGTTTGTGTGTGAAGTCTGCTGTTTTTTTGTCTTGATGTGCTGCAAATGAAGTGTTGCATTTCAATGCACTATTTCACTCTCAAGTTTAAGTACAAAGCCACATACCTCCAGTCAAACTTACTTCCTGATTTTGCTCAAAGAAAAAAAGTGATACTTATAAAACTGAAGCAAAGTGATGTAGGCATTCATGGGACTAGATGGAAAAGTAGTGCTCCCCTTTTTTGTTCATATTCATTCAAAACAAATTGAATTGCGGCCAAAATACTTATAGTTTCATACCAGTTGTCTAACTTGGATGATAAGACAACATAAAAATACAGGATGTGATGTATAACTGAAAAACATCAGAATAAGTCATGTGGGCCAATAGTATGTAAATTGGAATACATACATACAGAGCCTAATTTCACTTTGTTCGCAAAACTTGGTCTTAATAGCTTTGCTGAGGATATTTAAAGCAGAGTACTGTGTACTGACATCCATATTAAGTACTTTATTAGTTCCATAATAATGCAACTTTCAAACAAGAACCAATTGATCAAATCTAAATAACATGGTTTCTGTCAGTGAATGATTGGAAAACAGCTGTGTGGGACCTGACAGAACCACAACGCATATGCATACACCTCTGCATATTGACTGTATGGGATATGAAAATACCTCTCATTTTCAAAATGAGCTGAAAAGCTTTTTTCACCTCTTATCACTTCCCTTTTTGCAATCTTATGAAATGATATAGGCTATGCAGCACTATATAATGCCAGCAAGCCTTTAGTAATCAGTACCTCTCACAGAGAACAGAAAAGAGTGTCATATGTATAGCCACTGGGCTATTCCTAGGCCTTTGTTTTAACCAAATGTGGTGGATTGCTGAGAAAGTCACTCAACACAAACCTCATCATCCCCTTGATACAGTGGCCTTGGGGGCAATTCTCTTGCCTTGCTTATTAGCACCGGCAGCAGGTATCTTGATGAGCTCACAGTGAAACAAAACACCGGCCTCACCCCTCCCTTCCTGCCTCATGAGGTTGATTATGCAGATTCTGTTGTTTCAATCGACCAGGGGTTGTGAAGAATTAGTGCAGCACGGGGAAGAAGGTACCACAGTGAATCCTGCCCGTGATGGAAATCAGAATATCAAGGGCCATTTTGATTTCTCTTCAAAAAATAATGCTGTCCCATAAGATGCTTTCGTGTTGAATTTTTCCACACTATGTGGAATGAAGGAGGCAGCGGCTTCTGAGCCACTGCAGATCTGAAAGGTTGTTTTCCATTAATCGGCTGGCAGATTCTGAGCAGCTCCAACCCAGGGCGGACTGACACCCACAATTCAGAGGAGAACCAAGCCTCCTGAATTATTCTCTCACATCGTATGTTGAAGCTCAGCACATTTTTTTTTTTTTTTTGCTCTTGGTAAGCACAAAGCTTTGCATAATTTTCCCATATACCATAAGTTATCAAGATATTGTTCATAAAAGAATGAACTTTTTAAAGATCTAAAATCTTTTGCTCTAGAATTGTATTCTTTACCACTGTGATATGGTACTTTACAGAGATTTCAATGCAAATAAAAAAATGAAATGTCCAAAGGATAATGGTTTATATAGGTACATTCATTTCAGTTTTTTTATTCCTTGGATAAACAGCTTTGATCTCTGGGATAACAGTAGGATTGCTTTTCAGTTAAGACCACTGCACCCCCATCCCCAGCAGAAAGGGCGGGCACCCTTCCCAGAAACCTAACTCTGCTTTGTTCATTTCATATTGATAGGCATCTATCTCACACCTGAGTCATGGCTAATCCAGGTCATTCCTTTAATTGGTATGCTTAGATGTGATTGGAATCTAGTACACTACCATGTGGTGAAGAGGGAAGGGGAACTGGATTTGTTGGCAAAAAGCTGCTGACAAATGAAGAGAGTGTTTTGTCTGAGCTCCTCCACTTGATGTATAATATATGAGCAAGCCCTGAGGGCATGTACTAAGCTAATCATTTGAATTAATAAATGCATCCAACAAAAATATTAAAGCTAATGTGGCCATGGCCAAATTTTCTTTTTTTTTTTCAAAAACTGATGGACTTCACTTTTGTATCAAACAAAACTAAAATATGAAATATCCAAATATTATATGTAGTGTTCCATGAATGCTCTGTTCATCTCAGCCCAGTTAAAACTTCTTGCAAGGAAACAAGGACACACATAGCAAGAGATTGAGGAAATGATAAGGAATCAATCAAAGGAAGCTTTGTGGAGCCCCTCAGGAAGCAGATCAGAGGGGGGCCTGAACACCATGTCCTGTTCTCAAGCCACAGACAACAAAGAGTAAACAATGCCTCGGCCAACCTGCTGCAGGAAGAGGGTGGGGTGCATGAGTGTTTCAGAGATTGACAGGTTGCACAAAGTGATGAGAGACACATGGAATCATAACACAGGCTTTTTCCAATTGAAATAAACCTTAAGCGTTGCATCAGTTTGAAACATCAAGCAAGACTGTGAAGTGGGATGATTATATCTTGGTGAGTGGGAGGGTTACGAAACCATACTGTTGCTCCCACACATCTGGATGAGGAACTTAACCCTAACTTGAGTAAATATCAAGCAGACCTTTGTAAATAAATGGTATACTCTGTGCTAAATCTGCATGATGCAAAACAGTAAATTAGTAAATTAGAATGCGCAGTAAATTAGAATGCAGAAAACGGCAAAAGGCCAGACAAGATGGGAGGGAGAATGAGAACCAACTCATTCCAGTAATTGTGTCAGCAACAGTGACTGTCGTTAGGTTGGGGTGACAAGCTCAGTACATATGCTTTTGCAAAATTGTAATTATACTGTAATTATACTGATGTCAAATAAAAGCTTAACAAACAAAAGCAGAAGAACATAAATTTTATTCAGTCCATGCATGACAGTGGCCTCAATGAGTATTGCTATTTATATGTTCAAGGAGTCCTTGTCACAGGAAAGTGGAGGGAGGTCTGATGGGGGGGTGGGGTGCAGGATACAGACTCTACAAAAAATGAAGAGTAAGTCCAGAAAGAAGTGGGTAGATAAAAGAGGCTGAATTCTGGAGGTCAAGTCAAAGCTGATAGGAGCACGTCTAGGAGGGAGATATCTGAGAGACAGGCAGAGATGCGGGGGAAGATATGGGCATGATGGAGTGGGTTTGCAGACAAGGGGGAGAATAAAAGGGAAAGATCTGTTCATCCACTGTGGAAGAAATAGCAGGGAGGACATGCCTGAGAGTGGATGTGCATTTCTGCTCTGTGCTATTTTCATCTAATCTTTTTTCACAAGTGCTGACGAAGGTTCAGAGCAGTGTAGTGGCAGGTGTAGGGTAGCCAATGATCATGCTGACAACTGTGGCCATCCACCTCAGAAACAACAGAACCCTTTGTTACTTTACTGGGCCTCACACAATTACATTCATGCCAAGCCTGCAGGTAAAGATGAGTCACACAGAGGATGCATTATAGAACTTTTAATTGCTTTGCATATATTTGTTACAGGGATATGTCAGACAAAACAGATGAAAAAAATTAACAATATATAAAATGAAACTCAAAAAAACATCTTAAGTAATCTAGAACAACTACATACTTCTAAAATCCATGGATGTCAGAATACACACTAGACATTTTGCTGTTGGATGACTGAAATAAGACAAAAAATATCCTCATTGGTTAGACATATACTTTGTGAATGTATGCACTGCATTCATGTTTGTAAAAATAGCATACCATACAATCTGGTTATGGTTTATAAAATGTGCAATCATGGGAAACCCAAAGCCTCTGGTTCAAAATGTATTGAGAAAATACAGTGTTGAGAGACCACAATAGATTAAGACATTGATTTCTTCCATTGAAAATGAGGAAAAGGAGCAGGCTGTGCCTGGGCTGTAACATCAAGGCATCAATAACTGAAATTACCTTCTAAAGAACCCTTAAGCTCCTCACAGCATAACACATGGGGTTTGAACATGTGCTCCAAAAAGAAGGATGCTGGTGTGAAACAGAAATAAGTCTTTTCCTATTGCATTTTTCTGTGCCTCTGCCCTTGACCTACCATTAACACCAATGTAATGGGACAAACCTTGTCTTTTTCAGTGTGACATCTGATTTAAGAAGACGTTGACCTTGAGAATATTTTGGTTGACATTAAGGCAGAACACTGAAGCATGCTGTGCCCATACAGGTGAAGGGTTTATTCTATGGAGAGAGATAGAAGGTGCGGCAGCCTCCATGTATTATTGAGGCACTCCGTTTCTTCTGTGTCAGGCCCACTATTGTTACAAATGACTCACCGGTATGGAGAATCTGGACGGACATGAAATGGAATGGGATCCAGATTGCTGAACTTTTTGTTTACGGGCTGGTGATTGTGAATGAAAAATCTGTTATTGCCCCTTGCCTTGGAATTCATCAGCTTTCAGAGCTCCAACAGATGCCGGTTTGAATCAAATGTTTTTGTCTCAACAAATAAAATTGACCAGTGGTTAGCATGCATGATTTTCTAGATAATGCTTACCGTCTTATTTTCCAAGTGGGGGCTTGCTTTCTGGACAGATTAAAATGTGTCCCTGTCACATAATTAAATATTTTAAATACATATTAGTTTGACAGGTACCCAAGACAAGAAATATATACCATTTATTACACAAAAATGAAATATTGCAGAATGCTCATTTATGCATATAGTGTAATTATATATATATAAACCCTGAATAACCTGGAATTGATAATAATGGATACATTTCATACAATATGCTGTATGAAAGTTCCATATTTTCATTGGCATCACTTTTTCAGGGACAAAGTGTGATGTTTATATTTTGCATTTAGTAAATGTTTGTAATGATAAAGCAGAACACACCTGTTTCAAATCTCAAAACCTTTTGGGATAATCAGGAGAAATAAACAGAATCTGCCTTTTCTATATCGGAGAAATTGCTCATGGCCTAATATTTGCACTTTTGCCCTTCCTAAAGTACTTTAATGATGTTCTTTACCTTCAAACATATGTAGCTGTCTTTGCTAACCAGGCAATAAAAGTATTTTAAATTCATTACGGGCATCCATAGAGATCATTAGTTAAAAGCCATGCCAAATATGGAGGATGATTCCATTGAGAGTCAGAGCCAATTACATCTAGCTTGATAAGCACGGTACAGGCCATCCGGAGGTCTGCATGAATCAGACCTCCACTGGTCACCAGTTTACATCACATTTTATGAATATTGAAATCTTATTAATTTTAAAATAGAATTTTAGTTTTTTGGCAAGAGCATTGCTGTCCCAGGCAGAACCATCCTGAATTGCTGTGCACTTGTTTTATTAAACCTCTGACAAAAATGTGAGAATTCTGCACTTCTTTTTTCCACTGCATAAAACAGATTGCATCATTTCTGCAAGTGTGTCCTCATGTCTCTGAACAGAGCCAAAGAAGTTAAGTTTTGAGAAAAAAAAAGACTGTCTAATTCCTGAAGGACCAATAATTTATTCACTGTGATAAACCACAATGGAAGGCTAGAGTGCATCTATGCCATGTCCATATTGAAGGTTTTACTGTAGTGTATTTGAGGAAATTTTCAGGTGTTAATGAACTAAATTAGTAAACTGACAGCACCAAATAGAGGAATATGGCTTGAATAAAAAATAACAGGTGAAAGCTTGTTAAAAATCTATATGGCAGCCTTTCCTGGCAAGGGTCAATAATATAATGTGAAAAGAATTATGGTCCTCCACATCAGCTTACACTCTCCACTTTTGGACAGAAGATGTTGGAATGTCAGCAAAGCTATAGACCAAATGGCAATCACACTCATGCATTATTGTCCATGAAGCAATGAACTGTGCAGCCTTCATCATTTTTTGATGTTATACAAAAGTATTCCTATGAAAGGGTTTCATGGAAATGTTTCAGTTAACAATCAAATACCTATTGAATGTGTGCTCATTCAATTTCACCGTATGTTCATCCGGCTAGGTTAACCAGGAGTTCTGCTGGGGTATTGGAACACCAATGGAAGGGTAACAGCTATTTTATATTTCAGAAACTATGCAAAATGTAACTGTTCTTGCTATGCTAATTGTGGAACTCCTATTAATTTGTGTACTTGATGGATGCTTTTCACTGGACTCCAGGTTAGTTCCACCAAAGAAGTAGTGCATCTCCATTAGGACAAGAGCATGTGCCCAGTGTTGTCCAGGATTGCTCTCCAGTACATCCTATGCAAAAATGTATGTCTTCTGTGACTATGCAAGCTAAACATTCGAGTGAAAAGAGGCTGCTGCTGCTGCTGGCATCTCATGTTTCAGAGGAGATGGTAGGCATGCCTCTGCTCTAGCAAATAAGCAGCTGAAGTTGAAACAGTGAGTACAGCTTGTGAATACGAGGAGAAAATGGAAAGAGTATTAAAAAGGAGCCTCAAAGCATTGCTCCTTCAGAAAACATAAAGTGCGTCCATGAACCCTCAAAAGGTCACCTTCCTGTGTTCTCTCTGGTGCTACAATGATTGATCTCTCCCGCCTTGTCTGCACTGCAGCCTGCTCTGATCCCACTGTAGGTATGGGTGGCTTCCCCTGCCACAGCCCTGCTGCCCTGGTTGTGTCTCTCTGAAGGGTTCACCACAAAACATGCCTCACACATGCAATTCCCAAGCCTTGACAGCCATCGTAAAATTACACTCCTCTCAGATACGCCTCTTTAATATTTAATTATGGAAGCAAAATGTTTACCAATATACTGCCTGCATTCACAGGATGAATGAGTCTGTGTTGTTTTATTGGTGTGCATTTCTGACAGCTGATGAGATAGGAATTTTATTTTATAACAGCATGAGATAATTAATTAGAATAATGTAATTACAAAGCAATCACATAATTAAAGTCGTGTCAATGTTTAATTAGAATTGGCTGTTTGGATCCATACGCATCACCAGGTTTGCTTTATTCGCAAGGGCTTCTAACATGTTCCGAATCAAAATATTTTTGCTTCAAAAGTTGAACTTGTATTTTATTCATCGTTGTTATCTGCACAAACAAAGCAGAATAAAGGCAGTTTACTGCATTTGAGAAAATATATTAGCTCACTATAGCTCTGCTTGTGCTTTACGTCAAATAAGTTGATAAATGATCTTTTGTTTGGGGAAACCACTGCCAGGTGTACTTTGCTTTGTTTCAGCTAAAAGTTCCATGAGGAGACAATGCAATCTGCATTAACTTAACCAATGTCTCGCAAAGAAGCACTTTCTTCTAATCCCAACATGTGGGTCCTAAGCAATTAATCACACATAATGGTGGTCTCAATAAAACAGAAAGGTCTACTATGAGAAGTGATTGTGCAGTATTTTGTTGTTAAGTAATATATTGTAAAATAACTCTAAATTGCCACACAGCTTTTTTTTCAGGAGTGGCCATGAGCATCAATTTATGTAACACCATGTCTATTTTGTTTGTGTGAAGTGCCCAATGGAAAAAGACATAGAAATGAAAGCTGGTCGAGTCTGTAAAACTGACAAGTTGTGACTGGATTGTTCAGGTCTCTCTGAGTGCCAGATGCTGCTCTGGCTGATTGGGCACCTGCAGCCTGCCTGAGCCAACCACACATGAGATGGACTCCTCTGATGTCACAGGCCTGCTGCTCAGCTGGTGGACTTTGAAGTCAAAGGAAGTGCCTGCTGTCAACTCAGCACGTCTCGGAGGAGCTCTGGAGGAGCTCTTCCTGAATTGATGGAGGAAAATGCCTTTATTACCCAGATCTATAATTTCAAGCTGATCATTTAAAAATGAAAGTTAAAATGGGGTCAACATTTTGTAAAAACAAAAAATAAATAAATTAATAACTTACATTCTGCTGTGCTGATGACAAGGGCCACACCACTGGTGAGCTGAGGATGATGAATAAAAATGAACTGGGGGGTCTGGCAGGACAATCAAAATTTATATGAGAACCACATATGAACATAACGATTCTTACATAGTGTGGGCTTATTTAGCACAGAATACAGTTTTGTTTAGAATATATTGTCAACCTTTTGTCCTTTATTAATGGTCATACAATGCAAAAATTATGGCAAATTTGGGCTTCCTACAGAAGTATTAAGCCTTGTTTAACAGATTCCTGTTTAAAGCAGTGAAATGACCAAATGAATATGTTTACATTATAATGTATTCTTTCTTTCACTCATAGTTAACTTTCTTATAAAGCCTCAAATATGTTGGTTGAGGAAAAAAAATGCAGTTCTATTGTTAAGCTTTGTAGAATGCATGTATATATGTAGGGCAAATATAACACTTTTTATGTATGTGCTCACTTGTTTCATATAAATATACTTGATCCATGAGCTTACTTTAGCACAGCTTTTGTGTTTTTATAATTATAAACCAAACTTGAAGCTTCACAGATTTCCTTTCCAGTGAAGAGGAAAATATAAGTAAGCCTTCTAAACATGTAATCCTTTCAAGGCATATGTTTTGTAAAAGCTGGTTGAACTTTAAAAAAGGATAATTCACATTACTTGATCTCTCTCTCTCTCTCTCTCTCTCTCTCTCTCTCTCTCTCTCTCTCTCTCTCTCTCTCTCTCTCTCTCTCTCTGTCTCTCTCTCTCTCCCCTCCATTATTTCTATTGTCAGAATTCTGTTTGCTTCTTTGAAATAACCTTCTATTAGAAGTGATTTGTTTTCCAGCTTTGTTGTGAAGTGTTTTGGCCTGTGGGGACAATGCAAGGCAAATGTTCAATCAAGACAAACGAGCAAGAAAACAAACTCAGAATTAAGCATTCCTAAAGGGAAGACAGGAGAGGGGGGGTTACACTGATAACTGTTTCATACTAAATTAGAATGAAAATCAGCTCTGAAAGTCGAGCCCTCAGCATGATTGTCCTGACAAGTTATACAGCATGAAAAATGCCCTGTCTTTTGGTATGAAGGTGTTTTGCAGTGCTGATTGAGTAATGTTTGCCCACACACCCCCTCATATTACATACGAAGCAAAAGAAAAAAAAATACGTAAGGATAAGTTTGTCATTATGGCCGTCTCTAGGAAGTGATTTGAGATTTGCACTGGAAGATTGCTGCTTATACAAGAGCAAACATTGTTGAAGTAAAAAGATGGCTCATAGTTGAGTTATTAGGGCAAAAAGCTACTGGGATACTGAGCTCTGGGGCTGAGGCTGGCGCAGCAAGATTTCCTTATCTCTTAAAAGCGATGGTACTCCCCAACTCCCCAACAAGCACAGGACCTTCATTAGGTGAATTGCATGGTGAAGAGCCAAGTTACACCTGAACCACTCCAGCACCTGGGTTCAGCTTAGCCCTGAAACTGGAACGGGAATCATACAGTAAATATATGTGTCATTAGGTAATAAATGAGTCAAATGATTGGATAATCCCAATTGGTTTCTTTATTCTGGTTTCATTGAGGCAAAGCAGTGTTAAAGGTCCATACAATGGACACTGATGGTTAGCTGTGTGATGCATAGGCATATATCTTACTCAGATTCCTCCCCTATTTTGGACATTTGCAATTAGAATGTACAGGCCAGTCTACTGAGCATAGACATTGGATGCATCTGTTTTTTTAGACGGGAATAAATCCATTTTTTCATAAAATTAATTTTTAAAGCCCCCATCCAATTAAGATATTAAATTCATGGTAATAGCCATTATACTTTACAATGCAATCCATTTTGTATTCAATATATTCCATTCCACCATTAAACCAATCTATATCTCACCATATCACACTTCAACACATATTATTTGCTGTCACAAAGATCCATCTGGTGGTTGAGGTCGGAATAACACAACCACAGTTGCTTTTTATTGTTATTGATTTTTTAAAGTCTTCTCATGATTATTTATTTGAACGATTCCTGCACTGCCAGCAATGCCATAGAGGCAAACACAAGCATAAAGCATGGAGTCCAATTTAAAAACAAATTACAAACACCAATTGTGAAGTGCAAGTGCAACAAATAACAATATAATCCACAATCACTGAGGTCAGTTCACTGCTACACCGCCTGTAATATCTAGAACTTAATTAAAAGTATCTAAGGCCAGTTGTTCAGTGAGCACATAGAGAAGTGTTGGTAGATAGGATCAGTCACACCATTCCACAATCAGATTCAACCCAGGGAACCTGTCCAGTCAGGGGGCTAAGTCATGCAATCAATAGAGATGAATAATGCTCCATGATGACAATGGGTAGAACTGGACAGACAAACCGAACCACAAACATCTTGTAAAGTAATTTATGGTGTTGGTAGAGTGAAGGGAAGGATTATTCATTTTAGGGAAGCAATCCTTAAACTACCTATATGTTTAAAATTGTGGTTCAGTCACAGTTTTCACTTTTTTTGTATCTCACTGCAGCTAACAAAGCTATTTTCTGTTTTTTTTTTTTTTTTTTTTTGTTTTGTTTTTTTCCTCTAGTGACTTGCAGTACACATTCAGCTATGCTATGATACAACACCACAACTATTTCACTGGATATCTGTTTCCAAAACTAGACATTACCTTTGAATTGAGAGTTTTTATTTTGCATTTTTTTATTTTAAAATAAATGAATAAATAAAACACAAAAGACAGAACTATCCCAGCAGAAAAAAATGGCATGGGATCCTTCATGAACTCAATGAGTAAAAACAAAGCTCAAACTCTCACCTGTCACATGATATGTTAGACAGCATAGTGCCCTCATCAGTATGCCATCTCTCTCCCTCTTAAATAGAGAAAAAACACCTTATGGAATATACAATATTACAGAATATACATAACATTATACTGACCTATATTTATAATGGAAGCTGTTGAAACCTTACCCTGCTCTAGGTATTTCATATTTAATGATAGATTAAGCTTTATTATTTGGTCATTATGACAGCTCCATTTAATTTGCTGAGAACATACAGCTGCCTTAAGATTTAACACTTGTTGTTCGTCACAGGCACAGCAAATCTGTTTTAAGTGTATGGCTTCTACAGCAGCAACCAGCACAGCAGCATGGGGGGTGGGTTAGTGGCCTTCAGCTTCTGCATCTGGAGGGCATGACAGCTGTCCCACATGGTCCCATATGAGGAGCAGATAAACCACCACAGGGTGTGACTCTCACCTCTGTCTTTCTTCTAAAAAATGCTTCAATGTTTAAGTGCTCATGGCAGTCGAGCAGGCATGAGTTTAACAAGCTGGGTCAGGAAAGGTCAAATTGAGTCAGAACCTCAAATAACACCCAGTGCCAGTAAACCCAGGGAACGTTGATTGTGTATTTGTCAGTCAGAACCATGTGAATTCAGTCTAAAGTTTGTAATACAGGCTTAGTATGTCCAAAAAATAGACATTTTCTCTCGATTTAAAAACATGGACAAGTCCAGTGCAGTTCAGCAGTTTGGATATAGACAGTTCCAGTAAGTTGTCAACATACCATGAGAGGGATCACTTTAACAAAACAGATTCTACATTTTCTTGGAGTCTTTCTGAATATTAAAATACCAATCAAACGGTTATCCTCATTAATTAGTCCAAACAGCACATAGAGGTTGGGGTTGAAGCAACCACACACCTGGAATTCAGTTTTTCCCTTATTAAGTGTGGGATACATTTACCTGAGTGAGTGCACAGAAAACAGAAGAATGTGAAAACAGAAATTAGTTGAGCTGTAAAGTAAAAAAAAAAACAATGGGTGTGATTAAAAACAAGGACAGTAACTTAACTTCACAAATGCTGTAAAGCACATTCAAATTCCTTAATCTTACATGCTGGCTGACTTGCTGCCACAAAGATAAATCTGTTCTGTCCTTCCAGCATTGACTAGCACACATCACACTTGGGTTGCACCTGCTTGTGTAAACAATGCAATTGGAAAATTACCCATTTAAGCGGTGCTGCTTAAATTGATTTTCTACCTCCCCGCACATTCCAATCAAAATTTCTCTCCACGTCTTTGTCTATGGTGTCATGCACCAAAAAGAAGTTTTTCTTCAGTGAAAACCTATTACCTGTGCCTGATGCATAATCACCTGTCTTCCATTTACAGTGCCCTCCTTAAATATTGCCACCAGTAAAATAGGCAGTAAAAAATCTCTATTGTTTACCTTTTTGATCTTTCATTCAAAAGATTAGCAAAAATCTAAACTTTATTTGAAGTAAAATGATTGAAAGGAAAAACTAAATCTTATAATGATATAAATACTTTTTTTTCCCTAAAATATGTGTGCCACAATTATTGGCACCCCTAGACATTCTTATGAATAAAATCTAACTGAAGTATATTTCCATTCATATTTTATGTTTTAAAGTTCACCTGAGGGATTAAGAACATTTTAGTAGTCAGCCCTGACTTCCTGTTTCACTGGCATATAAATATGAGGTGACACACAAGCCAAATTCCCTTTGACATCCATCATTATGAGAAAGACCAGAGAATACAGCAATGATGTACAACAAAACGTTGTCGAGCTGCACAAATCAGGAAATGGCTATAAGAAAATAGTTAAACAGTTGAAAATTCCCATTTCCACTATCAGGGCAATAAGTAAGACATTTAAAGTAACTGGAGATATTGAGAATCTGCCTGGAAGAGGACATATGTCTATATTGACCCCATGCACAGTGAGGAGGATGGTTCAAACGGTCAAAGAATCTCCTAGGATCCCAGTTGGGTAATTGCAAACATTTAGTTAGGTCTTGGGGTCAGAAAGTCTCCCAAACTACAGATGCCACCTACATAGCCAGAAGTTGTTTGGCAGGATTGCCAGAGAAAAGTCTCTGCTGTCATCGACCAACAAACTCAAGTGCCTACAGTTTGCCAAACATCACCGGAACTTTCAGTGGGACCGTGTTCTATGGTCAGATGACAACAAAATAGAACTTTTTGGCATCAAACAGCACAGGTGGATTTGGAGTAGACAGAATGATAGACATGCAGAAAAATATCTCATCCCCACGGTAAAGTATAGTGGTAGCTCTGTGATGTTGTAGGGCTGTTTTTCTCCCAAAGGCCCTGGACAATTTGTTTAGATACATGGTATCACAGACTCCATCAAGTACCAGTAGATATTAGATCAAAACCTGACTGCCTCAGCCAGGAAGCTTAATCTGGGCCATGGCGGAGTCTTCCAGGCGAACAATGGTTCAAAGCACACTTCAAAATCAACGTAAAAATGATTCATTGGCCACAGAGTCAAGGTTTTGCCATGACCATCCCAGTCCCCTGCCCTAAACCCCATAGAAAACCTGTGGGATGAGCTGTAGAAGAGACTCCTCAAGTGTGGACCTCAGAATCTGAAGGATATGGAGAGATTCTGTATGGAGGAATGGTCTCAGACCCCTTGCCATGTGTTCTCCAGTCTCATTAAGCATTATAGGAGAAGATTCAGAGCTGTTATCTTGGCAAAGGGAGGCTGCACAAAGTATTAAATGAAGGGGTGCCAATGATTGTGGCACACGTGTTTTAGAGAAAGTGTTTCCTTTCAAAAATTTTACTGCAAATAAAGATTACATTTTTGTGAATATTTTGAATGAAAAACCAAAAGATTAAACAATTCAAAGTTTTTTTTACTGCCCATTTTGCTCATGTTTACTAGGGGAGACATTGCTGAGGGCATTATAAATAAGGGGTGTGTTTCCTTGTTTGTCTTGCTTGGAAGTTACAATCTGCAGATGCTGAGAGTGACTTTTTTAATTGAGGGACCCTGCTGCCATTCCAGCAGAAGTAAACTGCTTACAGGCCATTTGCAGGTATAATTGGGACTATTAAACTCCTCTCTGGGCCATTCCAGGACCCTGAAAAGGGCCCCGTGGTTTGAGATAAGGGAAATGGCTTTCCTGGGCCTGTTCTGTCATTACTCCACAGATCCAAACAAAAAAGTCCCCAGAAGCTATGTTATCCCTTGCTATCTGGTTCTTCTTTTACCCATTTATCATATTCAAGTTCCACTTCATGTACTGTGCAGAAGTGGCTGGGCTTGGGATTTTGTGGAAAATAGCATCAGATGAAAAGGTGAGGTTTTCCCACTGCCCAGGGCCCCTCCATGTAGAGGAAATGGGTGGTGCTATCACCTATCCTCTCTGAAAGCAAGAAATGTTTTATAACACATTATCATTGTTATGAGGTGGCAGTAGTATGATTAGTACCAGTAGTAGTAACTTAAGCAGCACATATAGTTATTGAAATGAGAATCAAATAAAATGACATGTTGAAGCAAATATCTGCAGGGGAAAATGTGCTATTTGCAAAACAAACTGAATTTATACCATTAAATGGAGGACTGCGAGACAGCTGAATGCAGAGATTTTGAGAGGAAAATATAACTCAGAACATAGGCCATTAAATGTTCAAGTAAAACACATTTAAAATTCAGAGGAAATGTTTAGAGTGCTTCAGGGAGACCTCAAAAGATCACAAGATGTTTTACGATCCTGATGTGGGCAGCCAGTTTATCCCATCATTAAACTAGATGAATTGAATATTGGAACTTACTTACAAAGGACTGCAAAATTAAGATGTGAGAGCATGTGCAGATGGGTAGAGGGTGGAGGGGTTGGGAGCAGGTTTAGGTTGCTGAGCAATAGTCTAGACAAACCACTCCAAGAAAAAAAAAAAAATCTGAGCTACAACAAGAAAACACATTTGTGTGTGTGTGTATATATATTCTGCAATTGTAATTAATGTATGTGTATATACAGTACTTACAGTAAAAACACAACTAGTAGGATCAATGATTTCGATGAGTTAATACAAACATGCTTTCAAAACCCCATTAAAATGAGCTCCCTGTGGCAGCACAGCACACTGTAGTGTGTAATGCAGGAGTACACTGCATACACTGTGCATACTGCAGTACTTCCTACATGAGTACAAGCAGGATCGAGACATAATTTCTCATTCAAAATTGGAGAGAAAAAAAGAATAAGCATAACTTTTTTTGGCAAAAATAAGTAGTTTCTTCACCCAACAGCCTTTTACATTTCTATGCAATTGAGCTAAAGATTCAAAAAAGGAGATGCATGATACCAAAGAACTGACAGAGAAAAGCACTATCACCTGAAAGAAATCGATTTCGCTGCTCAACCCAGACCGTGTCTGTCTCAAATGGTTACAGTAAAAAAAAAAAAAAAAGACACAAGAACAGAAGCAAATACAGATAGAACAAAGTGGGGAACAAACAATTTATTTTGTCAATTTCACTGAAATAATTGGATACAACCGAGTGCGTCAACATTTCCTGCGGTCTGCACTTCTATTTATAGTGGTTGTCAATTTCTCTGGCACACCGAGTGGTGGGCGGGGGCTTTCTGAACTTACAACAAAACAGTCTTAAAGCGATTTAAAATGGATCATCAGGCATGTCAGCATACATCACCACAATTCACCTGTGCCCACACCATGTGGAAAAGAAAAAAAAAACAATTCCTGACAAAATATTACAAATTACATTTTTCTCCTTTATTGGAATGTTGCTAGGCATCAAATACACAGATCCAATTTTGTAATTTATTTGGTTCGTAATAAAAAACACAACAAGGTTCTAGCCTACAATACTGGTCCAACAGTCATTTCAGTTATAATCATCACCATTATTAGTAATAGTATTTAAAAATATTTAGGAAAAAAAAAATCAAGAAAGGGCAAGACAGCATAATGGTTGAGAAGAGCCTCATCAAAAAAGTAAAAAAAAAAAAAAAAGATATTTGTGGTTGGTCAGTTTATGGAGCAGAATAGTAGCATTCTGTTTTTTATACCATTTCCCATTTTCCTGAATTCCCATTGCTTTGTAGATTTGAACCATGTGGCTTCATTATCAGAACATAATTTATGCTTCCTAATTCCCCCTGCTTTACATATAAAAAAAGAACTTTGTATGAAATATAAACAAGCTCCTGCCTGGTACTGAGAATTGCATTTGAAGCAAAACAGAGCAGTTGACTAAATATGTTCAAACCCTGTAGCAATCCGGACACCCACTTGACAAACTAAGTTGGGCACATCACACTATCACCATAAACAAAATTTCTCTACTTTTGTTATCAAAACAGTTTTTTTCCAAACAACTTTTATGTTATGTTGTTTTGGCTTAGAAATGTGTTTTCCACATTTTGAAGACATTTTCCTCAGCCCAATTGCATTTGGTCTGTCATTTATTATGATTTTTTTTTAATGCAGGTGCTTTTGGCGCTTACAGTTCGTCCAGACTGAAGTGATCAAAGCATGAACTCAACCCAACCCTGCCCCCCCCCCCCACCCCACCCCACCCCAAATCCTCCTCTAAGGTCAGCACTGAAGGCAGGTGGAGGCTGATGTTTATGACATGACCCCAAAGACGGGGTTGTGGCGACAGATGCTGGGCCCAATCTCCTCATAATCCTTTTTGGTGTGGCATACTTGATAGAACTCCGGCTAAAAAAGATATAGGACATTGTTTTCATTATTATTAAATGATATATTTATTATTATAACTACAACACAATACTCATATGACATTCTACAGACAAGAATCTGAGTCATAGTCCATATAATGGTTGCTAAATTTCAAGGCTAAAATCACAGTAGCTAAAACAACAAAAACCATTAGTCCATCATACAAAATACAGTTAAGTGTTAAAAACTGTTATAGTGCTTCATAATAGCCATTAGGAGAAACAAACCCACACATATTAGATATTTTATACTTTGGAATTTTAATAGTTAGGCAGTTAAACATGAGTCTCCTACTAATGCAACATGCCTTACATATTTCTGGATGTGAAAAGGGCCAATATTACTTTTCAGAATAAACCACACTGCATTATTGAGAAGAAATAAATTTTCACTTTACATAATGACTCTGTCAGATGGGAATGATGAAGAGTAACACTCACTGTTGAGGCTAACATGGACCCGCCGAACCAAACTGCATATCTCTGCATGTGATGAGTGATGACCTGTACGTCAATGGGTTTTGGCTGCAAAGCAATAAGGGCAATCACTTCATTACTTAGTTTAAAGCTGTGGAATAGTTAACATATCCATCATCAGACTGACACTGGGTGAAAATGGAACTGGAATAAGACCGTAAGAAGAAAGAACTTCGATGATCCTCAGCTGATCTGGAAAAGTTCTACATACAGATGAGTTAAATGTGGGACTTCTGCAACATGTGCCACACCACATCTGGGAAAACTGAATTCTGCAGTAAGACTAATGGTCAAGCAAGTTTGTAGTATGTCTGGGGATGCTCTGCTGCATCAAGACTTAGACAGCCTGACAATGAAGAAACCATGAATTCTGCTCTATATCAGAGAATAATATCTGTCAGGCAGTCTATCCATGAGCTCAAGCAGAAGTGCAGTTGGGTAATTCAGCACAACAATAGTAAGAAACACACTTCCTTCTTGTTTAGAGTAAAAAAGTGCACCAAGCTATTTGTACTGTCAAACATCTCATCACAATTTCCTTGTCCTGAAACAAATCCCCAATCCAGAGTGGGGTTTTTATGATGCCTGTAGTAATGAAACAAAGGAATTTCTGGGCATTATGTGTACACTTCTTATCCTGCCTTCCCACTCTTGACTGCTGAAAATCATATTTGATAAAATTCTGCTCTTAATGTATGATTCTCCTCCATGATGTCATTATACTTTGCCTGAGTGGACACTATCAAGGCTGTATGTACCTCTCTGCCCTTAATTACCAGGGGCTCACAGTAGATACATTAATGAAGCATGTACTAGTCCGGCAAATTTTCCATTGAGTTTTAAGCTATTTATTTCATATGATGCATGTGGTATATGAGGCAAATGGTACATGCCCAGTTTCTTAGAGCAAATTTGGCAACGTTCTCATCTGAAATTATCTTTAGCAGGCTGAAGTTTCCCACCAGCCTGAGTGAAGTCAGCAGTGAATAAGTTAACTTTGTGAAGCTGGAAACCTGCAGCAGGGTGCCTTTTTTAGCAGCAGGGCCCCATCTGTGATGTGAGTCATTGGTGCTCTGTTCTCGAACCCTGGCCTCTCGCAGCTGAGCACCATGTGTGATAGGTGACAGGGGGGCCGTCAGCTCACCTTTAACTTCCCGCCACTCAGCTCTTCGCTCATTTTTAGCCGAGCATCTACTGTCCTTTTCAAGTCCCTCTGCAAACGCCGGCCAAAGTCCCGGAACATGGTGGAGCCTCCTGAGAGAACTATGTTCTGAGGAACAGAGGACTCAATAAGCGACACATGGGCACACAAACATGAAAACACATGTTCACACACAGCACCTCCAGAAAGTACTATGTGCAACACTGAAAAACAGCAGTGCACACACACAGTTACACACATACAGTTTTGAAAACAACTGTCAATAAATGTCACTATTATGCCCGTTTTACTTTCATTATCATATTTTCACATGTATGTAGCCAAACTGAAATGGCTATATGCACATCATGGCACTAAAAAGGGTTCATAGAGGCAAAGCATCATTCTAACATTCTTTGGAGAGAACACTGTTAACCATACAACAGCTAAAGTAAAGGTGCTAAGGTAAATATAAACAGATGATCAGCTATCAAATGGCTGGCAGCCAAATTCTCACCTGTATCACTGCTATATAAGTTAGGCAAGAAGATTTACAGTTTAACTAATGTAAATACTAGCTGAAATGCACAAAGAATTTAAGCACAGTAACCCCTGATATGTATATATTTGATTTTCCTTTTTCATATGTGTCAGGGCTACCTTGTAGGACTGATTCTTACCTTGTAGAGGGGACGTCTGACATCAATAGGGCAGTTCTGAATGACCTCGTCAACCACCTCAGAGATGGGCTGAGTAAAGTCCGGGTTTGCAAACTACAGGAAATGAAAGACTGATTAATTCCTTTGCATAATAGGAGATCAGTTTTGCTTTCATTACTGCTATGAGCAGTTTGCAGTTTGAATCGAATGCCCTATAAGTGTAAACCACTCTGGGGTCCTTCTTCAACTCCTTCAAACCATTCTTCAGGTTGAAAAAGAAGGTTCAGGGAGTGTAACTTGACTTGTCAATTCATCAACAATAGCAATTTAGTCAAACAACTAAAACAAATCCCCCCCCACCCCCCACCCAATAGGTGCACTGAAGCTCTAATCAAATAGAAGACTAACCATACAGAAAGAGAAAGTACTGAATTCTACAACACTTAAAACCATACATCTGCCCCTTAGTTAAAATAGTAATGCTTGACCAGGGAAACACTTAATTCACAGGGCAATATTTGATGGCCTTATTCAAATCTTTAACCATTTTGGGTTGAGGTCAGAAAAACCAGCAGGCTTCCTTTTTGAACAGCATGTTTTCAAAGGCCCACTTCTCTCAAAAACCTCAAGTTGTTTGAGGATAAGAAATGCAGCCTTTGAGTAGAGAGGCTATGTCCCACTCAAACATAAAATCTGGCTACTGCATAATTTAGAACTCTTCCTGAAACACCCAGCTGGATTTAAGAGAACCTACCAGGGCTTTAACAAAGTTTCCTTGTAAAACTTAAGTTTAACTTGGCCAAATCATTAACTACAAAAACTAGACTACTGAAATCTTGAAGTTTACAAGTGAATCCTATCTTCAGGGATAAGCTTCTCCACATACACAGGAATCGGTAAACTGGAGACAACCCTGGTCTTGAAAGTGAGGTACTGGCCCAAGTTCAGTGGGCCATCAGTGTACCTCTGGATGGAAGAAGATCTCAGGCCCCAGGAAGCGCTCATAGCCCACATCGATGGTGAATTCCTTTTTGCTGATTGAGTTGATACCAGTGTACTGCTTGATCCACTTAGACCCATCTGTGTCATACTTGCTGAACTCTTTCACCAAGTCAGGGCACACATAGCTGAAGCGCTCCTAGAAGAAAGTGTAAAAAGACAGATCAGCCCCACAGCAGGGAGGATTTTACTCAGTTCCACCTCCTTCACATCAAAACTGAACCAGGACAGGAGTGGACAGCAGCACACTGAACAAGGTGTTACGGGAAGAGTGAAACGATGAGATGGTTACACTTTTACCAACTCTCTTCCCTAACAAAAGGTCTGAATGTGTGTTTAAGATTAAAGCAACAACAGCTGACATTAAATGCAGGGAGGCAGAGGCTTACCACTGATGTCATGAAGACTGATCTTCTCTGGACCTTCAAATTGGCCAGCCCAGATGATACCCCATGTAGGCAAAGCATGCAAGTGCTATGGTGGGATATACAGTCTCCCGTTCACTCTTTTTTTTTTTTTTATGGTAGGAATTGGATCTAAATCAATGAGCAAACGTAACAAATTAACATATTCAAGGGCAGGTCTTTGGGCAGTTTCAGGAGTTAACCAAAATGGCTTCTCAGAAATCTATGTGCGCTCTTTACTAAACTCAGAGCCCTCCTTTTCTCACATGAGTCACAGGACTCATCCACTGGCAAGACACATGGTACCAGCTACCGGGCCCCCGCTTTGTCAGGTCAAAGAAGATGACAGACAGAAAGGAGAAAGGAAGTGTACCCAACTCAAATCTAACAATGGATAAAACTGTATGGATCTTGTAAAACATCAAAGACTTCTAAACAGAAAAGCAATTCACTGACTTTTACAGAATAAAAGCACAAAAGGCAGATAACAGCAAGCATACAAATATAATTTCAAATTGAACTGTATGGGCTATGACTTCATATTCTATCTAAATAATACATACATAAAGCTCTCCTCATGGACATGGGCTTGGTGGAAATGCACAAGGCAAAAAGGACAAGTCTTACATTTCAAGCAACTGGATAAGCAATGGCAATTCACCCCAATGAAAGAGATAATGAGATGTAAATTGAATCTTTCTGAATTAGGCAAGACTCAAAAAATAAAAGTGGATTGAAGAAACATGGTCCACAATGTCCACCATACTATTGCCCTCCAGTGGAATTGATTTTACTTTCCTGCAGACAACTGGAAGAGGAATATCAGGCTTCTCTATTTGCATTCATGTACAGTATTGACTTACTTTCTGTCCACAGTGCATTTTAAGTGTAAGACTGCATTAATTGTTTATTAGCCATTATATGCATGTAAGTGGCATAATTCCTTTCTAAGATTCAGAATGATTTTCATTCTCATTTTTATTATTTTACTATGCTGTTCCCAATGTCACAAAACATAATCATTGTTACCATGCCATGGGATTTTTTTCAGATAAGAAACTAGTTATTTTATCATACTATGTGCTATATTTTCCTGTACTACATTCAGCCTTCTCAAAAACCAATTGCTGCATGACTACTAACTTGCCAGCAAGACAGTGGAAGCAGCTTAGCCATAAAAAAAAAAAAAAAATCTGCTCACATCACATTTCTGTGATGCAGCTGCAGTGACATCTGCTGTTCAATCTCAGGAATAACAAATGTAAATGTGAGCAATATTTAAACTGCTGTGTTATTTCCATTTGAAAGCTATTTTTATGGGCTGCAATTATTTGTCTCTTTGCAAACAGGCAGATGAGAGTCCTTGAACCACACCAGTGCTCTGTTTGTGAGGTCTTCAGAATTCTGCTGAAAATGTTTGTGGTATTGTCACTTTTCACAGATGTTACATATTAATATATACTAAAGCTATATTTAAAAAAAAAAAAAAACCTTGCTCATTAAAAAAAAATGCCTTTTAATATGATTACTGATTAATGATTTCTGTGTGGGTGAGATTTTATAATGATAAATGTCAATGTGTCTGAGCACCTTAGCAAATCACAGTCAACACCAGAGGGCCTTAAGAGATGTGGGATTGTTGGATGATAGTCGACTTAAAGTGGATTTAATTAGATATGAATGGATCTTCAACACCAATGGCAAAATATTACTGAATGGTAATGAATCAGGGATTAGAACTGACCTTGTGTATTTTAATTGCATTGGTGGAGTTTTACAGCTGATTTTAATAGAAGGAGCAACATTACTGCATTCTAGCTGGATTAGCAGCTCTGTTGATCATTCAGATTCATCTGGGGCTGTGCTGCTATTTTGAATGGGTGTGAAGCTATTTTGGTTACTGTGGGTATAGATCTGAAGTGAGGGGACTGTGCACCAGTTCTAAATTACACCGTATAAGGAGAAGAATGTGCTGGATATGAAATCACATTGGTGGGTTGTGAAAAAGTGAAACTGGCTAAAACTCCAGGATTCTGGAGTACCGTTTTAAGAAATACATATGAAACAGTGTAGGTTCAAATGCAAATGAGTATGGCTGGAGGAGGTACTGTGGACTGTGATAGAATTAAGTACAATGGCAATGGATAGAAAAGGATGTAGACAGGCCTACCTTGACTGCCTTGGCAGTCTCCAGGGACTGCTCTGGGGGAATTCCCACCTCCCTCTCCCTCAGGAGCTGCTGGGTAAAGTAGGTGATGTCCCGTCCAGCAATGGGGATGTGTTTTATACAGCTACCGATCACATACCCCTCTGCCTGGAGACAAAAGCCAGTAAAAATGCCATTACATGACTGGAACAAACCCTTCAAACTGATGCAATGATTAATCACATAAAATGATACCATCACACATACCACTGTACAATAAGCACAAAGCAGTGTAATACTACAGCATAGAAATTAACAGTCTGTCAAACCACTGGTACAAACTTCTGAAAGTGATGTATCCAGATGGCACACAAAGCAAGGAAAACACATGGAGTAAAGATTAAATATATCATTTTCTGAAATAAAATGAGGTTCTGTTTGTACAATGCCATCAAATGCAATAATTCTTTCAAAGAATGCAATTAAAAGTGTGAATTAATCAAAAAGGTGAATTATGCTGATCAGTGCTAATGGTAACTCCAGTCATGATTCAGATGAGTATTATTCAAACAGAACCCATTCTAAACACACAGCAAGTGTGCTTCCTCTGTAGTCTCACCTCACATGCACCTCTTAAGCGATTTACAGTGCCTACTCCCTAGCAGCTGCCCAGCCACCACTTCCTCTATTCGTAGAAATGGCTGACTTCTTACAACTGTGTCCAAAACGCATTAAAAATAATTCCTAAATGTTTCCCTTGGCAGGAATTTCTGCAGGCCACTTCATAATATGATCCCACATCCTGAGTCAAAAGACAAGCTCAGCTATTACCATATGACAACAATCAGGACTTGTACTTTTACCTGTTAAATGTACAGTATTTATAAATAACATATATAAAACATTGTATCCTGACAGGTGTATTTATAGTTATTTCTTTCAAGCATTTGTTTAGTATTCAAATGCTTCTTAACAAAAAAAAAAAAAACTATTATGCTCACCATTTTGTTTCACTCATGTAGAAAAGAGTAAGGACCTACTGCAAGATAATGAAACTTAACAAACTGGCAAAAGATCTAAACCACCCCCAATGTCACCAGAAGCTAGACAAAAAAGAACATTTGGAGCCCATAAGACATGTGGATTGTGTTCTTCCAAATTACTGCATTGCACTGAGGTGATGCAAAGTTCTTCCAATGGTCTCCATAAAGCAAATGTTTGTTTGTTGCTGCTGGTCTTCCATGATAATCAGGTAACGTTTCCATATGGTATTACTGCGCAGACTGTATGCTCATGCAGTAATCAGATAAAGAAGCATATTTTAATACTTGCATTTAAACCAGACAGTAGAATGAGTGTACCCTGGCTGCTTTGGAGATGCATAGTGATCACCTCTATTTTCCCTCGCATTATGCAAATGCACTTTCCCCACACCCCCATTGTGAGTATCAGAAAGCATGATGCTGCCGACTGGACCCGCTTAGGCTGGCCAGGTAGAATTTGCACCAAACTGGCCTCCAAGCACAATGCTCACCTGGCCACTTCCAGAGGCTGCCAGCCAGATCTATCAAATTACTAACACTCTGAGGGCTGCACCCATTTACACCAAGGATTAACATGGGATTTAATCATCCAAATACTCTATCAGCATACAGTTCACATTTTAATTCTATGTGTAAAAAAGGTAAGAAAAGTGTAATTGTCAGGGGAAAAGCCTTGCTCAAGATGTGGAAGGAAATATTCCTCATTTACATGGGGGGGAGGTTGGGTCTTGGAGACATTGGGGACCACAGAGTATCAGTACAGTGATATAAATGGTAAATTAATCCAAGCACTAATACATGTTTATTGGTGATTTTCAGGGGTCCTTGCCATAAAGAGAGACTCACCACCGGGATGACGTGAGTGACCCCATCACCGCTGTCAATGACAGTCCCTGTGAGTGTCCTCTCCCCAACTTGTCTGGATGTCCAGGACGCCGCCAAAGCAAGAACAGCCTGACAAGAAGATAAACCATTAGCAATGAAGTGGAGGGGAAATCTTACTGGCTGCCGTGAGGCATTGCAGAAGCGCAGTACAGAAAGGTGCTTTATAAATCAGTGTTTCCTACTGTGAGCTGGGACCATTAGTGAGTCATGGGGTGGTTGAGGTGAGTCATGAGATGACACACACTGTGTTTAATACACCCCCACTGACACCATTACCAATGACAAGAAAACTGCAGCTGTTACCTGCGCTGCACTAGTTAATGTATGTAATTTATCAGAAAATGCAGGGTATTTAACGAGAATACAATTACAAATATAGTTTTTGTAAATCAATAAACTGTTCATCCAGTGGCGTCTCATTTTCCCTACTGTCAAGAGCATCTTACATCACTTAACATTCTAGGGACTGGCTTGTCCATCATTTATATAAGAAAATGACAGGAATGTGACACACATTTTGGACAATAATGCATGATTTTTACAATGTATTATGACAAATTATGATCCGACAAGTTACTACATATGATTTATTCAGAGAAATCTAATACGAAAAGTACTCAGTGCTGTACAGTCTGGATTTCAAACACCAAAACAGAATTTTACAGCAATTCATTCCTGCACCTGTGCATTTGGAGTGATTCCATCAAAGCCATTCTGGCAGGCAGAACTGTGCATACATATGAATGTTACCCATTCTGGCAGGCAGGACTGTGCATACATATAACTGTTACTGTGAGCTGAAGCAACCAGTTGAGTCATCATCAGCTAATGACATGGTGTCCTTGCCTTTTAAATACAAATGGATTGTACTCCTATTACAGCCAATTACATTGACCTGAAGGGCTGAAATAAGAGTGCATTACATTTCTATTTAAAATGTAAATTACCTTTTTGCTGCCATGAGTTAAGTATTTGTTAACAGCCTACCTGAACACAGAGGCTCTGACAGATAATTTCTCTCTAATTAACCTGCAAACCTATGGTAGCATGTTAGTTAGGTCGCATATAAATGTGTCATCGGCACACTACACCATTTCACAGATGCAAGGAAGTGTGATGAGATGCATAAATTGCTAGCCTCTTATAAATGGAAAACATTTCAGGGTAGACCTTTCGTTGATGACGTGGAGGACATACCTGCACTGCAATGTACAGTCCTGGGACGTTGAACGACTCGAACATGATCTCCGCCGTGTACTCACGGTTCTCTGGTGTGTTCAATGGAGGCTCTGTCTGTGGAGGGAGATCACACGTCACATGACGGCATGAGTCAAACATGGCACGGCAGTATAATAGCGGTCATTCATTGCTAAGTATTTGCTCTATGACCATCCTTGCAGACTTTACATTGCAAAGGGACTGGGAGTAAAGTCCTGCAACCCAGTACAGAGGGTACGCTTTATTTCTCTGTAATTTCACTGTAAATTCTACAAGTGGGGTCAGAGATCATAACAACTGTGAGTAAAACTTACAAGACCAGTGTACAAGACCTCCAAATTTACTGCATAATGAAAACATTTCAGATTGAGACCATATGACCTGTGAGTCATCTATAGGAAGCCAATGTTTATCACCAAGCTTAACTCCGGATGTGCTGTGTGGTGCACACAGCTAAATGCTAGGTACAGCCCTTGGTGCCGCAAATGTATTGTGGTGCAGATTCACATTCGGACTGCGCCAGTCTTAAGGATTCCATCAGGAGGACTTCTACTGCCTTGTCACACACTACTGAATAGGCTGATGTGGGTCTCAACTCTACGCTGAGCCACATGTGAATGAAGTGCAGTCCTTTGGTGCTTCACTTAATGAAAGCACAGATCTGCCATTGACCACAGAGAGTAGGCTGCATGGCATCATCAGGGGGAGAATGCTAGTATGGGCTTTCCTTGGGACAAGCTTACTATAGATTGACATTATAAGTAAGGTTTTAAAGATGTTTGTACACATAATGTAACAAATATCTGGAGAGTCCTAACTTGCCTCTCTGATATCATTTATAAACTAATAATGGACAGACTAAAAAAGAAAAACAATAAATCACAACACAAAACAAAAAACAATGATAATCTTCATTTTCACCATCAAAATCACAATAATCCCAGTCACCGCCAGATTCTTACCAAAAGGAAGTAGTGATCTTCAGGTTCTGCCCGCAGGTACTTGAAGATGACCTGTTCCATGAATCTCTCCATGAGGTCCCAGTCCTCCACGATGCCATGACGAATCGGCCACTGTTCAGAGAGAGGCCATACGTATTATCACAAAATGGCATTTACTGGATTAATGCCAAGCCTCTTCCATACTGATAAATTTACTTAAATCACGGGTGAGGAACGAGCCAAAAGGCACCATCCAGGGTCTTCAAGATTTTTCTAATTCACATACAGGTAACAAAGAGAAATAAAGCTCTTCATTCTTTAAAAAAAAAAAAACAACTCAAAGGCCATTTTCTGGAAAATCATGTGTTAGGTAGGGCTTTCCAAGTAGCATCTAAATGACAGCCCAAAATTACATCATATGGCTAAAGTATGGGTGATTCTGATTTATGTCATGAAAATATGAAAACACATGACTTTGAAAAGATTAAGAGTAACAAGGTGTGTAAAACCAAAACTATGTCCCCTGCCTTTATGTCTGTCAAGACTATAACTTGGACCTTTTAAATCCAGCAAACAACCACCTGGTTTAATTTGCCCTCAGAAATCATGACGGTTCCCCATTTCTTCAGGATGGAGACTGAAATGGTCAATTTCCAATGATGTCAGGATGACACACTCACACTACCTTTGTGGAGTATGAAGGTTTGTCTATGGCCTCATCGCCGATAAAGAAGTCCAGATCATCCACCCCCTTCATCATCCTGCGCTGGGCCTGGTCCCCGACCTTGGCTGACTCTTTGATAGCAATACCTAGGAGGATACACATGGATTGAGGCTTCCATTAGCTCACACATAATTTCCCCCAGACGGCAGACTGCAGGTGCCCAATTGATGAGTGCCTGTCCTTGGGTTGCACCACCGCCAATTAGGCATTATTTACTAGGACTTACGGCCAGTCCACAATCCATCACTGCAACGACTCCATTTATCATACAGCAGACAGGGTATGTCCATTTGGAGCTTAACATTAAAATAATTATTTAATTTTGTATCACTCGGTGTGAATGGTTCAGAGTCAACTTTGTACTCAGAGAATACAAAGAGACAACGGAACATTCGTGCATGGACAAGAATAATGAATGACCCACAGATTCTTTAATTACTCTTTAAATAACTCCATCTGCTCTTCTTGACTGATTACAACACCTGAATAGTTTTTAATTAGTGAAACACTTTGTTAAAAATTAAGACGGACAAGCAAAACATAAAAAGGTCAATCCACCCATAACAATTTAATGAGTACATCAACTGTGCTTTGAATGCAGGCACTGATAACATATATACACTCCGCAAGAAGGATACTTGCTGAAATCCACTTTGAGAGCAGGCTCTCCTTGCTCCATCACTTAGTGGCCCTTTGGTTCAGAGTGTTCAAAAATGGTTGCTATGTTTAACTATGAAGAACCCATTAAAACTCCATTAAAAAGATGCAGGAAGGAGTGGAAAAAAAAATACTGAAGACAAATTAAACACAGGCATTGCCATGTGCACTGGAATAAGTGGGGAACTGTTTCCTCTCTTGCTTGATCAAAAGTGCTTTCAATTGTAGGACTGGTTTACCTGAAAATCATTATCTGATCCATATCTATGGGCCTTCTGTATGAGTACTTGCGCACTGCTCAGAATTTAACCAGCTTTTTTGTTCTTGAGTTTGCAGATTCTGAACATGGGTTGAACAGAAATTAAATGGACTGAATAGAACTCTATTTTACTGACACTTAACCTTTTCTTCTACCAAGTCATACATTCTGTAAAAATTGAGGCAGTGATATCATAAAAAGGTACAATATGAAATTAAGGCCAAAACACACATACATATTTACATACTGAAAAATGTAAAAAGTCTAAAATATTAAGTCTAACAATATGGGTATTGTGCCACTAACAGTTGAAATAATTTAAATAAGAATAATAATAATGCTGAAATCATTTAAAATGTACCAGAGGTTTTTATAATTGTCATCCACAAACTGATCCAATACACATGAACACTGCATAAAATTTGGAGTTGAAAATGACAAATGTACATAAAAATGTAAAAAAAAAATAGAATCAATTTCAGCTAACAGAATAAATAGTGAAGACAATTTCAAAAAATAAATGCAAAAAAAAAAGCATCCTACATATGTACTCACCATTCTTTGGCATGTACATGACATGATGCACTATGCACATTAAATATTAAACACCAGTGAAACAATCAGCAGAATGAATGTACATAAATGCCATCTGGTGTTCGGTTTTAGATGACATAAGTGAATTCTTTTCTGCATCCATCATATGAAACATGTATGAACAGTCGCCATTTCTTTCCATGCTGCAGTCTGGGGAGACCTGTACTTCTTGAGCTGTTGGTGAAGGAAGACTGCATATGCCCCACTGATTACCTGCCTACCTATTTCATGTGATGGCAAATTTGGTTCCACCTTACACAATTCAAAATAAACATTTTCTACAGTGATTTACACCATTTCATGTAGTTTAACAGACACATTCAGGTACAGCTTATCTATACCTGGAAAGATAAAAAACTATTCTCTCAGTGAAGCAATGCCAGAATTGGCTGATTTCCTGTTCTCTGAAACTGGAGAGGTTACAAAACGTGTATATTCCAAATGTCTAAAGATGACTAGATATTTTTTTACAGAGAGATATTTTCATGGAGAACATATTTTATAAATAAAGATACTTACATGATGGGACAATAAACTGCGGCTCGGTGTTCCCTGCATAGCCGAGTTTTGTATATCTGAAAGACAGACACAGAAAGGTAATGCGCTCTTCTTTCTGAATATAAAACACTATATTACCCTGCCTATTTCCATTACTCCACGGAAAAAAAAAAAAAACTAATTCATTCCTCTGACATTCATTCCTTACATGGTTTCATAAAGCAATTGCTATTGCGTGCTACATGCTAAGCATGGAAGGGGTTGGGACACATACCATTACAAATGATCAAGTCTTCATTTACATTGTCCATATCATAAATGTAAAATATCCTGTACACTAAAACAGTAACAGTCAGGCCAAACAGCACCCAAAGGGAGAAAAGCTTTGTGGTTTAGAATTTCACTCGTTATACCAGCCCCAACAAAAAGGTAGTATACTGTAGATATCAGGGCGTACCCACTCTGACACCATTACAGTGACCTATAAAGTGTAGACGCTTGTTCTGCAGCTGCAAAAAACAGAGCCAGCCAGAAATATCATGCCACCAATAAAACCAGATGATACACAGCTTCCAAAGAGCCATCGGGCCTTTAAGGAACAACTCTTATAACCCCCCTTAATAGTCCCCTCTCATTTTCCTGTTGATAAGTCTGGGATTTGTATTTCACATACTAACAGCAAGATGTAATTACACATATTCTACCATATACATTTAAATTATCCCTATTTTAACATTCATTTAAGGAGGCGGACCCATGCAGAGTTCGATAGTACTTATTCAAATCTCTTGTTTTTCTCCGAATAAACGTTTACTTCAAATTACCATACAAAATGTTGTGTTTATGGGTTTGCTTGATCTCCCAAAAATTCAATTTTGACCATAAATGCCATATCAGTCTAGTCCTGGATTTACTGGTATCAAAATGCTATGGCTAAGG
The DNA here is from genome assembly GCA_019788955.1 of Albula glossodonta. Lineage (NCBI taxonomy): Eukaryota > Metazoa > Chordata > Actinopteri > Albuliformes > Albulidae > Albula > Albula glossodonta. Next base: position 23,077,878 of record JAFBMS010000009.1, read on the forward strand.
AATATTTTACTAATTACCACCGAAGACAAAGCCGTTGGAGGAATTTTACAATCTTCAGAGTGCTTCCTTGTGTTGCATTTTACAGCCAAACACATGTTGCCCAGATGTGAACCCTATTCCTCACTCCCCTGAGTAAGGCTGACCAGCACAGTGATAAAAGGGAAACTGGAAGGCCACGTAATCAATCTATGTTTTATTCTCCTCTCCAATGACATTGGAGCCCTGCCAGACCATAACCAATGTCTTCTAACAATGTGAATTGACTGAAGGAAAAACAAAATGGACAAGTGCATTTCAGAATTTGAAAGATTTTTGTCTTTCTGAGGTCAGGGAAAAAAAAATGTTTCAAAGTGATTCAGAGAGTACCTACATGTTGAGAAACTTCTACTTTACAAGCAAGAATAACAGAACAACATGATGAAATGTAGACCTGTTTTCGTGGTAGTATTTACGCATTTATTTACTTAGAATAAGTGGCTAATCGTAATGAGTTATAGGAGTAAAAAGTTGAATATGTACCACGGTGAAAACAGATATAAAATAAAAATGTATACTAATGTTTCACTAGGAAAGCAGTGCCTATAAATTTATCCTTAAGAGTAGAATACCTTTAATACACTCAAGTGAATGAAGAGCCTACTCATGACCACAGAATGCTCATATCATGCTCATGCTAAATAATTCTTATTGAAAAATAAGTAAGAGTGGAATGAATATGAACAGTGGAGCTTGTTTCACCTGGTATGGGAGGGGCAAGACAGCATTCCATGAAAGATTCCCAGCCCTCCAGAAACAGTCACCTGCTTAGCCCACATGTTGTAACAGGCATGTGGTGTCAGGCTGCAAGAAGCTCTTGCCCCCTTGTTTTTCAGCCTCTCAGAGCAAATTTTTCACAATTATTATAAGCATTTTTGGATACTACCCTCTATCACATTAATAAGAAACAATAAGATCAGTGTCTCTTGTCTCTTCTGTCTGTATCAATAAACTGACCTTATTTCACAAACACACTGCTCGACTGTGTTAAACTGTGGCCAGGTGTTCATTGAAAGTTGCCAAAACAAACAGAAAGTAGAGCTTCACGTTTCACGAATGTTCCATTAGCTGGCTGCATAAAGTTCTATTTAATGAACATGAAAGCCTTATACTTTTATACTGCTTATACTGTTACCCTAATGCCTACCATATATAACATGACTGAAACTATTCATGAGAACCCCTCACATTGTGTTACTTTCCTGCAGGACTCTTTCAGTCTTCCTGTCCTACACCTTGCAACATGCACATGTGCCTTACAGGCTGGGTCCTGGGTATGCATGTCTAAAATATTTCTTTCTGACAGTTTTCAGCCATATCAAAGGGATAAATTCCCAGACCAAATCAGCAAGCTGTACTACCAGTGTCAATCACCTTGCATGACATGACAATCACCACACAAGTCATGACAAAGATTTTTGACAAACAAGAATTTATACAGGCCATCACATAGGCATAAGGACAACATTTCTGACCAAATTCCTTGCCATCATTCAACCTCACATATGATGCAAGTAATGACACCCTGATCCAATATTTCTTAGAAATTAATTCTGATCATGAAAATCTGTCTAAAATGGCATACCTATGGCAATACACACACAATTGCGTAAGGGGTAATCAGGCATTAGGTAAAATCTTGTGTTATTTGTTTATTTTACCTTGTCATTTACCAGAATGACTAATAAAATACAAATTACCAACAATCTAATGGAGCAATAAGGCCAAACAGAAAAAAGAAAGCTTGCTAATGGCTAATGGCTCTAAACTTAAGACATCCATGTCTGATAAAAGCATAAAGTAAATAGCTTCTGTAGCCAGACTCTGCATCAGCATGGAAACTGGTGATGTGGGGAGAGAATAAGGCTTCATGAACCCCATAATTGGCAAAACTCCCCCCTTATTTAAACAAATCAATACTTTGTTCTCCATAGCAAAACATTGTAATGATCTTCAATGACTCACTGCTGAAAGACACTGCCTCGACCCAGTATGGGGGGTAATGAAATCTCTATCTTCCCCATTAATTTTAATGTGCATGGTTATAATGTAGTAATGTTAATGCAGTGATAAAATTCTGTGCACTTGCTTATTTGTTCATCCTTAATTTAACATGTTTTTTATTGTTAATTTCAGGTGACTACAAATTACTGCAAGGACTTCAGTGCATGGCTGCAGCCAGCATATTTTTAGACAGAAAAACAGCTAAAACCATTCTGAGTCATGAAAAGAATTTAGAAATGTTGGATGCTCAAATAGCTAAAAATGCCCTTCAAGGTGGAGGACATGTGCTTAGTTTAACATATTTCTAAATTCAAGGGGCTGACTCATGTACTGTGGTCTGGGCTCTGAACTTCGATCATTTACGAGAGTTTCAAACTGCTTTCCACTAGATACAATTATAAAGTTAACCAATTATAAAGTCCTTTTTGAATAGAACAATCTACTTCTGGAATGAGAATATAATATCAAAAGAGGATATAGGTGAAAACTTTTCAGAAAAGGAGAAGCAGAAAGCAAAACTGCAAGAAAGACCTGTCCCCTTAAAACATTATTTCAGCTGGTCTTGAACTTGTGGCTATGTCATCCTGTGGTAAGAATTTGTGGAATGAGGTGAGATTTTGGTTTAAAAATATCATGCATAGATATGAACTGTGGCTGTGGCAAGACTGGGTACTTAAAATCATGACACCCTGCATCTATGAATAACAAATCTGCCTATTCTGTAGCTTGAAATTGTGGTACTGTGATCTTCAGTTGTGCATTATTAGATCTTAGAGGGCCTGCTTGTTAAATTATTAACAAACAATTGAAAACCAAAACAGGTTTCAAGACATTCAGAAGGTCCTTTTGTTAAAATAGTTTTAAAACAAACAAACAAAAGCTTACTCAAATGCAAAGGACAAATGTTACACTATCAATTTTAGAAGATGACACACACACACACTACACAGCACAGTCCATTTAAAAATCTCAGGTTGTCAGTTGCAGTGAATATGTCATCATCTCAGGGATATGAAAAAGGTGATAAATAGAACATGTTCAAAGCAAAAATAATTCAGGTAGCATACATTTTTTCCAATCTGAGCTGGTGGGTAAAAGAAATTTCAGCATGCAGCAGGTCATTGGGTTCACTTAACCACATCAGTGCAAAGAAGGAAGGGCAAAAAAAGGGCACCATTACCTAATCTAAATAACAAGGCTTGATACAGATTGCCATAATCTACAAGAGTGCATGGGATGGAAAAACAAGACAACTGTGAGGTTAATTGAATATAAAAGCCATCTCTACACCTATCATACATACTAATTCAGATTCAAGTGACACCTGCAGCTGTTCACGACGTTACAAATCACTGCAATAACGTTCATAAGACTGCTTCACAATTATAAGAATTGTTTAATTTACATTTTTGGGATATTAAAAAAAGCATGTTTAATATGATAATCCAGTGTTTAATGTGAAAGTGATTGGTGATTTATTTTGCTTCAAAGTATACTAACACTAGGCACTAGGTGCACTAACATTTCTCATGGAAATATATTTCTTAATTTGTCCTCCAAACAGAAGTTAGCACCATGCGCAATGTGCACTGCTATGGCTGCAGTCAGAACGGTGTTTTTGGCAAGCTTTTCTAAACCATACTGAGAAGTGAAAACTTCCATTCAGAAATGAGTGGAGAGGAAGCGCGCACACAACTGGAAGGAAAGCTGAGTCAATAGCCAGGGGTGCAGCTGATTTAAGCAGAGAATCTTCCAAGAACGCCACTCGTACCGACACTAGATTTTGTACATAAACTATTGTAACGACAAGTATTATTCATACAAATAATTTCCCTGCAAATACAACTCCATCTCAGATGACGAATACAAAAGATCCCCATATTCAAATTGTGACGGTTCTGTTTGGGGGGGAAAAGCAGTCACGTTAATTCTTATATTATCTATCCATGCATACATAGATAAAGCGCTTTATTCATTTGTTGCACAAGTGCTGCTAAGTTGTTGTGACAAAACCTGCATGACACTTGCCTCGCTACATGATAAGTTAGACACCCGATGACTAATTTACCTGTCGAACTACTGTCATGCAGTAAAATCGGGATTGTTTTTGCCATGCTCAAACACTGGGCTGAACAGTGTCCTTTGCTCTGCAGAATTCATTCTGAAGAAACCAGCTAGCTGGTTCTGCGACCACTTTCAGTATGAATTCCCAAGCTAATTATCGACCTAGCCAAGTTAATGCAATAGCAGAACACGCCTAGGTATAGCTAGCGAACATACCTAAACTAATTCAGATGCTGAAAATTCCATATATGGTATAAAACGCATAACGTTAATCTAAAATCAGGAAGAGGATTTTGACAAACCTAGGAAGTCGTTCTGCGCGTGCACAAACAAGGGGTCACAAAACATATTAAAACTTAAATGTCACACCTCACACTTCCTCGAAACCAACTTTCCTTTCACTACTAGTAATAGTTATCTAAACTCTTTCCTTAAACTCGATTCTAAATCAACAAAACCCACTCTTTTACTGTAGGTATCATGTGGTCTAGCAAGCTAGTTTTGCAGAGTTCTGCTCGGTGGACCCTACATTTCAAATGTTCTCAGTCAGGGAAAAAAAAGATCATTTTCTGATGATGAAAGCAAAGCTAGCTGGCTAATATGCTACTACACTGATGCAATTAGACGTCATGAAGACGAATGTAGCCAAATCATCTCTTAGTTCAACATTAAATAACCTCGTACTATTAGCACAGGTGATGTCCGATTTGTAATTTACACCGGAAAGATTTCCGCAAATGAATGAACGAAAGCGTATTCTGTGAACTCTGCGAGCACGGCTAAAAAACACACCCCGGCAGCTGAGAAAAAGCAAAGTGCCAATCCACACACACAATTCAGCTGCGTCTGGAATGCAGCACGCTAATTCTCAATGTCTTACCCCGTGCCACAGTCAACCACACATGCCGGTAACCTTCCAGCCATCTCTTGGGTACTTGTGTGTTGTATTTAAGGGTGCGATTTTTGGAAACTAATCTGTGCCGGGCAGAGAGGTGCTGTCTGACAATCCAGGCGGAACCCTGCACCCGCACAGTGAAGTTTCCACTTCCGCACTCGGGCTAAGACGCAGACAAGGGGAGGCAAGATGGCCGACGCTAAGCAATCACACACAGGCAGGGCCGAAGAGTAGTCAATCACGGATGTTGTTCTTTTCGTCTGAAACTGGGCCCGCCACACCTTGGTTTGGTTTTTTCTCTCCGCTGACAACGTGTCCTCATCTCTGATTGGTGCATAAGTATCAAATTGCCAATTGAGGCTAGTGCATGAAATCTGCGAATTGCAGGAACTTACTCTACGACACATGTATAATTTTAACGGTGAAAATATAAGCCTTTGTATATTATTACAGTTGTTGTACAATTTTTTGAGATAAGTAATTACAAACATTGTGTTTATCTGGTCCTTTCAATAGCAATTACGTTGCATTTCGTCCTTTAATATGAAATTACAGTGGTGTTGTTTGACTGCTTATCCTTCATATATGTTTATTTTTCTTATTTTCAATAGTATTACTTTAGCTCTGTTTTGAGGCATCTCTCACATTTTCTCGATTTCTATTTTTGTGTATTCTATCTGTACTAACTACTGTAAAATGTCAATGCATTGTATATTAATCAATTTCCTTATCTCGAGAAATATTGTTGTACCTTATTCATTGAAAATATATTTTAAATACTGTTTTAATAATGTAAACACGTATAAAACAATTGCTATAAAATAAATGTTTGGACAATGTTTTATTTAGCTGTCTCTTGGCATCTTTCTGACAGGCAATTAGACTGAAAAAATATGCACCTTGTATGTGAGTTACACATGTCTGGAAATATAAAGACGCGGTATCAATCCTATTGGACCTAGATGGTACAATAAAATAATGCAAGCTGTGACTAGTCCTGGCCATCTGCATGTAGAATTGTAGCGAAGTTCATATACCCGAAAAACAGGTTGGTAAGAACACATTTCTTAAACTGCCGCTATCTCATTGATTTTATTTATATCATTAACAACATCACAATGTATTTTGTTCCAGTATAGCTCATTGAAACACTTCTCTTTGCACAGTTGGTTGACTATTTTTTAATCCACAGAATGTTTTATAGTGGGGGCTGTGGCTGAAAAGTCATGTGATGCCAAGGATTCAAAAATGAAAATATATTTATGATCATGCAACCTTTGAATAGCTATCTTCAAAAATAGACATCGATTAGAACCAGTCATGTGTTCTTATTTTTACTGTACATTTCGCATTCGTCTCTGATTGGCCTATAGTCAACTTCCATCATGTGATCTTTTGAAACTTCCGAAAAGGAAGTGATGTTTTAGTAGTTCGGTCATGACAGATCGACAATGCTCTCACCTGCAAAAAGACTACAATTTCCAGAAACGCAGAATATTGAATTACATTCTTGCAGTAAGTGAAGTCACCTGAGCAGGAAGCAAAGCAGAAGGCAAGAGAATGTTTACAAGGTGCCTGACCAGCCAGCAAATGGTCAAAAATGTGTCTACAGAAGAAAGAGATATCACTGTATAACTGAGGAAGTGTGTCAGCTAATGAGTGTTGTACACACCAGCTTTTAGGTAAGTGTATTTTGTTATCGTGGCTACGTTTCGTTGTATTCTGTGGATAATTTCCCCCTTTCCTTTCTATGTCAACATTTAGCTAACATTTATGATAACTGCGTTAGTTAACGTTTGGCTAGTTAGTTAACGTAGCTCATATATCCAGCTTAACTATGATCGTTAGGAGTCAATACAGCTAACGAAAGTAACATTAACGTTATTTGTCACGAATAAGACAATTGTGTGAAATCATGGCTGTTAACATATCACACCTGGGTTAGTTTGCTGCTTGTTCAGTCGCTGAAGTAAAATGCACTTTGAACATTCTGTCTTGACCTGGCGGAATATCTCACTGGGTTGCCTGGCGCAGTAAACATCGTGCATCTTTTTTGCCCTTATTCTGTTTGCTGGATAAGAAAGTAGAACGCGCGAGGCGTTGGTCAGCTCAGCAGTTTTACTCTTGTGTCAGGTCGTCGTGTGTGGTTTAAAAATGCACATGGTATTGCTTGTTGAACTGTAGTCATGTGCGAAAGAAAACAATGTAAACAAGTAAGCTGCAAATGTCATCGCAGGGAGAGAAATCATATTACCTACTGTAATTAAACATGTATAGTAGTTAGCGCACACTAAGCGTGTACACACAGATGGCTAATACGCCATTAGCCATGTCTTTTACCATAACTTAGAAAAGTAATGATGGAATGTGAAATGAGAGTCGTTGGTTCTGTACTGCAGAGATCGTAAGTAGTCAGTCCATGTCCTATAGCAAGGAAGTTTTCTTGTAAAATGAACAAGTGAACACGTGCGTAAAAATAAATATACACTCAAACGTCTGAGGACAGCAAAAATGTTTTTTTTTTCTTTTTTTGTCGAATATATAAATTAGGTGTAGAGATTGTTTAACCCTCAGGGTTTAATTGCTTTAATGCAGTCAGCTTTACGAACATCAGACATAATGGTGGTGAAGGAGAACTTTCTCATTTTATGAAGGGCTGCATGCCCAGGTGCACCGTTAGATTGACCTTTCAGCCTAATCTTCGCATGGCCTACTGGACACTGAAAAATAAATGTTCTTTAGAAGCCTTTATGTATTGGTCTACGGCAAAATATCAGTGTGTGACCTTTATGTCCTCTCTTAGCTGCATGTATTAAGGTTTATGTACTGTGGTGAAATGAGACGATATGATCCTCTGCAGAGATTGCAGCTTAGAGGAATTAGACCCTGCAGACCACAGTAAACAGTCTTGCCAGCATTGGGCCAGTTGATGCACTTACAACAAAGCCCTGACACAGATGTGTGTTGATCACAACCAAGTCCCTTCAAAAACACTGTCAGACTATACCTGTACCCTGTCACCGATGGGCTGTGCCCTATTACCAACCACCAATAGTAATGTTTGTCCACAACCCGGTTTAACTTGATTAACTTGTCTTCAGGCTGTTTGCTGTTATGGGAGGGAGTGGGACAGTACTGATAGCCCCCTTTTACTGCCTTTTGAGTAACTTGTGCTACTAATATTCTTCCACTCAAGATTGAAGGAAAACATAACTTCATGCAGCCCAAAGTAGGAGGAGCTTTTATGTGTTTGTGACTGCACTGTGCATGCATTCGAATGGTAGCAGAATTAGGTGGGGGGACATGGAGTCCAGAGTTTATGAGATGCACTTCAAAATCTTAATCTCTGGCCTTCTACTTCCACCATGCACTCTGTGAATTTTTTTGTGATGGTCAGCTTTTGATCCGAGCCCATGTGGAGCTTCTGATGCCTCACTCTCCCATCACTGCCATTAAGTTCAGTTAGCACAGTTAGCACTGGAGCAACGTCATTTTAGTTCTTTTGTCCGATTCATCTGTCAAAGGAAATAGTTCTTATGACAGTCCTTTACCGTGCTGAGGACCCTGGACGTAGCTTACAGATGTATTCAGAAATGTCTTATCATATGCAAGTAATCATGTAGACCTACCACTGACACTAACAACTCTCATCTGTTTGTAACAGCTGAATGTGATGCTCAACCCACCCTATCATCTCGCTCTACTGGCCCATACTGGGAGAACTGGTTGAGACTGGAACGACGGCAGTGCCAAGCCTGGAGACCCGACAGCACAGTATGTATTGCAATTTTACATTAGAACGTGCAGCCATTTGCAGTACTCATGATTGGCCAACAAGACCTTGTGAACACTAAAAGAGGTGGAGCTGCAATGTGCTCTAACTGACTCCCTTAGCAACCACCCTTATCCAGAGTAATTTATACAGCGTACTTTTTAAATACTATCCATTGATATTGCTGGATTCTGTACTGAAGCAATTCAGGTTAAGTGCCTTGCACAATAGCAGGGCCCCACCTTGGATTAGGACCCACAAGCCCATTTGGTAAATCTCCATGCTGCACTGACTGACTATGAACTACTCACTGATTACTTTAATCAACATCTAAGTATTTATTTGTTAAAAAAATGAAGGGAAGAAAAAATATAATTGCTTTCTTTCATATAAACATTCTTGAAGTAATGTGTAAGACTTTAGCATGAAATAACAGATGTAGATATTCAGTGTAACATTGATATTATTCTGTAAAAATGCAAAGCTCATATTCATAGTTAGCTCCTAAAATAACTCCTTAGTCTTGTTAAAAGATAACATTGCAACTGTGCTATAGTGCCAAGTACATACACTTCCTTCTCGTTGTTTTGCCAGTTTAAAACCTAAGGGCAGGGTGGCAGTATAAATGGAGTGTGGGGGAAAAATGGTACAATAGTACAAAAATAAATCCTCCATATTTTCCTATTTATCATTTGCTCTCTAAATATAACTGCGGTAGCTGATAAAAATAACGGTTATCGGATGGCTTATATTAATCTGAAGCTGGTATTTGAAAATAAAGATATGTAATTAGTCTATCAGTTAATTAATAGGCAAGATTTTGCTCACAATATTTTGAAGGTGTCTTGCCTGCTTACTAATGTATGAGGATCTAAGTGATATTTGCCTATTAAATAGTTAAGTAAATATTTGGGTAAGTAGTTTAAAGTAAATAAATTGTAAATATTCCCAATAAATAGTTGTAAGGTTTTCTGAGTTACAATGTTAAGAACATTATTTGTCCTGTTGTGCCTACATGTGCAACCAGATATAAAACTGGTTGTTTTTTTTTTGTTTGTTTGTTTCTTCTGGGCCCCTGTCAGTGCTTTAAAAAACAAACTTTGTGTGTACTGTCTCTCAGGAGGTGGGTTTCCCAGTGATACTGTTTCCCCTGTTGTTGGCCACATGGTTTGTTTTGGCCTGCTTTTCCCTTGAATTCAAATTCAGATGGCCCATTCTGTATTGTTTAATCTCTGTCTACTGCAATAAAATACATCCACAGCATCACTTTTGGCTGGTATGACAATGAGTGAAAATAGCATGTTTATCAATGCCTTTTTACTGCTCAGTGGCTCCCTATAGCATGGGAGTACTGCTCACATCCTCAGCCTTTCCACTACCCTAAAAAACACAAATACTTAACTCATGTGCTTATCAGCAGTAGAACATAATCGTTTGTTATATGGTGTTCATACTGATGTTGACGTTAACTGCAGAGGTCTGTTCCAGTCTTCCAGGTTACTGTGGCTAAATGGGCATTGGGTTGTAGGAGGCAGTCTGTTTGTCTTACTCTTTATTGTCCATTCTGCTTTTAAATAAGAGCCTTTTTTAAAATGTATTTTTGACATGGTCATCTATTTTGAATTCCACCTGGAGTTTAAACCAAAAAAAAAAAAAACATCTGAAAGTCTTGGTCTTTGTGTTGCCATGCTATTGTTCTGTAATCTCCTCAACATGTTCCAATGAGTAAGAGGATGACTTTATTTTGTTACTACAGTATACACTCATAGGCCAATATGTGCAGGCAAGTGCATTCTTATTTGGTGCCCTTCTCGTCTGTTGTCTGTTGAATCTTGTTTTACAGATTCCTGCCCAGCAAAGCTGACGAGACTGTGAAAGTAATAAATAAAAAATCCAAGAGTGAGTGTGCCAGAGTCATACAGGTACAGTAAATTCGTTTTTGAATCACTCTAACTCATGTGCTCAGATTTTTCAGTTTAATCTGTGCCATCACATTGCACATAATATTTATAGCCCCTGTCATTAACAGTGCAGGAACGTACACCTCTCTGGTGCAAGACATAATGGTTCTGTCTATTGAGAAACAGCAGTCCACACAGGCACGACTATGTAAGACTGCTATTTATATCCTTCAGACATCTAGCAGTATGCCTTTTCATTCAGAATTGTGAGTCACGAATGGGTGTCTCCATCTTGCACCTGCATCTTTTGAGCCTCACAAGTGAAATTGTTATCGTTCTAACAGCTTCTCTTTCCTGGATATGTCTGTGAGTGGGATAACATTTGCAGCCACATTTCTGTTTGAGGTTATGATGTTGCCCTGCAGAAACATGGAGCAGTCCAGACTGTGTATTAAAAATCCCACAGAGTTGAGTAATCTGGGTGTGCTGATATTAGGATTAAGGTAACTGCTCTGGGCCACAATCTGCAACTTTGTGCTTTCTGGCTGCTGGTGGGTGTTGACGCTGTTTACTGTCATTGAGAGACTACCATAGAATGGCAATGCACATCTGATGAATAGTGTTGTGTTATACATTTGGCCACCAGGTGGAGTCATCTCATCGTAAAGAAATGTAACTTGAACATATTAATGTTCAACATGACAGGGGCGACTACAGTAAAAGTGGTTACAGATGTGTATCTATTTTTTTTCATACTCAATATTGCTACTTGTAACTTAAATTTTCTTTTAATGAAACCAGAAGTGTCAACTATTTTGGAAGAGAAGGAAAGAGGAAATGGACAAATGAAACTTGAACAGTAAAGACCTTGTGCAGTGTTATCAGACCAAATTTAGTTCCTGTCTAACAGCGGAATCTTTAATGACAAGATTGAATGAGGACCTCAGTTTAAAACCTTATCTGGAGAATGCTGTCGCCTACAGCAGTTTCCCTATTCTATGGGGGTTTGTTGTACAAGTCCAGAGTAAAGACCACCACCTACTAGCCCACCAATGACATGCCCATTAGGCACCGAGTTTAAGCATGAGGGCGTTTACCCAAGTTCTTACCAAGTCCATATATGATCAGATGCAGATCTTTGCTAGTAGCAAAGAACTTGATGTATTTATTCTCTTCATACTGCACAGAACATTTGGCTGCAGCAAGCCCCACAGTGTTATCGAGTATGGTTTCTATTATAAGACAAGATCATACTTTTAGTAGGGTGGGGCTGCTAGGTCCACATCCTGTGTGTGTGTGTGTGTGTGTGTGTGTGTGTGTGTGTGTGTGTGTGTGTGTGTGATAGAGTGTGTCTGTTTTGCTGTGCTCCGATGGAATGTCTGTGTGTGTAATAGAGTATGTATTTTTTGCAGAGCCCTGATTGAGTGTGTCTGTCATTTACAGTGCTCTGATTGAGTGTGTCTGTCTTTTGCAGTGCTCTGATTGAGTGTGTCTGTCTTTTGCAGTGCTCTGATTGAGTGTGTCTGTCTTTTGCAGTGCTCTGATTGAGTGTGTCTCTCTTTTGCGGTGCTCTGATTGAGTGTGTCTGTCTTTTGCAGTGCTCTGATGGAGTGGGTTTTTGTGATGAACAGGATGAGCTCCCAGAGCAGCTCTCTGGCTCAGCGCCGGCGTATGGCTCTGGGAGTCCTGATCCTACTGCTCGTGGACATCATCTGGGTGGCCTCTTCAGAGCTCACCTCGGTAGGCCTTTTCTTTGCGTTTCTTTTACCCAAAATGCAACTTACATCCCATCCAACTCCTCCCATAGTCAACTTTCTCTGTTTTATGTTTTATTCCTCTCTATTAAGCCCAGTCCAACCCAACTTCTCCCTTCTACCTACCACCCTAACCCCCTATCCCTACTTTCACCCTTCTGTACCCCCATCTAATGTTTCCTTTAATACTCCCCCAAAGCCAGTGTCTCCATATTATCTTCCCCTCCTCCCCCTCTCTAACTGCACATTTGAGACTTCTCTTCAGTTCAATCCCACTATCATAATTCATTTACAACAATGGTGTGTTTTTGTGTTTTATTCCCAATATGACATTAAGTCAGTGTACAAATAAATCAGCAGTGCCAGACACATAAAACCGTCAAGACTTAAAGAAGGAAACTGTCTATTTGGCATAAATAGCTGTTATTGTGACCACTGTTCCAGTTGCTGAGGTGCCATCTTGTCACCTGTTCTTGTTTTGCAGTACATCTTCAAGCGCCAAGATTACAACAAGCCTTTCTTCAGTACCTTTGCCAAAACGTCTATGTTTGTGCTGTATCTGCTTGGCTTTCTGATCTGGAGGCCGTGGAGACAGCAGTGTACCAGGAGGTTACGTGGTCGACATGCTGCTTTTGTAAGTTGCTGTCCATGACTCCAAAGAGGTTCAAACTGTCATTTTTCTTAAACAGAATTAGAAAAACACTGCAATTTCTGCTAGGCATTTAGTACTTGATTTGATGGATTGTGGGTAACGTATCTGATAGGCAGCCCATGTAGATACCAGTTAGCCTACTAGTTGGTGGTCAGCACTGAAAGAGGTGTGTTTTGCATAAGATGCCTTTGCTGCAGTCCAGGGATGTTCATGTCCATTGCCCTGCTCACAACAGAGAAATGAATATAAACTCCAACCATGAGTAACCTGGGCTCACACACGGCTCCATCTTAAGGACATTTATGAGAGTGCACTCTTCTCAAAGTGGCAATCAGGGATTGAAGAATGGGGCCAGCTCCATTATAATGTCAATACAGCTATTTCTGTGCTTTTTAACAGCATTCAAGTTGTAACGATAGAGTTATGTCAATGTTAATGGCTTCTGCAGATATATGTGTCACCATGGCTTTTGACCAGTCCATTTTTTGTCATGCAGCAAGCCTCCTCAGACTCATTTCTGTGTAAGAACAAATTGGCATCATTACTGTTAATTACATATTGTACTTTAACTGCTCTTAAACAGCAGGTCCAAGCTTAGATAGATGGATGGGTGCTATGCATTGGTCATTTAAGTGAGGTTTCTCTCTTCAATGTAAAGGTTTTTGAGACCATGAAAGGTACTATAAATAGAGTTTATTAATGTATATCCCTTAAACTGTAACCTGTTATTGGGAAAGCAGAATGGGTAGACGTATTTTTAAATTCCTATTTTTGAACATAATCGCCCCCAATACTGTAATTCTTCTTTTTTGATCAGTTTATCGCTATTTCATGTGATACTCCGTTTATCATACAGTTGGATGATGATATCTTAAATAATTTTCCTGGTTTTGTTACAGGTGTGCATAAATGCATTAATTACCCAAATACAAAGCTGTCATTTTTCATTCATTTTTGTTGTTGTTTTAAACATATAATAGACACAGTACAATTTGATTTAATGGTGCACTTGTCTGTGCACATGGAAAGAAGCTGGCTGGCTGACTGTGAAAATCAAACCAAACCAAACCTTTGACTTAGTCCTATACATAGGATGTGGGATTAAGAAAAAAAAAAAAAGATTAAGTCGGTGAGTTAAATCTGATGCATTATATAGCGAAAAGTATTTCCATCAAAAAAGTTACATTAAAATGCGGCAGTGTGACAATGGCAACACAAAATGATGGCTTCTTCATCAAAAATGAATACATTCAACTAAACTATGTGAAGTAGCCAAAACATACAGGAAATAGAATCTTGTAACATTAAAGTATGGTAATAAGTCCCATTATTTTTGTGAATATTGGTTTTAAAAGAGGAGCTAGGTCTCGCCAGTACAGGATCTCAAAAGATTTTGTTGATACTGGCTCAGTTTCACCTGGATGGCAGATAAACCTTCTGCCCCAGCTTGCATAGCACCCAGTGTTTGGCACTTTCTATTATTATACTTTCATAGTAAAGTTGGATCACAGATTTTATTAAGGTCATTCTTGCCACCTGATGTTGGACATTTAAAAAGCTTCCACTGAGGGCCTGCTGTGAAAATCTGATTCATTTACAGATTCACTTTGAATAACAAAACAATAGCGTCGCCCCAGTTTTCTTTTTTTACTGTCAAGCTAGAAAATAAAACAGTGTTCTTTTTACGGGTTGTTTTCTCAGTTTGCAGATGCTGAAGCATATTTTACTGCCTGCACTACAGACAACAGTCTGAACAACTCTTTGGTAAGTATTTTTTATGATCATTCTTTGACTTATTTAAAGCAGTAGCACATTTCAAAGCTGTCCCAATGCAGTGTTTGCACAGGATGACAGTTGTATTGGTGATCATTAGTATGATGGTGGAAGTAATTTTAAGTGTTGATTTTTGGCCATCAAAAGGACATGAGTCACTTGTTATTAAGAGAAATGCTGTTGGAATAGTATTTCATCTCTTTCTACAAACACCCCATACAGCTTAATATCCATTTAGAATATGCTTTGAGCACTGAGGTGGAGCAAGTGATCTTTATATTTGTATTGTACACAAAATTGTTTGTTATAATGGAAAGAAGCAGGCAATATATTTATGTGTACAATGTTTAAAGCACTGGTTAGTGTTGACCACAAGCTTAGGTCATCTGATGGTAGTGGTGTTAAAGTAGGACATTTCAGAGGAAATCCAGAATACTTATAAGTATCAAGCAGATGAAATATGGAACTATGGTTAGTGACCAGGCAGTAGTGTGATATAACCTGGCAGGTGGGTTAAAGGCAACTTCCTGCTCTTTCAGAGTGAGCCTCTGTATGTCCCTGTGAAGTTTCAGGATGTGCCGTCCGAGCAGTCCCAGAATGCCAATGGAGACTGTCACACATGTAAGTATGGTGTAAAGAGAACACGGTTTCGTGACTAAGGACAGCAGACACTGGCTGCTAAATCAGCCTGATGTCAAGCCCTCTCCCACTTCAGGCTAACACGTTCTGATATTTCTCAGATTCCTGTCCTTTGTTTTTTTTATTATTAAACAATCTTTTTGTACTGAATGATACCAGCAATTATGCGTGTCATAAAATGTGTATTATTATGCACATGAGTGAAAATGTGTAATTAATGAAAAAGAAAAATGTGAAAATGTGTTACTTGAAATCATAATTTGAGTCAGTGAAGTCAGAATTCTTTTTTGTATTAATTGGATTGGATTAAAAGCAAGCCCACATAACACTTAAATTCATGGGGGAAACAGCTGAGAAGTACAGTGGTGCTTGAAAGTTTGTGAACCCTTTAGATTTTTCTATATTTCTGCACAAATATAACTTAAAACATCATCAGATTTTCACACAAGTCCTAAAAGTAGATAAAGAGAACCTAGTTAAACAAATGAGACAAAAATATTATACTTGGTCATTTATTTATTGAGGAAAATGATCCAATACTACATATTAGTGAGTGGCAAAAGTATGTGAACCTCAAGGATTAGCAGTTAATTTGGAAGTGAAATTAGAGTCAGGTGTTTTCAAACAATGGGATGACAATCAGTTGTGAGTGGACACCCTGTTTTATTTAAAGAACAGGGATCAATCAAAGTCTGCTCTTCACAACACATGTTTGTGAAAGTGTATCATGGCATGAACAAAGGAGATTTCTGAGGACCTCAGAAAAAGAGTTGTTGATGCTCATCTGGCTGGAAAAGGTTACAAAACCATCTCTAAAGAGTTTGGACTCCACCAATCCACAGTCAGACAGACTGTATACAAATGGAAGAAATTCAAGACCATTGTTACCCTCCCTAGGGGTGGTCGACCAACAAAGATCACTCCAAGAGCAAGGCGTGTAATAGTTGGCGAGGTCACAAAGGACCCCAGGGTAACTTCTAAGCAACTGAAGGCCTCTCTCACATTGGCTAATGTTCATGTTCATGAGTCCACCATCAGAAGAACTGAACAACAATGGTGTGCATGGCAGGGTTGCAAGGAGAAAGCCACTGCTCTCAAAAAAGAACATTGCTGCTCGTCTGCAGTCTGCTAAAGATCATGTGGATAAGCCAGAAGGCTATTGGAAGAATGTTTTGTGGACGGATGAGACAAAAATAGAACTTTTTGGTGTAAAAGAAAAGCGTCATGTTTGGAGAAAGGAAAACACTGCATTCCAGCATAAGAACCTTATCCCATCTGTGAAACTCGGTGGTGGTAGTATCATGATTTGGGCCTGTTTTGCTGCATCTGGGCCTGGACAACTTGCCATCATTGATGGAACAATGAATTCGGAATTATATCAGAGAATTCTAAAGGAAAATGACAGGACATCTGTCCATGAACTGAATCTCAAGAGAGGGTGGGCCATGCAGCAAGACAACAACCCTAAGCACACAAGTCATTCTACCAAACAATGGTTAAAGAAGAATAAAGTTAATGTTTTGGGATGGCCAAGTCAAAGTCCTGACCTTAATCCAGTTGAAATGTTGTGGAAGGACCTGAAGCGAGCAGTTAATGTGAGGAAACCCACCAGCATCCCAGAGTTGAAGCTGTTCTGTGTGGAGGAATGGGCTAAAATTCCTTCAAGCCGGTGTGCAGGACTGATCAACAGTTACCGGAAACGTTTAGTTGCAGTTATTGCTGCAAAGGGGGGTCACACCAAATACTGAAAGCAGAGGTTCACACACTTTTGCCACTCACTCGTATGTAATATTGGATCATTTTCCTCAAATAAATGACCAAGTATAATGTTTTTGTCTCATTTGTTTAACAAAGTTCTCTTTATCTATTTTTAGGCCTTGTGTGAAAATCTGATGATGTTTTCAGTCATATTTATGCAGAAATAAAGAAAATAAAGTAAAGGGTTCACAAACCTTCAAGCACCACTGTAAATTAGGGATTTCAGCTTCATTTTCCCACCACAAATGGATATTGTAACAGCAAATAAGGGAAGTGTCCAGTTTACATTTTAAACATAGCCTTTTTCTCAAGCTTACTGTAGAGGGTGCAGTTGAGCTGTAATGGAACATTTAACAACTGGCAGCAGTTTCAGTATTCTGTTCATGTTATCACTGGTATGGAAGGAGTTCAGACTGCTGCTGCTAAAGAGTGGCTGTTAAAGCATAATGGTACAAAAAACATACATGATTGAAGGTTCTCATTTACAATACACCCTCCACTGATTAGAGTGTATAGTTAAAGGGGTTTTGTACTTTGACCATTATAATTTCCCTGTTCAGCTTTTTCTGTGAGAATGAACTGAAATCATTATTGAAAAACAGTGAGAATTCATCCTCTAGGCATACAATTTGCCACACGTTTTGGGTTTGCATTCTTGAATGGAACATGTGACCATGCTCCAAGTTCAGGGTCATACTAGAATTTCTAGTTTTTGATCCTGGATTTAGTTAGTGACATGCATATTTAACTTTTTTTTACACAATGCTCATTTTTACTGGATGTATAACTGAAGCAATCCAGATGGAGAAAATAAATGCATGGGTACAGCAACAATACCTGATGTGAGAATCATTAGCCCCTCGCACACAAATTCTCTCCTAAAATCATGAGGAACAGCAAGGCAGCAGGAATCACTGTCCATATGCACATAGGGACATTCTGTGAGGGAGGAATGCTCAGCGTTTTGTTACTCATTTTTAGTTCAATTCATATTATGCCCAAAAAGTGGACAGCCAAGATGTATTGGTAATGCACCAGCGTCAAGTTTTCCCATTTAAGGTGTTTATAAAATGTTTATGAATATACAAGATGGTTCTTTTTTAAGTCCATATTTAAATGTATACTTTTTAAACAGTGCAACATTTTTTTTTTTTCTGTTTAGCTCCTAAAAAGCACCGGGTTCGATTCAGTAACATTATGGAGGTACGGCAGTTGCCTTCTACACAGGCCCTGGAGGCCAAATTGTCACGCATGGCCTACCCAGTGGCCAAGGACCATGAATCAATGCTGAAAACCGTGGGCAAGCTGACTGTGACTGAGGTGGCCAAAATCAGCTTCTTCTTCTGCTTCGTGGTAAGCCTCTGACAAGACACCATAAGCATCCTGATGGAAACTCCTGTTGTCCTGAGACTGGACACACGGTAGCACATATTTTGTCTTACAGACAAGTGCACATTTATCTGTGTCTTGCATACTTAAACATATTGATTGGGAAATATAGGCTAGTTAAAGTGTATAGCTGCATCTTTTAGCTGTGGAACTGCTGAGAAATAATAATGATTCGGTTCAAAGTCTGGAAAGGTGTATGTGTTCTAAGAACTGATTTTTTTTCATTTCATGCAACTCTTGGAGTGAAAAGTCCTGAAGTTCAGCACTGGTTTTGTCTTAATGTCATGTTTTACTTTAATTTTGGTTTACCTTCTCTGTTAGTGGTTCCTGGCTAATCTCTCCTACCAGGAAGCACTATCTGATACACAGGTAGCCATAGTGAACATTTTATCCTCCACCTCAGGTGAGTGAACACACCATACTAGATTAAAGATTGAAGTTGTGTTCTAATAATTATGTAAAAAGAAAAGTGAAAATAAGTAAATTAGCACCTAATGTCCAAAAATATGTTATAAATAACTGTGGCTACAACAAAACTTTCAAAATCTGCTCAACCTGTTTTTTAAGACAATGAAATGGAAAAGTTAACTGATAAAGTATCATGGCTGTTGTGCCTATACATACACATAATATTAGCAGTAATGAACTGCTAATGTGTTATATCTTTACCATCCTGTCCCATAATCCCCCAGGCCTCTTCACTCTAATTCTGGCTGCTATATTCCCAAGCAACAGCAGTGATCGGTTCACGCTGTCCAAGCTTTTAGCCGTGGTCCTAAGGTGAGATGATTTACACAGGTGGATTGGTCAATATATGTCTAATTCTTGATTCTGGTATAATATAGCATATACCCTTTGGCTCATGAACACTAATTCATTTACTTTTGTGTCATTGAAAAAAATGTAAGAAATGCATCATATTCACTGTAATGAGAGCAAATTCAAGGTCTTGCTGCTTTTGTGAATTAGCTGACATCACTATTGCCTTTGTTGAGGACTGTATTCTCCATTTGATTTGTTTCTCACAGCATGGGTGGGGTGGCTCTGGTGAGTCTCTCAAGCTCAGACAGCCCGGGTGAAAAAGGCGCTCTGGGTAATTGTTTCTGCATGTATAATTTCAGTGTTAGAGCTAAGGAGTACTGTCCATTGTTTGAAGTTGACAGTCCTTATAAGTGCATGCATAATAGATTCTATATTTTCTTGTGCATATGATGTTAGGTTGTTACTGTGACATCAGTCCAGATGTGATCTGGGTCCTTCTGGTGTACACCTTCAGAGGTGCATAAAAATGACACATTCCCAAATGTTTTTATACACATAAATGCTTTATAAACCTTTCTACCATATATCATGTCAAAAATGTACAGGAGGGGAAGATCATTTGGAAATTATGAAACTAAATGATGTTTACATTTTTTGTGAATACATATTGTTTGGGGATATTTTTCTCGGTTAATGTTCCCAGATGTTTTCCTTGTTAAAAACGTTCACCCTTTTTGTGTTCCATCCATAGATGAATATCTGTGGTATCTTGTTTTTCACTGTATATAGAGCAGAAATATTTTCTGTCATAATATAGTTGGTTTGTTTTATTTAATGAGTTGGAGCCACTGGGGACTGTGATTGGTTCTTTAGTTTCCCAGCTGAGACCACACAGGAGATATCCATCAAATGCCCTGTATATGCCAGTGTCTCTCAGCCTTCCTGCTCTGGGCACAGCTGATACCATTGATTTTAACCCCCCCATCCCACCCCTCACATGGAGGGCCACAGATAAAAAAGATTTATTGGCAAAGACAAGTCCAAAAGCTAGGGAAGAAGGAAGTGCAGGATCGATTAAAAAGGACTGGACTAGAGAACACACTCTCCCCCTATCTACTGCCAGAAAAGAAGAAATATTAGTCTGTGGCTAAAGATAGCAGGTGCAATTTTTTTCTTTCAAAATGGGAACTTTCATCCAAGGTATCCTGTCCATGGATGTCATGTCCTTCCAGTCAGTTACTGAATCCAGTAAGGGTTGGATTTGGTTTGGACATTGGGTTGTGTTTTTGATTGAGTCGAGGTTTGTGATTGAGTTTGTGTTGTGCCTGTGATTAGGGTTAGGGTTGGGGTGAGCCCGGAGCTGGGTTTGGAGCTTCAGTGAGTCTCATATGTTATTTCCAACAGTTTACTAAGGGCTGCCTGCTCTCTGAATTTCTCATTAGGGTTAAAACTATAGTTTCTGTGTCTAAGTTTCCTCTTTTTTTTTTTTTTTTAAAATTCTGATATTATCAGGTATCTGTAAATCATGAAATTATCTATACATCCTTTGTTTGTGAATACAGGTTCTCTCTGGGCACTGGCTGGAGCCGTCCTCTATGCTGTTTACATTGTAATGATCAAGCGGAAAGTGGAGCGGGAAGACAAGCTTGACATCCCTATGTTCTTTGGTATGAGATGTTCTATATCCGCGTTACAGAAACATTGAGCAAGATCAGCATTCTCAATCTTAATTTCGGCTTCAGCCATTATATGGAAGATAAGGAAACTGATGCAGGGTCATCTCTCTGGGATGAAATCTGTTGCAACTCTGGCAGTGTATTTTGGGTGCTGGCCCAGCTCTTTTGTTCAGTCTTTCTTATTTAATTAGTGCGAATGGGTTATTACTTAATTATAGTTAATGAGTCACACAGCTTGACATTTTCAAATGAGAACACATAACAGGTGATGATGTTGCCCTCTTATCTCTCACAATGTTTTGATCTGTAAGTGTTTTGACATATTTGTCTACAGTTGATTGAGTTACTGATGAACTCATTATACCTACTTAACTCACAATAATGAAGTCATTAATCATCATGCACTGGCAGCAAGTTAACAGATCAGAATCTCTCAGATCCAGGAGCACAGTAAGTTAAACTGGCCTGTAGGGTGCAGTGTGGGGACAGCAGTGGCCCAGCAGGTTTTCAGCCGTCTTCAAATTACCTGATACTGTCATATCTGGGGATGGAAGATAAATTATCTTAATTAAAATTTAAATAATGTTTTAATGATTAGTTGTATTAGGTTGTCAACTGATTGAAAACCTGCAAGTCTTCAGAATATATATTGAATATCCTTGCAGACTCTGCTACCCTCCAGGCTGTGCAGGCATGAAAGCTGGCCAAGGCCACATTATTACCAGTGCAATTGCTGAGGCCTTCTTGGACCAAGGCTAGGAAGTCTTGTAGACTGTGGTTGTCCTTGAGCTTTTGAAATAATCAAAGACTGTAAAGATACCGCAGTGTTCATTGTGATGGCATGTGACCTCTTCCCTTTTAGGATTTGTGGGACTGTTCAACCTCCTGCTTCTCTGGCCTGGTTTCTTCCTCTTGCATTACACCGGCTTTGAAGCCTTCGAGCTGCCTAGCAAGCTGGTGTGGATGTACATCATCATCAACGGCCTCATTGGAACAGTGCTGTCTGAGTTTCTGTGGCTCTGGTGAGTCAACATAGTGTTGTTTCGTTCAGCAGAGCAGCCAGTGCTAACAGCTTGGTTTGGCAGAGACTTGTAAGCAGACCAGTGTGGAGGCCATTGAAAGCTTCATGAAGAAAAAAAATCAAATGGCTCAAATCAGAAGCTAGATCAGCTATGGGCTGCTAGAGCCGAGGCTTCCAGCAGCACTGATCAAATTCAGATTTCTTTTTGAAGGCCAATCCAAGCCATGCAAAATCCTAAATGCTCTAATTAGATTGGTCAAGTCAGTGGATCACAGACAAAGCGGTTATGAAGCAGACATTTTTGTGGTCTGTGAAGCATCCTCTTTGCTCAGAAGACACCATGTTTGAAAATATGGAGCACAACAAAAGCCAACACCCACAGCTCTTATACGAATCTGGAAGTCTCGCATAGGGAGGATCAGCGGACCATTCAGTGTCATTCATTGCTAATCAGAAATAAAATTAGCACTGCAAGTATTTCAGATGCTTTGCTAGGTAGAAGTGAGCCTCCTCAAATGTATTTGCCAGTGTGGAGAGAGCAGGTCTCCTGAACATGACAGGATTCTTACAGACAGTTTGTGTACATCACACAGATGATAGAGTCATAAACTGGAGAGGTAGACTTCCCTTATCTTGAGGCAAAAAAGTACACCTATTTTATTCATGAAGTGTTTAAATTGCTGCAGCCAAACTTCCCTTTTTCTTGGCATATATTTTTGTAATCAAACAGGAGCTCCAGCATATAAACTACATCCAAATAGTTTCTTTTTGTACTCAGAACCAGCCCAGTTCTCCTGACACTTTTGTGTCTGTGGCATTAAATCATTCAATGGAACCCTTTTTAAATTAGAGCACACTTTGAGACATTAAATTTCTCTTCAGAATGAAGCCCCTTTTTAAAGTGGAGTACACTCTGCAGATGACTTTTTTTCTAATATTATATTGGCTCTTTTCACATAATGAACCTGAACAATTTTACTCTGCCATTGTCTTCTACATTAATGGCCCACAAAGATCTTTCCCTGTGTATGAGATGAAAAGGACTGAATTCACCAGCTTTCTCTCTGCTTTGATGTCATTAATAGCTCTTCAGCTCCAGTTTAAAATACAATTGAGATGCTTCTCTCTGTGTTACTGAAGCAAAGCACTATCTGATTTGTGTTAGTTTAAGTGTTATTGTTCATTTTTGCATCCAGACATGCAGTATTTTGAAACTTTGAAAAAAATATGCAATGTGTAAAGTTTATAAAATGGCCCCAATTTAAACCAATTAGAAATAGAGTATATATTATAAAATCCTTCGCATTAGTATATAATTCATTGTAACAAGAATGAGTTTGACTTGTAATGTTATCCTCAGCAGGTATAACATTTTCTGATGGAACCCTTAGTCCTCATTAGTCCAATCAATTTAAACTTTAAAATCTGGTGTAAAATGTATGTATTATTGCAGAGCACAATATTAATGCAGCCTCTAAATGAGGATTACTCAAGGGATGTGCATGTGTGACTTGCACCACAGACATGTTAATTCAGCATGATGAGGCACAGTGAATTCATCAGTGTTAATGGTGCTTTGAAGTGAGAATCACTCTATGCTGCAGACCTAGCGGTAATTTAGGTTTGTCAAGCTTTTGCAGTAAACTCCATTGTGTCACCTGTGTCTCCATACCAGGGGCTGCTTCCTCACCTCCTCGCTGATTGGCACTCTTGCCCTAAGCCTCACCATCCCCCTCTCCATTATAGCAGACATGTGCATGCAGAAGGTAAGGCAAGCGAAGTCTAGAGTGAGGAATGATAACTGTGAGTTATGGGGGGTTATTAGACCTATCAGTAGGAGACCAAGTGTTTGTGCAAACTAGGATGTGTTGAATAGTGTTAATTTGTGGACAAAAGTCTTTTGTTTTGTGGCACTTAGTCAGTGATTGACAGCATGTTGCGACTTCAGCCAATATGGGGTTCACATGACCTCAGTGTTCCATCACAGGCTACTTCTCCCTGAGCAGTTCTGTTAATGGCTAATGTTTTCAACTAATAGTATGTTATCATTGATAAAGTCCTAGTTAGTGATCGGATTATGTAATAGCTATCCTTGATCTACAGTACAGAATGAACTTTGGGATGGAATGTTGTGTGCAATGGCTGCCTTATCAAAGAGTAATGTATTTGTAATCATAGCTTGCTGTAACTGTGAAGCCTCTCTGAAGCCTATAGCTTCCAAACTCTGCTTCTTTTCATTCTCCAGTCAGCCAGCAGAGCTGCACAGCTGTTGTCTTGGCTTAGCATGCTTCATTTCCACAGATGACTTGAGAACTCACTACTCGCTGTTAAGAATAGCTTTGGAAAAACCCTAGGTACCACAACCTTTCTTTCGATGATGTCACAGCTCACCATACACTGCCCTGCAGAGCTGCCAGCCACACGAGTGGGCATGTTCAGGAAACAGTTTCTGACTGCAGAGCATGCCCTGAAAAATACTGTAGCATACTGTAGAATAGTCTGCATAGCAGGCCTACTGAGACCATTTGAATATTGCTTTACTGTCCTCTTCTCTTCCAGCACTTATTAAAAATTTTAAATTTCAAAATCAGTTTTGGCATTTTTCTTTCTATAATAAGGCAGGACAGCTGAGAGCTCAGTTGTCATTTGCAGCGAAGGCCCTGGGAATGGAAGTGAGTAGAGAATGTTGAAAAGTATGTAATAAATAGGCAGCATGACTGTGTGGCCAGATGTAGAGAGGCAGCCTTTTTGATGACCAGTTGTGAGACGGCTCTCTCACCTCCCCCCAGGCGCACTTCTCCTGGCTCTTCTTTGCGGGAGCCGTGCCTGTCTTCCTCTCCTTCTTCATAGCTGCGCTCCTATGCCACTACAACAACTGGGACCCAGTGATGGTGGGGCTGCGCCGGGTCTTTGCCTTCATCTGTCGGAAACACCGCACTCAGAGGTGAGGCAGGTGTCAGTGGGCATGTAGACAGAACATGTAGGCCTTTGCTCTTGTTTTTACACTTTATTGACTATTTAGTTTGTGCTGCATTCTTTGATTGCTTTGTAAGATACTCTCAGTAAGAGTGTTCGTTAAATGAACATATGAAAACTGAATTCAACAAAAAAATCATTTCGTGCAATCGGTACATATTTTTCATGGCTTGCTTACTTTCTTTTTTTTTTCAAACAAGGTAGATTCTGTCCACAGCAAGTATTGTAGCATGTAGAAGAAATCAGAATGCTTGTGTATCTAAATAGGGGATGCAGGGTGAAAAAATGTTTTGTAGTGGATGAGAAGCCCTCCCTTGTTATTTTTGTGAGCCAGTCAGAATAATTCTTCTCTCATGGAAAAGCTGAGCTGAGGTTCAGGGAGATTAATGACATGGATGTCAGCCAATGAGAGTGATTCTGGCTTCAGGGCAGGACTGGCATGGGTTGGAATTCGCTGTTGGGGAAAGTGCGAGATTGAGTGTGGTGTTTCCTCACAGATCACCGGAGGACAACGAGCAGTGTGAGAGTCTCATTCCCATGCACTCTGTCTCCCAGGACGACAGTGACGGCTGCTGTTCCTGAGACAGTGGCGGGGTGCAAGGTAGACAGAAGTAACCCTCCCTTCCCCCCCCCCCCCCCCCTTCACTCTTCCCACCTTTAGCATTGGCATGATACACCTTGTCTGTTACCCATTTTGCATTTTAGGAACAAATGGGCAACATATGATGGAAACTAATGAGATGGATGTTTTATTTTGTCAGCCAGTTAGACTGCTACTCACTGTGTTGCTGATTTTAAATTCTGCTGCACCATTTTTTCAAATCCTTAGGGGTTATTTTGATGACAAGGGATAATTTTGACAGAAAACAGTAGAGTAAAATGTTGCTTTTCCTATGTACCACTCAATAATTTAAGTTTTAAGGCAATTTTTCACATGGGCGTCAATCAAAAACAACACCCCTCAACCCCTAAAAATCACTCATAGGCTGCACAGCTGTGATTTATGAAGGTAAACAGCCAAGTTACCTGTTTTACACAGTGAGTGTTTTATTTTCATTTTGTTATACACCATTTATTTTCTTGGTATTTTTTCTAACCCTCTCAAAGATGGATTATGGCTTTCTTCCACTGGACGTGCCTGCTTTGTTTTTTGCGAGATTTGTTATTATTGTGGATATTGTCTCCAAAATGACTGTATTATTAGCTTTGGGTCACTGGAATCTCTGTTCAGTGTTAGTCAAGCCTGAAGATCATTGAAAAAAAGCAAAGAACACTTCAATTTCCCTGGGGGAGGTTTTCTGTCCTTTTTGTTATCTAGTTTTTATTTATTAATGTGTATGTGTGTGTGCGTCACAGTTAAGGAGTTACTCTTACAAAATACGTTGAGACTCAACTCTCCCTCCAGGGCTGCACTGGTCCAAGGGGTTCCTAGGCAGTCAGGCTGGCTTAATCCACATTCAGTTCCAAACTTTGGGGCAGAACATATGAAATGTCCCTGTTTAAGAATGGACAGGCAGTGCAATGACTTTTTATGATGTTATTTTTTTCCTTTCTCAGATGGATGTGACTATAGCACACGGCGATGTGACAATCTCCGCAGCAGCTGAAATGAACCCTTGATTCCCAGTGCCTCTTTTTATTTATTTATTAACAACTTTGTCTACAGCATCAAGATTATTAATTGATCCCTTTAAGAAGTTGCGCTGTACTGCTTGAGTTTGATGATATGCTGGAATTTGTCATGTTTTTTGACGTCTTTTTTCTTTTTTACATTTTTATTTTCATTTTTCTTATTTTCTTAATAGTACAAGGGTCATGATGTCCCAGCCTCTCATATGATTTTGAATGTAACAAGTAACACAATTAGTGTACCACTACACAATTTCAGAAAACACTAAAGCCCCTTTCATTTTTCTGGGCGGGGATCCCTGTCATCTGGCAAGCTCAATAGAAGAGAATGTCATGTGTAAACAGCGTGTAAATACATGAAGTGAAGACTCTTATCTTTGGCATTAAAGATACATCCCGAAAAGCATCCAACCTCGCTTTTTAACTGTAAACGGTACTATCACATAAGACTGTACATAATGTAAAAATTTTAAAATGAATAAAGTGTTATGTTATTGTGAAAGCAACAACATACTGTGAGACATCCAAAATCCATTCTACCTGGATGAAATAGCAGTAGGAGTCTGCATATTTATACACAGCAAAAGATTAAAACTCTGTTGTGCAATCAAGATGGACTTTTTCCTCCATTCCACAGGCAAGCATGTGTTGGGTTGACATGAATATCACTTCAGCCTGTAGCAGAATTAGCATGTCAAGCCAAGATCACGTACTGGTCCTTATTTTAAAATGTTTTGTACACTTATTGGCCTTCTTCTTGCTGCATTTCAAAAAGTTGAAATTCTTTTCAAGAAAGGAGCCCCTGTGTTTTCTTTAAGAAGCGGTGTCTTCCACTTCATGTGGTCCTCATTCCTCAGCCAGTTCAACTGAACTCAAAGCTCATGACACCCCAGAATTTTCATCTCACACACATAAAATGTGGCTATTGACATTAATGCTCTGTATTTGATCTAATATTTAAATATCATGAAATAGATCATTTCAGATGTCATACAGAATGTTGTACTCTGTATGCTTTACTCAAGTGTACTCAGATTTATTCTATATTAACTATGTAAGCATCCGTTTAATGTGGATTGTGGGGATATCATTGCCTTAGTTAATTCCTGGATTCTGTTTTCATGTTGTTAAACTAAACATTTTTCCATTCAAAATTTTATGCAGACATATTATTTTTGTATCAAAAAGGCACCAACTTTGTAGTGGTTAAGCACTTCATGTAAGTTAGAAGGACAATGCTTCTATCATTTGAGAGAGAAAATGTGATGTATCGTTTTTGTAATCTTTCAAAATGTAAGGTCGTGCAAATTCCCCTTAATTGCTGTTGTAAAATACTGGAAGAAAATGTATTGTATAAAGTGTATAATAACCCTGAAATTGTGTTCAAGCATTTTATGTATGGTAAATGTATGTTGTGAACCATGTTTTTCCACAATGGTGCTTCAATGTTTGTGCATAAATTACAAAGAAGAATGACTTTGAAGTCTCAGGTACTTAAGGGGAGAATTGAATGATTTTTTTTTTTGTTTGCTTAATCTAATCAAAGTCTTTTTGTTGTTTTGTATGCATATTTTTTAAATGTACAATGGATCTCCGTTTAAAGATGATTATGGCTTTCTTGCCATGTTTTGTAGCAGAAGGACAATAAATAAGAAAACTTATTTTTAAGGTCTTTGTGTTCACTGTTTATGTCCCTTTCTGAAGATCTTGTCACTCTTTCCCCTGCCTGCCTTTGTGTGATGAAAATCATTTTTGAACGATCTGCCAGTTTTCTCCTGCCTCCAGCCCTCCACCAGTTTTGATACAAGAAAAATTTCACATCTATAAAATGGAAAAAAAAAAGAAAAAAATCAGCCCTGAAATCAGTGTGGTTTTGGCACTATACTAAAACCTTGCAAAAACATATTCCATATTGCTGTATGCCTCTGAAATGGTCAGTGCCTTTTAAACCTGTCTATTACCAGATGATTGGATGTTTTATGGGATTGACAGACAGGTGGAGTGAAAATTTGGCAGCCCATGTTGAGCCCATATCTTTTAAGTGTTAAAGTTTGAAGGTTTAAGTTTGTGTGCTGCTGTGTGTCAAGCGTGTAGTTGTATATTTTTTTCCTGTGTGCTTTTGGTATGGTACAGTGCTGTGACAAAGAATTTCCTCCTAGGGACAATTAAGTATAACTAACTAATGGTTTTAAAATTAACCAACATTATGGAAGTTCACCATGCCAACACCAAAAATTGTGTTTTTGTTTGGGATAAGCCACTCAAATTTTGGGCCTAATAGGTTAAATAGAGAAAACCACTAAAACCAGCAGTAACAGAGTAGCTGCTTCTCCCTCCAACTCCAGTAACTCTTTTTTTAACCATCATATTTTTCTTAGCCAGCCCCAAAGGTAATACCATTTTACAAATGGTGAGTATAAATCACTCCATGTGTATTTATATGTTGATATACATAATCTTCCTGATTATCTGTTTATCTCCATTTATACTATACTGTGTTATAATATGCTATGCTAAGCTATGCTAT
This sequence comes from Albula glossodonta, assembly GCA_019788955.1. Classification (NCBI taxonomy): domain Eukaryota; kingdom Metazoa; phylum Chordata; class Actinopteri; order Albuliformes; family Albulidae; genus Albula; species Albula glossodonta. Next base: position 23,107,106 of record JAFBMS010000009.1, read on the forward strand.
ACTGTAATGTAATGTGATATAATATGTATATACAGAGTTAATCGAGCCTGAAGCAGAAACATCGCTGGGATGAATACTAAAGTCAGGAAGATTGCATTGAATTATGGCACATGTGCTGTAATTTTTCTGATTTGGAAGACATTCTAGACAAGCCTGCCACCTTTTCCATCCGCCCGCATATATACACATGGGCATATAACGAATGAATGTGTCACTCAATACAATACAATCACTCAGTTTTACTTTTTTTATCCCAGTTTGCAATGGTTAATTGTGTTTGCAAGTCTGTCATCAACGCAGGAGAGTGCAGGCAAGCATATACTCTTCTCAAAAGCATGTTCTTTTCACCCTGCTCCATTTCTTCCTTCAGTCAGTGGGCTGAGGTGTGCAGTAGTTGTGGCCACATAGGCCAAAATCTCTGCCTTTGCTGCAGAGACATATTAGCCACTCTTCGAACTATTTTTCATCAATGTATGTCTTTATATAATTGTGCTTGTCCATGTGTGTTTATAGCCCAAACTGTACAGGATGGGAACAAGAACACTTGTGTTTGCTGAAATTTGCATTTTGTTGGGAGTACAATCTGTTTTGGTAGCTTATGTCAGAAAACAGCTGCTTGCATCGTAATGTAAGAGCTGCTGGGAACTCTGAACTGTGTCTAAGTGTTGGGAATAGTGCAAAGGGAATAGTACCAATAGTTGTGGAGAGCACACTGCTGGGACTGAAATGCGGTCTGGCAATTACAATAGAAAAGGTGTTTCAGATGGCAATCCAGCAGGTTCAATCTGACATAGGTCCGTGTTGTTGTATACTGCACAAATTTCTGCTGTTTATAATGTAGTCCTTTTAAATTGTTTTCAGACAACATGCATCCTCCCTGTTCCAGACGAACACCTTGTACAGATCTTGATTAATTGTGATATGAAAGCTGTTAACCCCAGTCGTTCTGTTTTTTGATTGTGCACGGTGTCCAATCATTTGTTGTTGACATAACCTTCAAGTGAGGGGATTAGGTCATGAGGAATTTTCCTGGCATTGTTGGAAATATCATCATATCATAACAATCTTTAGCGTCCACATTTCCTGATGTCGTTCCTTACTATGATCTGAATGCTAATCCCAATACAGTGACACCATGTCACTGTTAATCTGTGGGATTTATTTAGTTCCTGTCTGCAGCCCAGTAACTGAGGATTTGGTATAAGTAATGGATATTTTTACTTCACCTGTCATGATCTAAAACCACTTTGTAGTCATTAGAGGAGATGCAATTTGAATGCCATCAACGTGAAGCCACTTGTTTCTCCCTTTTCTGTAAGATCCTTCCCACAATCTCATTTATGAAGATCTCAGCAACACAAGACTGTTGTTGCTATGTGTATTGACATTGGCACCCCAATTCAGAAAAAATAGGTAATTTTGGAAATAGTCTCTTAGTACTGTACTGGTTATGGTATTGAAGGTTTCTTTCTACCAGTGTCTCTGTGAATGCATTTTCTATCATCTATAACTCTTGCATATAACCTATATGCTTAGGGTTCATATTCACACAAACACATCCTTAAATCGGTAAACTACTCATATGTGGTACCAGCACACTATGACACAATCTTCATCTGGTGGCTTTAGCCCTTAAGAATATTAAATACTTACAAAGACATCTCTCTTTTGAGCCTTTCGTGAAAATGCAATTTGAATTCCTTTTCAATATGCACTTCTATTTGATCCAGTGAAGGACAGCAAATTTGGTATCCAAAAGTAGCAAGAGTTGGTTCTAATGTATAAGAGGATCTTTAGTTTTGGAGTATTTTACAGGTTTTCTGCTGGGATTGGAGATTGAGAGAAAGCAACAGAGATGGAAATCGAACCAAATACACCAAAATCCACACCTATGGCTGCAGCATTGTACAATCATGTTTTGGGTAGCTGGCTCACTAGAACCCGCTCAGAACAAGCATGATGAGTTGTTTTCAAAGGACTGAATGAAGGTGCTCACAGATGGGAAGCATTTAGTCAATAAAGCAAACACAATAAGTGCTAGATTTGGAGATTTCACTGCAGAAATTAGTCATTCTGGTCTAGAGGGATTTTGGTCAGAACAGGCATCCCACTTGGCCCTGAATTAGATGTGTCTCTTTGAAAAAGCAAATCTCCTCAGCCCTGGGTTTGGAGAATCAGAAAGCAATGTAACTGAAACATTTGGCCACATATCGGTCAGGACCTTATAGCCCAAGATGAGAGGGACAACCGTATCATGAAATGTGTCAGCAGAAAGGCAAATATGTGATTTCTAGCAGTGTCCTGCAGCAGGACATCATGCTTACATTTAAACATAGATTTTGGCAACCCCCGTTTCCTTTGATGATTTAGCTCATCAAATGAAATTTTTAATCACTTTATTCTAACATAAACATATCACTACAGTAACTGTGTTTGATTGTATTTGAATGTTTAACTTTTTCAGTTGAATCACACCACCTTGGTTGTGGTTTATTTTTATACAACTGACCAGTTAATTTATTCATTACAGGTTACAGCTTTGAATGGCATATTAATATTTGAATGACACAGTGTGTTCTTATCACTGTTCCTGTATCAGTGAGCAGTGTCATCAGTGAAAAATGATTTCTGCAAACATAACATCGGTTGAGTGACTCATTACTCCATGCTCCAGCACCATGACTAACTTCTTCCACAATAAAGATTCATTTAGTTGTTTGGAAACCACTTATGCGGCTACAGAGACCCAGAAATCCATGCTGTAGATATGAACCCTTCGCTGTTAGGAAGGCAAGATCATTTATTCATGCAGCATGGAGAGGGATACACATACTCAATGTATCTGCAGGTCTCTGAGAGACAGTTCCTCTACAGAGATCTTTTGTAGGTTAAACATGCATATCAATAGGACAACAGGAAACAACAAAACTTAGCTAGAGTGTTAATCCCAAAAAGATATTCTGACCTTTTCTGCTCTTTGCCAGAACCTAAAATCACAATTGTGCTCTGCGGTGTTAAAAACCAGAAACTGCCTTTCAAGTCCAGCAGCTAGTTAGTGCAGTTTCTATGTGTTGATGTCAAACTTGGTTCAATCTTTCATAACCAAAAATATTTCCCAAAATTTCTTCTAAGCAGTTTTAATTTGAACAGAGTCCACACTCATATACAGCATTCTGAAATTGTATGTATTAGTTTGTGGTGAATGTAGTAGTTTGTTTCTATGTGTCTTTTTATTTGATTTTATTATTTTTTTGTACATGGCACTTTTTAGTTGTAAATGTCCAAACAAGACAGCATTGTTCCAAATTATGCCTTTTTTCCTCTTCCAGATGATTACAATAGTTTCAGCATGTATCATTATGGCATAAACTTCAGATTTTGTGTCACCCTTTGTCTTTGTCTTTCACATGCCATTTCCCCTTATTATTGTACGATTGAAATGCAAAAGAGGAGCTGTTGTTTATACAAATTATGCATAATCAGCACAATTAAGGCACATAATGATAGATCATTAGGGAAGAATAAAAAGCTAAAATTAAGAGACTGTGGCAATTATCCTGCACAAATAACCATAATGGATTTAGTCTGCTCTTTACCAAGATGGCACACCTGTATTGAGATAATATGCAAATTGCAATCAGCTCTCAGGGTTTGAGCCACGTTCCATCTGAAAGCTTTTTTAGAACTTTATAAACAGGTCCTCATCTCATTTCCCCAGCTCTCGCAAGCACATGTAAAGTACCCAGTGATCCACTTTTTTGCCGCAGAGTGGCAGAGTACAGTAAGCAGACATTGCCCTTATAAAGATATCACTCAAAACCTTGCTTATTGGAATGGACACAGAGAAATCTAAAAAAAAATGTATTTACTTTGGTAGTTTAAAGGAGTGTGGGTTGTCTGTTTGATTTAGCTTTTTTCTGTTTCTTCATACTGCATCCCACCTACACTGTGAGATTAGACATTAAGGAAATGCTCAGAGCTTTGCTTTTCAGACCAAAGTAAAGAACGTGTTATTGTGACTACAAAGTTTCTGAACCATTTCCAAACATCCTCCTTTATTTGAACTTTTAAACTTCCTTTTTTCAAGGAAGTAAATGTGTTTTTCTCTAATAATTTGTACAATTGCAACACAGGGGTGCACTATAGGCGAGGGCAAAACTAACTAAACTTTTAATTGTTTAATTTTGCCCACAGCTTTCTGTTGCCATGCTTTGATAAAGTTACACTGGTGCCAATTGCACTGTATCAGTATACATTATCTCCTTTATAAGAGAACTTAGAGTTCAAACTACTTGGTCTATTTAATGCCAATTGTAGGTGGCCATATTGTATTGCCTAATCAATAGATCAATAAATATCTTCCTTTTGAGAAAGAATGGCCTTTAAATCCTGGAAAACCTGATGGGAACAGTCATTAAAACCAATGTTTTCATTTTGTTTCTCACCTGGAGTGTCCACCCTGCTTTATACAAGGGATACGTCACCCTTGCAACTCATCCATGATATTGACATTCCTGTTAAACTAACTCAGAGTTCAGACCTCCATAATGATAAGGGTCACAAACACAGCCACTCCTTTTATGGGTGTTTTTGGTTTAATGCTTAACTTCCCCAGCCCCATGAGAGGCTGAGAGTCCCTGCTGTCTCGTCCCTGCCTGCTGACTGTCACAGAGCAACCTGCTACATGTCTCAGACCACAGCCTGTGCAGTGTTTGGTTTAGCAATTGGAACTAGGAAGTGGAAGCAGGGGTATTAGTCGTGCAGTAAGTTTACTCCCTGGGGTCAAGCAGTACAATACAAGAGGTGAAGAGGAGGAGAAAGAGGAAGGTGGGATCCATTTGGCCACTCCTCAAGTCAGCCTGTGCCAGAAAATAAAACAAGCACTCCCGGATTCCCCTTTCACTTTGTAGTTACATCTCTGTACTGCTTACCATAGACAACATGCAGGAATATCAGTTACATTTTTAATCCCTGTCCCCTGTGATATAATATCTTTGTGTTGTCAGATGGAGAACGAGAGCACTGAAGAGCTTAAACTGGAGAACTGGAAGGAGTTGGAGCAGCCAAGGGGTGTGAAGGTATTTCTGACCATTCTCTACAGCGTCATGCTTCTGATGGGGATTGTTGGTAACAGCATCACCATCAAGGTCAGCCAGGTCCTGCGGAGGAAGGGTTACCTGCAGAAGAATGTCACCGACCACATGGTGAGTCTGGCCTGCTCAGACCTCCTGGTGCTGCTGATCGGACTCCCCGTGGAGCTTTACAGCGCCATCTGGTTCCCCTTTTCCTCAGCATCTGGCAATGCTTCTTGCAAGGTTTACAACTTCCTGTTCGAAGCCTGCAGCTATGCTACCATCCTGAATGTGGCTACCCTGAGCTTTGAACGCTACATCGCCATCTGCCACCCTTTCAGGTACAAGTCCCTGTCAGGCGCACGCACGGTCAGGCTCATCGTCTTCGCGTGGATAGCCTCAGCGCTGGTAGCACTTCCGCTGGTTTTTGCCACTGGCACCGAGGATCCTGCTGACATCTTGGACATTGAGAATGACACCTCACTTGCAGAGGGTGTGCGAAACCTGACATTCTGCACCAACCTTAGGGAGGGGTGGGACATGTACAGGTCCAGTGTCTTCGTAGCGTTTGTGGTGTACGTCATTGTCCTGGCCAGCGTGGGGTTCATGTGCAGGAGCATGATTCATGTTCTGGCAGGAACCAAGGGCCCATCAGCCAGACCAGATGCCAACAGCATGGCAGCCTTGCCCAAGCATGAAAGTTCAAAGTCCAAAGCTGCCAGGAAGCAGACGATCATGTTTCTAGGTAGGTGTTTTCATTTTCAAGAATTACGCTTTCTTTTAGTTTATTGCTTCCAACAATGAAAAATTTTAACCTTTTGTATGTCTGAACACTGAACACACAAATAATACATTGACAGCATAACCATAGTGTTAGCTGACTTCTGCTTCTTCTTCTCATTTTAACCTATCTTATCTTCATGTACCTGTCAAATGTTTTTTTATTATTTATTTATTTGTGGTAAGGGGCATTTTAATCTTATGATATAACTAAAACACATTTTGTCTGTAGACTTTCAAAGTTTTTTTTCAGTTTTTTTCAGTACTAAAACATCAGTGACACTAGGTTTGAAAGGAGAACTTATTCTTCAGCCAGTGAGCAAGAGCTTCAAAGCAATTGTACTGCTGTTATATTTATGAGTAAACACAACAAGTCCTACATTGAAAGTTTACCAGTGTAAATGCCAATGATGACATGAGAATGATTTATAAATGTGCATTGAGTTTAATGCAAATGACAATAAGGTTTCCAAATAAGAAATTCAGTATAGGACTAGGTTTAAACAATGGGAGCACGCCTTTTGTGTTATGAATACACTTTCCTAACCACTATACCACAGCGCTTCTCATGTAGCTGTGGATCAATTTGCATCAAGCCTGTGCACCCACTTATGTTCACCAGCACACATTCTATGGTTTCAGTAATGCCTTTTTGTGGGCAACTTTCCCTTAGGGCTTTATGGCAAATTGATGCCAGCGGGACCTGTTAGCACTTAAGTATGCAGTCAAGATCTGTTTCTGTCAAGCCTGCCACTCTGGTGTTTACTTAAAATTGGAAATATTACCCTCACTCCACACTGAGGATCCCTGCCAAGAGATATATTGAAAATATTTGGAAGTGTTTTGATGATTTAAATGTCGCATCTCCTTCATGTGACTTCAAAATTGGACTTCTGATTTTTCCTGCTTGTTACTTTTGTAGGACTTGTATTCAAAGTATTCAAATTGCATGTTTATTGTACATGGTGTTATCTCAACTGCTTGTACAGTACACATTGCCTGGAACAAATGCAGCACAATGCAATAAGCACAGGCCTGAACTGAACAGCCTTGGCTGTGCATGGAACTTGCTTGATGAGGTTCAGTTAAGAGTGTGTTGTGATGGTGTCTGCACTTTGCTTGAAGATGATGTTGATTCTTTCACTTCTCTTTGACCAGCATGCTCTCCTCAGTTTATGTCCAGATAACAAGCCATTTAACAATCTGAACTTGTTTTGGAACCTGTACCAACAGTTTGTGCTGGTACGCTACTTGCTGGTACACTGCAGTAGTAATGAGAGTATAATTATTGGCACTGATGTTGGTAATTTTTCTTCAAAAACGTTTTGTATCTAGATGTTTTTTAATTTGTTGTACCCAAGGATTTTTGAACACAGAAGGGTTTTCTCTTACCTGGCAAAGGAAAAAAGAAACACATTTTTACATATAAACATCTCCAGAACACATTTAATGTATTTAAGTTTTAGATCAGTAAGTTAGTAAAAGTAATACTGATGTTCTGCATGTAATGTCAGCCAACCTTAAAACCTTAAATGTGAACTCAATGATATGGATTACTGAACAAACAAGTTGATAATCATCGCAGTTTGATTTTGACTTTGGAATCTGTTGGGCTGCAGAGTGGTTATGTGGCAAGGAAACAGCTTTTAATTAGTCTTAGGTTGCTAGTTCAAATCCCCAGTGGGCCACTGCCATTTTACCCTTAAGCAAGGTACTGAATTCATTCAGTAAATAGCCAAATGCAGCACATAAATTAATAGTAATGGATGAAATTTGAGCTGTGTAAGTTACCCTGGTTTGGGAATCTGCCAGCCAGATAAATAATTAATGAGAAAACTTTAAGCACAACAGTTTAACTCCCCGTTTATGCAGATGGTTAAAATAAAGATCCCAAGAGTCTATCCATGCATGGACAGAGTTGGTGTGTATGCGGATACACAGTATTGTCACTACATGTATTTAGATTCCCATGATAATCGTTTGCTAATAGACAAAACATTTCAGCCTAAAACAGTAGTCAACATATATAGTAACAACCTTTCATAGGAAAAACAGCGTAATACTAATAATAATAATAAGTCATTTTTGCAAGATGCAACACTTAAATGTTGTCAATGTCTTTTTTTACCAACTAGATAAGTCAAATTTGGGTCCTTGGGCTTTCATGGGTCATTACAAATTCAGAGGATGCTCGCTGACATGAAATTCCCCACAGCAACTGTCAGTCACCTTTTAAATCAGTGTGCTTTATTACTGTGTCTAAAAAATCTCTTTTTTTAGATTGGAAACAGCTCTCCAAACCTCCTTCACCAACAAACCCCACCACCCTGTAATACTCCAATCACTCGAGACAAAAGCGGTCCAAACATCGCTTTGAAGAACTGCGATCAAACTGATTGCAAGATATTGATTTCAGTCCTTAACAGCTTTGCTGTTGCTAGGCAAGTGGCAGGTGGTGGTATGCTGCCAGTCTTAATGTTTCATTTGTTTTCAGCAATGTGATTTAGCTGCTCTAATCAGTGAAGCTGCGCAACATAACGGGGTAAAGGTAACATTCAACATAGGGGATATGAAGTATTATTGATTGGCCTTTGCCCAGAGTGCAAATTCTTGTATAGAAAAATAGGTACAGGGCTACTTTTTCCCGGCTGTAAAGTTGTACTTTGAAGCTTCTCACTGAGAGTCCAAAAACAATTATTGACAGCCCACTCACAACCATTGCAGATTAAAAATATGAAATGAAGCCTCCAGACTGAAAAATTCCCAAACATTTTTAAGCAATGTTCTGGTGATTTACCCTGGTTTTCCTTCATGGGATTAAATGAAGTAAGATGTCACACTAACTTAAATACATTTACGGTAAATGTAGATGAACCTTATTTAACATTTCTGAGAGACTGCCATTGTTTCATCTGAGGGTACATGTTGCTCTTCACCACAGGAAGTGAGTATGCTAACCATGTGAGCTGTCATGGAACAAACTCTGTCTCCTTACACATAATGGAATTTTATTTTGCCCAGTCTTTCTCAACACACTTGATCTTTCGAAATGTTCATCTTGCTTGAAGAGTCATTATTTATGATAGGAAAGTTTGAATTCTCAACTCTCTGGATCTTTCGTAATGTTCGTCCTGCTTGAGGAGTCATTATTTATGATAGGAAAGTTTGAATGTGCCTGATAAGAGTACCAGGATAAGGATTCTATTAGTTTCCAAGCTTATAATGTAAATGATGTGTAACCTCAGTTTACACATTCTTACCAATATGTAAAACATCCTGCATATTCTTTGTGGGTGTAAGTAGCTCACATTCATGAGTAATTCAGGGGGGACATACTCTACTCACCTTGCATTAATCCTTGTTTTTTTTTTTTTTTTTCAGAATAACTCATTCACATTTTTCCCAGAATAAGTCATTCAAATCCAATCAGTGATCACTCACAATGTACTGTGTAATGGCTTATGACTTAGTGCATTCATATGTATTAAATTTATGTAAGCATAAGTCTTTGAAATAAAACATATAAATAGGGATTGTGTAGTTCTGTCTTTGGCTTTCAGATTGGTTTAGAGAAGGATGAGGACCCAGGTTAGGAGTAAGGAATGTAAGTACTAGAAAAGGTTTGTGTCATTCAGTCACTATATTGAAATGAATGCAGGTTTGTGTCATTCAGTCACTATATTGAAATGAATTGAAATGAATTGTACTAAATACTCCATAGACTCCAGAATTATTCAATACAATTCAACAATACCTTGGATGTTTTTTTAGAATACAGGATATTTTTAAACAGTCACTGTTTGAATGATTTGCCTCAGAGTGAGAGAAAATAAAAACCAAAACACAATTGCTTGATGTAGGATTTGCTGCTTTGCCACATCTGTTCAATGTGCAGATGGAGGCATTCCTAGCAGCAACATCACAGATATCACCAGCGCTTCAGTTAAGAAATGTTCCTATTGTGATGGATGAATTTAGCAATTTCACTACCTCCCCTGGAAACCCTTATCTGATTAAGTTTCTCTCACATTTTCTCTGACAATATAAATGGAAATGTATGAGCCAAAAACAAAACAAATGATGACGATGAAAACAAACATTCACTTCTGTAAACAATTATTCTTCTGCAGATCAATGAAAAATATTCTGATCCTTTTTAGACTTTTAGAATATATGATACATTTTGTGATATCGACATACTAATCAATGGAGGTGCATATCTCCAGTTTGGTAAACAGAGCACCTTTGTTCCATGACACAATTATCCATTGTGTCATGGAACAACAGCAGTGAACAAGTTTTCAGCAATTTGGGACCATGGCAAGAATTCCACTTCCTTAAAATGAAAAAATGGCAATGTTTCCTCAGGTCATTCATGGCATTCACATGACAAGTATCATTGTATAAATATTTTTGTGATTAAGTCCTAAATGTGTTTCATTGCCATTATAAAAAAATGAAATACATGACATTCTAGAAAGGCTGTCAGTATAATGTCTTTGTGCACCACTGAGATGTCTGAGTTTCATGGAGGTTACATTCAATTACATATTTCCAATGGCATTCTGTGTCCCTTCTCTGCCATAATTATGTCTTTAAATTGGGGAGACGATGAGTTGCTCTCTGGTGCCCTGATATAATGTTTGCATCTGCAAATGATAACCTTCAGACTTAGTGTTCACATTGTTAGACCAGTGGTTCTCCACCTTGGTCCTGAGGGACCTCTGTAGCCGGTTTTTTATTTTTGTGTCTCTTTATTAGTCAAGCTGATTGAACATATTCGTACCTTAAACTCATTAACAAGCACAATGCAGATTTGGCTTATTGCCATTTGCTTTCCCTTATTTTTCAGTATCTTGCAAGCGACTTCAGGGAATAGCGGCCTCATTTATCAACCATGAGTATGAAGATTGATGTATTTAAATTGTGCCTGCCCTCTGTTCTATGGCAGCTTTGTGATTTTTTATTTATTTATGTATTTTTTTTGTAACGTGAACACAAAATACATGATGAGGAGTGTAGAGACTATCCAGAACTGCATCAAGCCTGGACACTCATTCCATGACTTGGCATGTTGTTACCTGAAAGCTCATTGTCACTCCACCCATTATAGGATTCTAAAACCTCATTCTTCCATCACCAAATAAGACAATAAAAAATGAAAACTTCTGACCCGAATAATTAAAAGTAATATAATGTGAATATGAGACATTTATTTGTCATGGTATGAATAACTATTTCTGTGTGTGACTGGAGAGGGTAAATCATTCCTCATTATATTTTAAACGTTTCTCTGAAACAATCAGCAGCCTTTTAGCAGCAATGCAGGGAATGCAACTGTGGTTGTAACAAATATCAGCTTTCACAGTGGTCTCCCAGGACTGATGCTTTGAGCCCATAACCTTCAGAGATATAACAAGTGTGCAAAATGGGGTGCGAAATACTTGTTTAGTTTCAAATATGAAACTCAGTTATTTGCCACCCAGTGGGTACTTGTTCATTGTAAAGAGATGAAACATTTGGCTAAATATCAGGAACTGTAAGATTTCAAATGTCTTACAAACATTTATAAAGATTTAATTAAATGGTTAATAGAAGACAAATAATCTACTGACAGCCTGTCAGTTATCATTGTATTATACACCTCATATAACAATTTTGATCAATATGCAGGGAGAGAATTTCAGATCAACAAAATCACAAGTTGCTACAATGGTAAGGCAGTTTTGTAGGAGGTTACAAAAGTTTAAGAACAGCTCAGTTCAGACTTGTTACAACTTTACCAGTTAAAGTTCATGGTGCCTGCTTTGCATCACAGTAGACTTGCTGGAAACCTTCCCAAGGCAGGGTAAAGGGGGCCTGTTCATCTGAAAGGAAGCATTCGAGCTGTGTGCGATGAAAGAATGTGGAATGACACCACAGCTGTTCCTCAGAGCCGTGCACTGTGAGTGTGGAATGGCACCACAGCTGTTCCTCAGAGCCGTGCACTGTGAGTGTGGAATGGCACCAGAGCTGTACCTCAGAGCTGTGCAATGTGAGTGTCGAATGGCACCAGAGCTGTACCTCAGAGCCGTGCACTGTGAGTGTGGAATGGCACCACAGCTGTTCCTCAGAGCCGTGCACTGTGAGTGTGGAATGGCACCACAGCTGTACCTCAGAGCTGTGCAATGTGAGTGTGGAATGGCACCACAGCTGTTCCTCAGAGCCGTGCACTGTGAGTGTGGAATGGCACCACAGCTGTACCTCAGAGCTGTGCAATGTGAGTGTCGAATGGCACCAGAGCTGTACCTCAGAGCCGTGCACTGTGAGTGTCGTATGGCACCAGAGCTGTTCCTCAGAGCTGTGCACTGTGAGTGTGGAATGGCACCAGAGCTGTACCTCAGAGCTGTGCACTGTGAGTGTCGTATGGCACCAGAGCTGTACCTCAGAGCCATGCACTGTGAGTGTGGAATGGCACCAGAGCTGTTCCTCAGAGCTGTGCACTGTGAGTGTGGAATGGCACCAGAGCTGTTCCTCAGAGCCGTGCACTGTGAGTGTCGAATGGCACCAGACCTGTTCCTCAGAGCCGTGCACTGTGAGTGTGGAAAAGGATTTCATGACTGCTACCTGCTTTTCTAATTCTCTTCACTGCCTGGGGGCCTCAGAAGCATTCACGGGCAACCAGACAGTGTCGACACTCACCTTTTAAAGCACATTCAGTGTTTTTGAATGACAAAAGGAATGAGTCAGTATTCATCCTGATATGCTTTTCTGCATTGCTTTTCATTAGCAGTTTAAATTGTAGATGTCACCATTGTGGAGATTTCAGGCATAGTGGGGAAGGTTTCGTTTTTGCTACTCTCCATCAGGGTAAGGCATACACTGATAATGGAGTGTGGTATTTCCTGTTTAAATGCTTTGAAGGAGTCTTTTTCAATTATATTTTCAAAGGATGCATGAGAGAGAGAGAGAGAGAGAGAGAGATGCACTGACCTGCTCTACTCCAATATTCAGAACCGCTCTTCATCATTTTCCATATCAAATACACATTCCTATTATTGTTTCTCTCTGACTCTTGAATGCATTTTATTGGTATAAGTAAAATTATGTGGGAAAATAGAAAAGAGACCATGTGTTCTATGGGTTAAGGAAAGGCTGGTAGCATCCACCAGTTCAATTATGACCTCTGTCTCAGATTGAACATAGATAGATGACGCTTCACCAACCCTGCTGCCATCGCTTTGGGTGATTTCTTTTTCCATTACCAAAACTCAATTGTTCCTCCCTTCATACTGTATCCACTGTAACTATAACTAAAAAAAAACAGTTTGGCCTGAAATTTTTGTGGTGTTAGATTGTTAGATTGCGGAGGTCAGTCATATATATATATATATTTTTTTTTTTTTTCTTTTTTTTTTTTTTTTTCAAAAGGTGGATGTATCGGGGTCCCTAAGAAACTGGGGGGGATGTATACCCCCCATCCCCCCCGCCATCTGCGCCCCTGGTGGAGGTGGTTTTCCAGGCTCAAATATCTAGCAATGTGGCAGTACACCACTGAAGTTTGCTTATAATGTCTCAAGTGAGGACAGCACCTTGATGTGGCCATCCATAGTATGGTGGTTCCAGGAGTGGTGTAACAGTTGCATCTGCACCTGGGTCTGTGTGATTGCACTGTAGTCAAAGACAAAATGTCTGAACACCTGACGTGCTCCCTCACGTGGATGTTTAAATAATAAAGTAAGTGAAGAATATCAAATTGTAGTTATCTCAAAAGAGGTAGAAGCCACATACAGAGCAAACAAGCAAACAATAACTGACAATCAAAAAATAATTTACTTGGCTGTGTGATAGGTCATCATAGATTGTTGAATATATCATAATTAGAAGAACTCTTCATTGATTGGTTGTTTGTTTCTCCCTGTTTGTTTTAAGCGCTGTTTTGGCATTCCCTCATGCTTACTGATCAGCCTGAAAGTAACCTATCGGTGCCTCACATTTTTAATTTTTTGTCATCAGTTGTCAGGAAGCTTATATCACAGCACCAATTTTATTGTATAAAAATGTCCCATTTCAGAGTTATGACCCTGGGGTCAAGGTGTCGATCAGTGGAGTGTATCTGTGTAATTTCTCATTATGAGTGAATATAAGAAACATCTAACAATAAGAAAGCATCATTGTTGAGATAAATCATTCAGTTATGTTAATGTCAGAAAGAACAACTCCATCATTGCCTTGATGGATTCTAGATTTCTCATGTCCTAATAGATGCTAACTATAGATTTTTATATTTTATATGAAAATAAACTGTGAAATAATTTCAGACTGACTGCATAGACATTTACATATTTGCTCTCTCTCCCAAATCCTCTCCAAATGAGTCCTCTTAGAAGGAGTGTAAAGCAGCATAAACCAGATCCACTTCAGTTCAGGCATCCAGGCTAAACCATATTCTAATGAGACACTAGCCGATTCAGAGTTCAGCTGTCTCTCTCCCACTAATCAAAGTGTCCAACTGCCTGTGGCTCTAAGAAAAGTGCCCCTCAGAATCTGGTGGTGGGCATTCATAATGAATATGAGAGTTTCTTTGCCAGGGGCCATGAAGTATTTTACACAAGTTTCACATGGTAGAGTGTAATGTTGTTTCAGCTTGAATGCATTGCATTAGAAATGAACACCCTCTAGCTAGACAGACAGAGAAAGAGATGCATTTGTGTATTTGGCATATTTTCATGGTCTTTGTCTTCTCTTGACCTGGGGGCACCTGTGTAGAGAATCTACAGGTTTTAATTATCTGTGGGATATAGTCGTTCTACCTTTTTCTCATGAGTCAGAGTATTCAAATGTGTCACTAATGGAAGCAAAATCACTTTTGAAGCAACTATATTTTACATACAAATTGTACTTAAAAAGGAGTTTCACGTTGCTTTGATAGATAAACCCTATTTTGAACCAGGGTAAGTAGTTGATCCCAGAATTGCAGGTGCATCAGTCTTGGAAATGGCAAAAAACAGGAGCAGTATGTAAAATCATGACATATGAGAACAAGGAAAGAACAAAAGCGGTTACAATTCAAAGCTTACCAACAGGTGAGTGCGCTAAACAGGTTATTTGTTAAAAATGGAAAAACAATGACCTCAAAAATCACCACAGAACAAATGCTGAATGGTGTGTGTTTAACAATGTTGCTTTTTGTAGTGGGGCTGCCGATCTGAAACAGCTTGAAGCCAAGGCCAATGGATAACAATGCATAACCATGTATAATGAGCACACAACCTGCAATTCTGAACAGGGGAAAATGTGGATTATTTGCATCTTTATTTATACTTTTGCTGAATGGGTTTATGTTTGGAAAACTGTTAGACATGGCAGATCTGATTTAAAGTGTGTAGGTTTAAAAACGTATTTGTGTCATTAAGGCCCCTGATGCATTATCTGGATAACTCAGCACCAGCATCTTGGTCTATTAGGGAAATTGGTTCTTTGTTTCTCCAGCAGGTGGTGGTGATCACTTGGGTACAGGAAAAACTAAATATAAGGATCCCCAACAAACCAGTATAATTTATAATAATTATATGTTATATTAACGGCAATAATCTTTCCATAATACCATTAATGAGACCAGCAATGAACAGGCCTGAGGTGTGTGTATATGTACAAATGTGTATATGCTTGCTTGAAGGAGGAAGTGTATGTGTTTTTGTGTGCAGGGAGAATCAATAAAACATAAAACTTCTTGGAAACTTCAAGATCTTGGATCTTATTAATTTTAACAGAAGTTTTTTTTTTTTTTTTTTTTTTTTTTTTCCCAGCAATTAAAAGATTCTTTAAATGTAGTAGTTTATTCTCTTAAAATGTTGACACATGATATGAAGGCATGAAATTGCATTGTCTGACTCACAACCCCAGGCTCATTAACGCATACCCAACCTCGTGGAACAGATATGTACTAGATTTATCTCTTAACTTTTCCACCTCTTCTACTTAAATAGCGAGCAAGTTTTTGGGAGTCCAGCTTTCATTGCAGCCCCCCCCCCCCCCCCCCCAAAGGCATTTGCTACTTAATTCAGTTAGTTTTTGCAAGTTGTCAAACAAACCCACTGTCTGTTCATTTCCAACTGGCTTGGAATGCAAAGCCAGGTCAATCCTCTGGCTACTAGGCTTACATTTTAAGACCATACTGCTGTGGACATCTACATAATTAAACTCAGGACCTGAAAAAATATCTCATCAGGCAACAGCCTAATAGACAACCTTTGTGTGATGCAAGTTATGCAGAAATTATGTTCCAAAATAGTTTCAGATCTGCTGATAAAATGGGGGCCCAGTCCAGGGGATGTATCATCTATGATCAACCATGAGTGATCTATATTTCTTACTGCAATCTGAACAAACAGTTATTGCACTGTAGGCTTGCTGTCTGCAGGAGTGGTGACTTACACCATCTTTTAAGAAACTTAACAATTTCAATGAGGACAGTTTAGTAAAAATTAGGTCATGCCCTGATAATGTACTCTAATTTTTCCAGTTTTATCTTGAGTTGAGATATTTCATATGACTGTACAATTACAGAAATAGTCCTGATAAATTATGTATAAGTGTTTTATGCAAGAAAATTATTGTTTTGGGTTAGTACAATATACTCAGTAATGAAGGGTTCATCTCTTTTCACAATGCTTCATTACTACAGAAATGTAATTCAGATATTTTTAATAGCAGTGAAACAATTTACAAAATTAAGCTAATCTTAATGGCTTAATCCGATGTGCTCAGTGTTAATTACTCTTGCCTGTATGACTGAATCATGTATTAGTCGTAACCCCAATTGCTCTGAGTTATTCTAACTTTTTAAACTGAATACTTTATGGTGACTTTGGAGAATAATTAGGGCTGTGTTTGAACTGGTTAACTTCTATAAACTTCTGATCAGGACAGAAGGTTAATTGCTTTAGATATTCCTTCCCGGATGTGTCAGTGTTTGTGAATGCATATTAATTTTGTTTTCCTGCCTCTGGCATTCAACTTGTGCCCTATACTGCTAGCTTGGGAGTCAAACACTCTCTCCTTTCCTCCTACACGCTGCCCTCTAAAGTCTTTCCGTAGAATAAAATGTGTAACATTTTCAGCTGCAGGGATTTTCTCCTAGATGCATAGCAATTGAAAAGAGAAAAATCAATATTCTCTGCTCTTCCTCCCTCCATTCTGCTGGCCTGTCATGGTAAGGTGCCACTGAGCTTAGATGGCCACTATCTCTTTTAGGTGTGCACAGTGATGCGGTCAGCTTCTGGGTCACATGCACATTGCGTTTCATTCAGTTTAATGAAAAAAAGAAACATCAGTTTAATTTTAGCAGAGATGCCAAAGACAAACATTTTTGCTAAAGGTGACCCCAGATTTATACACTAGACATATTTTTTAAGCTCCACTCTCTCCAGAAGTCAATTATTTTCAATGGAGTGAGAGCAGAAAGAATATATTCCAAACTTTTTTCTGGCTTTGCCCTACACTGAAGTTGAAAAATGTCAGTGGTAAGAGTGGCAGTTCCCCTGAATGAATAAACTAAAAGACAGGAAAAGGTACATCTTTTTTCACGATGAAGAAAACATTTGTATCTATTTTTCCTTGTATTTTGTATGTAAAGTTCATACAAATTTGCTGTTTTGTGTTTGAGTTCATTTCTGATGCTTTACATTAGAAATAAATCTTGGTTGTGGATAGGATGTGGTTAGTTATAATAGTTAGGCTACAGTTTGGCATCTGGTCAGGGTCAGGGTTCGGTTGTGGTTAGTATGGGGATTGGAATTAGTGTTAGGATGTCTTATCAACAAGCAGGACTGCTGTCAGTTGATGCTGTCTTTTGTTTAGACCTGCTCTTTGGACAGATTAGCATATCTGTCAGAACTTTCAGAACATTTATATATAGACTTTATAAAATTGAATTATAAAATGAATGCACTTAATGAGGAAGCTTTCTTTTTTCCTTATTAAATGAAAGCGTTTTTATTATTCTTTATGATTCTCAATTAATTATTCCACAATAGATCTCCCAACTGTCACAGAGACAGAGGGTTTAGAGTCTCACAGGCTCTGTGGCTGTGTTGTCTCCCTTCAATTGTTCACATTTATCAACATTGAATCTATTTAATCTTGTGTTCAAAAACTGTGCCACTCTCTTGCTGCCTGCTCCCTAATCCAGATGGCACTTCACTCTGGTCCATGACAGAGTAACTGAGCAAACACCAAGAAGAGATCCTGCAGAATCCCAGGACCTCAAGCCGCTCTTTCTCTCACCACCTCCACTGAGAGAAAGACAGCATGCAATCACAACATATCTCCACCTATCAGACAGGAAGACCCACGTCCATCACTTCACTCTGATGTTGGCCGGTGTCTTTATGGCTTGTGTTTGTGTTTTAAGCTCTTGACACCTGAAATGCACGAACAGGAGAAATATTACTGACTCTGAGAAAAGATTTTGGAAGAGGGGTTTTAATCTGGATCTAAAAATCATGAATCTACAGATCTGATCCATTTCATAATTTACCTCCCTTTCAGCTATATGCCCCACTTTTGGGAAGCAAAGCTAGCCAGCTGCCTGGCACCAAAAGAGCATAACAGGATTATGTGGAATGATAAACTCATTGGGTTTGGACTGCAAGACAACAAATAATTGTAAATATATAGCCTTGAGGAGACAAAAAGCGTGGGTGAGTTTATCAGCAGCTTTGAGATGTAGGGCCTCCTTAAAGAATATTTACATTTGTAATGTTTCAAAGGTGAAAAAGGTTGCTCAGTTTGTTTTACAAATTTGAGAGGTTACTCCCATGGTGTCTGAACTCCTCCAGGTCAAACCAGCACCACTCAGTAGACAAAGACATTTTTAAGAAAAGCTGATGCAGGTGTTACATGGGTGACGGAAGAAGAGCTCTCCATGAGACCAGAGAGTGTTCCGGGCTGCAATCTGGACAACAATCTTCAAATGATGATACAGAGGTAGATTGCACAGGAGAGCTGTTAAGTTTGTGAAGTCTAGGCAATGTAACTGTGCCAAGAGTGATTGTGAAAATAAGTGGCCTGAGGCGCATTGTACATGAAGCCATCAAAATAATGTGCAGATTCAAAGCAATTTTTGGGTTTATTCATCTTTTAAAATCTATTGCAATCAAGGTGAAGGAGCTGTGTCACAGTGGTTGTTGTCATGTCAGCCTCATTATTTGTGATATTCAGGGATGGGCAGCATTTCAAATGCATGCATTTTTGAAATATTAATTTGCATGTACATTTTTTATGTGGTGTGGGTTGTATATCATGGTGCCATCAGCAAATCAGCCCATCTCCCCCACTGTGATTGCAATGTATAGATGCTTTTATTAAGGAAGTACTTTCTGTAACCAAATGCATTCAGTCCAGTTTTTTTCAGTTTTTCTGTTCCCTTCCCTGACTAGAATAAAATGTTTTTTTGAACTGGTGAGGGAAATTTTGAGTCACAGGTGACTCAGTTGAGATAATGCTTCTTTGGGGGGGTGGGGGGTTGGATAGTGGAGTTGCTGTACTGTCACTCATAGTGATATGGATTTTATATATTAATATTAGAGAATTATTTTATTATAAAATACATGTCAAAAAATTCTGACATTCAATTCTATTATAACATGCTGCAAAAATGTTTTACAAATATTAACATGCCTAAATCGACCAAGCCTAAGGTAAAGAGAATCTCAAGTTAACTGAGAATAGTTAATGAAAATGTTTATTTTGTATGTTAAAAAGCAATACATGGGAGCCTTCAGTTGGCTCACAGGGTAAGATGCTTGCCTGGGAACCCTGTGGTCGGGGGCCCCAATCCTGGTCTCACCATTGCCGGCTCTGGCCGGAGGTCCACATTTGGTGAGGCACAATTGGCCCAGCCTCACTGGGGATGATAGGGGGTAAGCCGGCCAAACTCATTGGTCCCATCACTACAGCACCCTGTGGCGGCATTAATTGAGTCTTCCCCCAACCTTATAGGCAGTGTGCAACTAGTCATGTGGCCAGAGTGTGTATAAGAAGCGAGATTGCTTGGATCACTTGAATCTGAGGAGTCAGTGTTTGGCCTCTCCTCCCAAAGCCGACATATTATTATTATTATTATTATTATTATTATTATTATTATTATTATTATTATTATTATTATTATTAGTAGTAGTAGTAGTAGTAGTAGTAGTAGTAGTAGTAGTAATAGTAGTATGCCACTACTGTAGTAGTGGCATACTACACACAGGGAATAATAGTGGTATTCTCTGTGTGACTCACATAAATTGATGCTAATGTTAATGTTTACAAGTTGTGTCTTATGCTGAAGATTTAAAAAAAAAATGTAAACTTTACAAATGGAAAAAGGAGCATCATACATGAAAAATGAAACACACAAAAATAACGGAAAGCACAGTGTGCACTGGCATACGTCTGCAGGTGCCACATCATGCAACAGCATGTGTTTCCCAATCACTCCATGCAGGGAGGGTAAGCTCAGCCAACAGAGTGTTCCACGCCTCACCAGAGACCCCACAGCCAATCAAGAGCCTGCAATTTACCTTGGCCAGCCGTGCAGGCCTCAGGCACAACTGTAGTATCTGGGAATACAGAGCAGAAGATAAGTGGTCTCCTCCTTGCATGCTCCTTTAAGGACATGTGCTAGTGTGTGGCCCTCCCAAATTGATAGATGATGTTACAGTGTTTGGGTGGACTTGCTGCATTCAAGAATTTAAAACTAAAGTACTTAGTGATGATGTGAACAAAACAAGCCAGAACAATGATTTTAGAAATAATTATTTACAAAGAGGGGCATACACTGCTGGTGGTTACCAGATGAATGTCTCATCTGCGGTGATACATATAGTCATGGAATACCAACTATTTTAAAATGAACTATAACTCATTACATATTTTGCATAGATGAAACTGGACTGTTTTTATGTTTGATTTTTTGCAAGTGAATTTCCTCTCTGTCCCCTTCTCAAGTTGAAAACGAATGTCCTTGAAATATTTTATTTTTATTCTTATATGAGAACAGCAGGTGTTCCCTGTGTGAATCACAACACAATTCTGAAACCCCCACCCCCCAACCTCTGTTTTTCAGTTTTTTTTTTTTTACTTTTCCTCCAACGGCTCACTCTCATCTCCGAGCCCCAGGTACATCCCAGCAAGGCTGAACTCCAGTTTGATTTTCCCCTAGCGAGGGGAGTGGGTGGAAGATGAAGTTTTTTTGTTAGAAAAACACAGCAATGAAGTCTGAAGCCTTGGGGTACAAGCCGACAGGAAGAGCTGTCGTTTATAGTTGATCGCATTTTGTTTGGTGGCTGACTGGGGGATATGCGGCCTGTTTCTGAGACTGGCATTTGAAGGAGGGATGGCAGACGTGATGGGAAAGAGACAAAAGGGAGACAGTTGACAGAAGGGGGAGTGCCGAATGGGGAGCGTGGGGTAGCCGCGAGATATTTTGCTATGCACTGTTTGAAAAGGCAGAAAGGAAAATCCAGTTGCACTTCATTGCCAATGAAACTTCTGGAAGGATACAAGCTTCTAACAAGAGACAGTAGTAAAGCTCAATACCTTTTACTTTATATTAAGTTGAACTGCGCAATTTATTTTTAATGCTGCAGGAGGAGAACAAACAAAAAAATCAGGATAACAGAGCCATATATATACTCTTAGAATGGTGTTATGCAAGGTTTAAACTGTTTCTCATGGGATACTGAATCATTCATCAAGAGGGAAATCTACTCTACATTCCACATTCCAGAATTTCCCATAAAGACTCAGTGTTGTTTTGGGTCTATTGATTTGGGAGGCCATGAAAGGTGTCTTCATCCTGTTGGTGCATGAATCAACTAAAAACCCTTCAGCCTTTAGAATTGTGTATTAGGGCATGACTGTCTTGGAATGGAATGTGCTACTGGATGCATCTAGTCACCTAAAATGGCTTTGCACTCCTTACCAATAATTCTACCATGCATAGTGCTAAATATACCCAACAATCCACCATCCTGTTTAACAGTCAAGAACAGGCAATGTGAGTTGAAGGATTGTGTAAAAATATAAAATTAAAGACCTTGAGGTGTAGGTGCGTGTGTGCGTGTGTGTGTGTTTGCATTACTTTTTCATAAAGGAAATGAACTGTGATAAATATTTTCATAATTATTTAAACTTTTCTGTGGTTTAATTATTTTGACAGCCACAAAAAGCATATGACATTATATATTGTTTGCATACAACAGACATTAAATGAATGACTTAGATATTGACATTATCATAGCTCATTGATGAACAATGCTGTTACATTTCAATCAAGAGAAAATGTAGTACTTACACATATAATTAATTAATCAAATACAAATGTCTTGTTGAACTGTGTCTGAAAATATGCAAAAATACAACATTAGACATTGAACATGAGAGAAACAATACAAATATATCATAACTTGTGTGTTGTATGTGGAAATTGACTGCACCAGCATTTTCTCATGGTGTTAATAATGCATTATAACTTGTGACATCAAGCCTAATTTGCAGATGTATTTTGCAATGCATTATATCACCTATAACATAACATTGTATGACAATTTTTCATATTGCTGATTTTTATATACCATTGCAAAGGCTGTAATAATTACCTTTCATTTGTTATGACAAATTTTAGCAGTGTTAATAATGTGTTGAAGTGCATCATAAGGCATTATAAATGTTATATGTGATAGTGTTACCATATAGAGTGTAGTCAGAGCAAAGGTTCCTGGGATATGATGGGGATGTAGCCCTCAGTAACATTACCTGACTTCAACATCAACATGACTTCATGTTGATATTCCCCCATGCAATAGTTGCTTGTTTCATAAAAGATGTAACAACAACAGAATGTGTTGCACAAGCAGACATCATGAAAATGGAAAATCAAAAAAACTACAGCAGAATTCAAAACAACAAACCTCTCTACCTAAAACAGAATGGCAAAATATTGTTCACATTCTATGCATTTATTTGGCAAAGGCAGATACTATAAAGAACCACAGGGCAACTGTTGAGTTTTAATAAACAATGACAAGTCATATAATTACTGCAAAACTCTTCAGTAGGATTAATGTTCAGACAATATGGACCCCCCCCCCCCCTACTACTAGTACTACTACTAATAATAATAATAATAATAATAATAATAATAATAATAATAACAGAGGAATTTTGAACTAAATAGATAATTTAATAAATACATTTCTGTGATTGGTCCTGAAATTGTGATCTTGATTTCCAAGACTGCTGGGAATGCCCCAACTTCAAGGAGGGTTGGAATGGCCTGCTTGCCTGTTTTTTTTTTTTTTTTTTGCTGTACACAGAGAGCAGAGTGCAAATAGTTCTTACTGATTCTGGCAGTGTAATGTCCGATCAAAAATTTGTAATTTTTGGTCTTTGACATTTGCAAAACCATCCTGCATATACACAGAGACTGAGTTTGAGTTAAATGTTGCTGCTGATATTTGTATAGTGTACCTGCATGCTCATGTACTGAATCTCTCCCCAAAGTGGTGGATGCTGGTGTTTCATGATTTATTTCATCACTGCAAGCCCATGAATCACTTCACATAATGCCTCTGGCAGGAGTGTCCAGGTACACCATTTGACTATTTTCAGGGCATAAAATACAGCTCCAAGAAACCCAGTGGAGTATTAAGCACATGATTACAAAAACCTGTGACACACATTACCATGGGAGACAGTGGTTGTGCTGCACATTTTTCTTTACATCTCCTCATTGGCTCTATTCAGTCATCATACTGTCGAACAGTTAACCAAAATGAGATAAATATCACTAACGTTTGCATAGAATTCTGAGCAACACAACCCCCTTAAGCACGTTCAGTATACCTCAGTGGAAAAAAAAGCTGTGCTCATAACCAAAATCTGCAGCTTACACTCCAGGATGGCATACTGAGGTTTTCTCTAAGGTCACTATTTCATCTGATTTATTCAGTGAATGTGCAGTTCAGTACATAGGCAATGGGTATAGTATTCAATAGTATTCAGCTAGTCAAATTTATCCAATTAGCCAGTCCATATGTTTCATGGATATACCTGGTAGAATGAAAATTAAAAGAACACATCATTAACAATCAGGTTGATCTCACTTCCTCAAGCCTCTCACCTCTACAGAGAAAAAAGTTCAAAAAATTCTGTAAACACTCACTTTTAGCTATTTGCTACTGACAGACAATTGGAGTTCTTTCCAATTTTGTTTTAAGCAAATACGATTGAAAACAAAAGAAATCTGTTGGACAGAGCATGCACAGAGGAAGCAATGTGAGTTCAGTATCACAAAGGAACCACATGGAAAAAGAAGCAGATGTGAACTCACACCAAGTCTCAGCTTATATATATTTTTTCTGTTTTCATATTATTCTACACTGAAAGCAGCCGGAATGAATCTACAGACTTCTGAGGTTACTATGGGAATGGACAGTCTCCTTTTGCAGCATCAGCTGTGTGTGTCTTATGTAAGGGTCTAAAACCAGGCTGAAGTTGGAGGTTAATATGAATGGTGAGTGCTCTAGGGCAGATTGTCTGTGTGTTTCTCAGGTGGAAATATGGGCATCAGTATGTTTTGAAACGTGCTGGGGATAATGACACGGTCAACAAAGGCTTTCAAAAAGTGGTGGGGACAAAATGGGCGATGCAAAAAGAGGTGGGGACAAAATGGGCCACAAAAAAGGGGTGGGGACAAAATGGGCCACAACAAAAAGGGGTGGGGACAAAATGGGCCACAACAAAAAGGGGTGGGGACAAAATGGGCCACAACAAAAAGGGGTGGGGACAAAATGGGCCACAACAAAAAGGGGTGGGGACAAAATGGGCCACAACAAAAAGGGGTGGGGACATGTCATGGCATGAATGACGCCTATGGGTGGGACATATATAAGTGTAACATGAGGTGAGACTCCCCCTCTCACTCTGAAGCACTTGGAGACTGTGAAAGGCACTTCATAAATTCAAGCCATTATCATTAAGATATAAGAGCAGAATTATGAAAGGTTTGTCAGTCCATGTCAAAACAACTATCGCCTCTTCATACCTTTTAATGAGACAGAAATTTCAGTGGTCTGGTCAAAAATTTTAATTCCCAGTTGAGAAATCTAGACAATCCATTTATGGAAATAGAACAATGCATAATGTGCTCATCCATGGACACTGCAGTTTAAATAAAGACACCTGTCTGTGTTTGCACACAGAGATGTTCAGATTGTTTGAATTTATCACTGAGTTCAGAATGATATTCCCATGTTTTAGATTAGCTGTTTTTCAGTGACTCTTCGGGGCTACTATGTTATTCTACTCTCGATGTAGACTTTGCGTTCATGCAAGGCCCACTTTGGTTTGGTGACAGTTTGATTTATGAAGAGTGAATGTTTTCTCTCGTGTGACGAAATCAGGCATAGTGGAGAATCAGGAGTATAAACACAGATGTGTTTATTCATTGTTTTATTCGTGATCAGATCAGGGTGGGGATGTTTTTTAGGGCTGTTTAATAGTTATATTTGTTTCATAGAATTTACACAGCAATAATGATGCAACCAACACATTTATAAAACAAGAAAATCCTAAGCAACTAGGCAAGCAGCTTAATACCATGCAGATAACGGCAAATCAGAAAATGTAAATTTCTGCTGGGCACACCAGCATTACACACATTACGCGACATGTGGCTTGCTAATATGGTTTCATGGCAATGGTAGACGAGCATAGGTGTGCCAGTGCTAGGTCTTCTAAAACCAAGTGTGGAAGAAATCCATATGTACATCTCCCTGTCTGTCATAAGCTGCTTTTGAACCTGATCTAATGGAATAGCTTTTGAATCCTGCCCTAAAATGACTCAGTCTCCTATAGCACCCTCTGCTGGCTGACCAGGGATGTTTCCCTGTGTTAAAGGAACATGTCACTACAATACTCTGAGACCATGTCTGCTATGGATTTTTCAGATATCAAAGCCAGTTGTATTGAAAAACAAATCTTCAGTATTTATCCCTTCTTGAAGAAAATAGTTGCAAAATGTTTCAAAATATATCCCTGGATTCCCATACTGCCAAATCACATTACAGTTCAAAAAGTTGATAGTATTTCAGAATAAGGCTCAAATGGATAATCACATGTCTGCATTGTAAACTTTAGCCAGAAAGAAAGTCTGAGATCTTTCTCAAGCTTCCCACTTTCAACTTTTCTTTTGCCATGCCCTTTCTCTCTTAGACCTGAGACGACCTGAAAGTAAGAAACTGTTTGTTTTTTAATTATTCCTCTGTTGTGAGTGCCTTTTGAGCCCTGGTGCCTTATTTCAAAAGATGAATGTGGCAGACTCCTTCACTGAGAGGAGGAGAAGGTCTTCAATCACTACCTCCATAAAGCATCATTATTGGTTTCCCTGCTTTCCCCTCCATTTTAATCAGCGTAAAAACCAGCAGACATCACACCTTGGGTTTCTGGCCAGCGTTATTGTGATTAATACCTACTCTTTATCTTCTTTGTTCTTCTGGAGGCGTGATGTATTTAGCGTCAGCCCAGTGCTTGTTAATATGGCTCATGGTCTGCTGATATAGATTCTCTCTCTCTCCCTTGTCCCCTGTAACATGGTAGAATCTATCAAAACTCCTTTTTTATTAAGTTCCATTTAGTTTATTAGTGCCCTGACCTTCAGGAGATAAGTAGACACTGTTTATTTGTCCACAGAATACTGTTAAAGTTAAAATGAAACTTTAATTACCCTGAAACAAATTATATCAGCTTACATATTTGGCAGCTTAGTTTACTTGTATTAACTAGATTTACTTTTCAGCAGTATAAAACCTTAATGTTGTTGATTTGTTTGGACTCAGGTGTTCATTTTTGATAGCATTATTGGGGTTTCCAGATGCAGTAACATCCCCCATTGTGTGTGGTCCTATCCTAAGCATGCTAGTGCTTACTCTGACCAGGACTCTCGGAGGAGGTACTATAAATGGCATTATAACTGGCTTCACCTCAAGAGAAAGCACTTCAGTCAGCAGGGAACACGCCCTCACCATTTCTAAACAGCAAGTCCTCCAGCTGAATGGGCACCTCACATCTGCCCATACCAGATTCACTGTTGTGTAGTTCTCTGATGCAATGGCTTATGGACTGCAGAGAAGAAGTGGAGGTAAAAAAAACTGTGACAAGCACCCTCTTTACCTAACAAACTCCGCTGTAGTTAAGGGACTGAAAATCAGAAATGTATTTGATATGGGGAGACATGTTTAAACACCTGACCATTGAAACCTGAAATAATGACCAATGACACACTGACCAGTCTACCAATTCACAGACTTGTACATTGAATTGGCAAAATTGCATCTTAAACTTGGAGTTAGAATTTCAGATGCAACGTCTAGCAGGAGATGCACGGAGACCGGTCCAAAAAGCCCAAGCCTCCTCATGCAGCAATGGTGATAAGGGTGAATTGTATCTGAGAACCCTTAGTTACCTGAGTCTGCTTTCTGTAAACAAGCACAATGAAGTAAAATAGCATTGCTATTCAGATCATAACTTCATATCTACACAGAGTGTATTGATTTTAATGCATCAAGGCATGCAGTTGTGGTACATTGTCCTGCATTTGCCTGCAGTGCTCTCAACACTTCAGCCAAATAATTATTTACCCCTAAGGCCTCAGGGGTTTTTAAAAGGGGAGTCTGGCAGCACATGCAGGAGAGCAGGAGAAAACAAAGTGACTATCAATCTAAATAAACCAATTCAGATTGGATAGGAAATCATTCCTAAAATAAAATTAGCTGTAGGTGAGTAATATCCCTATTTGAAAGAAAGAAGTTGCTTGGGTGGTTTAATGGCTTTGGAATTCATAAACAATAAATTAATTTGTGTGTACTTCAGCTGAATTGCATTTATCAGACCATAACCGGGGTGTTTTTTTTAATCACAGTAGAGAAAGATTGTGCCTTGGTTAAAAGGATGCTAATGCTCACTTTTAGATCCACATTGGATAAATGAGATTGCATTTACAGGTCTTGGTAGGCATAATATTTCCGGTCAGGGTTTCCTCAAAGGAATGATTGAGACTTCGAGAGAGATGAGCTGGAAAGTGAAGACAATAAAAGAATTTATACAATCCTTTATGTCTCACTGTGTACAAGCACATCATGTGCTACACATGACACATGCCTGAAATCAATAGCATGAAGCTGGCTGATTTGAACATGGTGGATTATCAGTTTTACACCATTTTCCAGTACACTCAGTGAGCTCCTTTATTGAGTGATTGATCATGTTTCTTCGCAACTTCTTTCCTTGAAGAGAGCTGTCGATTTCTTGTTGTCAGCACATTCATTCTCTCTGCTGTTCAGGCAAGTGGGCCTCCTGAGGAAATGAAGAACAGAGTGATAAGAGGTACCACGCAGCACCATGCACCTGTGTCTGCTTTGAAAAAGTGAATATTCACTGGGGTGTATGATTCATCCAGCTAAAATGTTCTCCAGGGGCTTGTTTTAGAACATTCTCTAAAAAAATCCCTTCAAGTTTCAATTAGACTTATAAAAAAGTAACCCGCCCGACTGTGAACAACTAGCCCCAAACTAGAAATTCACTTCTCTTCTAGTATCAATATTTGTCTATGCTCTGACTCAAACTCAAAAAAGGAAAAGACTGAATAAAAAGTAGATTTATATCCCAAAAACCCAGTCATGACTTAACAATACATTTATTTGTAAAGAAAATTGGCAAAATATTTTAATGAATCTAATACATAAATAGTCCATGTCGTCTTGGACAGAATATCCATGTAGTGCTGTAGATTACTTTTTCTCAATTACCTCCTGTTTATGTAAGTATGTATGTAAGTCCTCACTGATCTGCACCAAAATATCAATAAAAGAGAACAAATTTATGATGGAGCAGTTTTTTAATCAAATGTTCTGAAACATAATGGATTCTGTTGATTGATTATTTTCAAGCTTACTGTAAATTAAGCTCAAATATATCAACATAACTGTCAGAAGTATGGCAGGACATATCATTGGGTTGTGGGTGACAGGCAAGCATTGCATCCTGGGGGCTTCATGGTGTTGGACTGCATGTGTTATTGATGTTTGTACTTTTATGTGTGGGGTACGTCATTCTCAAATCAATAGATCCACCCATCACTTCCCACGTAGGTCAGAATAAGTATGTTCATTGTGTAAGGCATGAAAAGCACAATCAAAAATTCTCTGCTCTTTTTATGTCTGCGCTACAGTTCCAGCACGTCAGTTGCAGTTCTATTTCGATTTTTACTTTCCTTTTATTATTTTTATATTTGTCTGTCAAACCTGCTGTTTTCACTCCACTAGTGAACTTGCCAAGTCTCTCACTGACAACTGCTGGAAGCTTGAGACTAACTGCAATAATGCTATTCAGGGCTAATACAGCTATGTCCCTATGAAGCATGATTTTTACTCACCCTATCTCTGATGGAACAAAGCCAATTATGTCCAACCTCTGCAGCTTCGAGGTATTTTTTAGCTGATCACACCAGCCCAGGCTCAAATATGTGGTCTTGGCAACAGGGTCAAACCTGCATTCAAGCCTTTAGCAGCTAAGCCACTTGGGAGCTCAGTTTGCCCTTATGTAATGAGAGCAATGCTGTTTGCCTCAGCCCTCATACCTTTGCAATGCCATGATATCACTAATTCCACAAACTCAGCAGTAAATCTGCGGCTCCCAGGTTGGCAGATACTGACCAGGCACAAACTGACCAGGCACAAAGCAAGCACATTACAGAGAGCACCTCCTCCCAAAAAGATTATGTCCTTAGTCTAGAGTAGCCCAGTTGACACTAGGCTAATTAAATCTCCGGAGGCCTTTGAACTTTTCCCGGAATGCCACAAACCTAATTGCTATTTATGAAGTGTTTTTTCTCCCTTCTAACCAGATGAATCTTTTTGTCATTGTCAGTAATACACCAATACAGTAATCAAGTCTGGCATTTGGGGGTCCCTCTAGAACTTCAGTGTCTGTGTGTCCAACACCTAAACCAGCCAGGTCATTAAGCAGCTGCTCTGTAACCCTCTTGGTGGTTCCTTATTATTTGTAATAATCTCTCAGATTAGCTGCTTTGTACGCCCAGCAGAGCTCTGCTTGCTTTATGGTCTTCATTCTTTAGCTTTTTGTACTAGACTCACTCCTTTGTATGGAATGTTCCTGATTTCTACTCTGCCCCTAGCTTGCTCTTCAGGGTAATAGCCCCTTGATCCTAGCATAGCACCATTCACACACATATACTTCCCACAGTGCTTTACAATCATCTGCATCCTTTTAACCTCATATGACTTCCTGTAGCAGACCAGACTGAAATATGCCATGCCCCAGACATGTGCCCAGGCCAGAAGCAGCCATATTGAATGCTTTGTGTCTGTGCAGAATTGGAGGTTTGGTCCTTTGTATATTCTTGCCTGGTATGTTGAGGTCTTAAAACTAAGGAAAAACATTTTTCAGAGATGCTGATGGGGGTTGGAGTCCAAGGGCATTGTGTCTGAAAGGTTCTTACAATCTGAATTGATCTTTGAACTGTGCAGCTTTAAAGACCCACATCAATGTTGGGATGTATGTGCCTTTGTTCTGATTTGGAAAAGTACCCAGCTCTATTCAGTCTCATGCCCAGGTGCAGTGCATTCCCTTTTGGCTATGTAGCTGTACAGAGGAGGTGAAGCACACAAGCTTATTGAATTGTATGCACATTACAGTGTAAAAAAGGAACCTTTCTGTTAGTTCTGTCATTAAACAAACATTTTCCAAATCTTTCAAGCAAGATGGGTAAGTGTGCATGGATCTGTTCGGCCGTTTAAAAGAACCAGCAAAATGTGGATTAAATAGGTGCCTATTTGAGTAACGTGCAGATACATTTCATTTATTTAACATCTATAAATAATTAAATGATGATAAAATAAGAAAACAAGGGTTCATGACAATATCACTTCAAGAAATAAAATGCAAATTTCATTATAAGGATGAATGTTTCAAAATGTTTCAAAAACATGACTGGAAAAGTGAATGTCTTCAGGTTCACATTGCTACAGGTCTGTTGGAAGGACCTTCCTAAAAGCCTGTTTTATTTATTTATCTATTTTAATGGGTGCATTTTTAGACACTAGGCCTGTTCATAGTTGGATATGATGTCACCCCTTGTGACCCTGATGCCAGTGCCATCTGTGGTGCCATTGTGATAAAAAAAACAGTGAATTCTCATCTTTACTGCCCCTGAAAACTTCTTATTCTGACACAGTGCTAAGCCCCCCTGACACACAGTGTGTTTAACATAAAAGATATAAATAAAAAAATTATATATATATATATATATATATATATATATATATATATAATAAATAAAAAAAACACTTGACAGAGTTATCTTGGTTCTTTGCATTTCAATGAAAGGATACATTATGCTCAAAGAAACAGCATTGACTGAGACTTGTGGGTGCACTAAGTCATTCTGACATGTCGATGATGGATTTGTATGATGGTGATGGTTGCTTTTAGTGGCCTTGCCCACCTGGCTATAAGACACAGAGTCCTTTCTACTTTATTGCTGTTACTTTATTGCTTTATTACTATTTACTACCACAGGCATTCTCCTCAGTTTGTCTTCAGCCATGCCTGTTACTTATTTTCTTATCAAGAGACAAAATGCCTACACAATTCCATGGGTTATAATGTAATTAGATAATTTTGCAAACTAATGTATTAACACTGGCACTTTTTAAACAGAAACAATGAAATGTAATTTGAGAAATCTTCATGGTATCTGCTAATAGAGACCACAACAGCAAACAATGTGTGGATCATTAAGCAGCCAATTGAATACTAAGGAGGAAGGGAATGAAAATGAATAAATCAGGTATGCAGTGTTTTTTTATTATTTCTAATGGTACTATGATTATATTGATGGTTTTCGAAACAATTTCAGGCCAGTTATTCACCTGTTTCTGACAGCAGAGTTAGAATAATAACACTTGTGAAACCTCAATAAGGTTTGTCAAAAAATTGTTCCCTTGTTTTTTAATATATATCCTCTTCCCTGGGGTGATTAAATCATGCTTTAGCACTGTGAATTTTGCACTTCACAAATGCTCTTTGCACAGTGCCGAGGCTAAACATATCTAATTGCGGTAATGCTCCCTCTTTAATGTTCAATTACGTTTGGAGAGAGATTAATCTGAAGCATTCTAAAACGACCTGTCATGTTTCAAATATACCGAAAAGCAGGTTTCTCAAAATTAGCTCTACCAATGACAAACAAACTCATACAATTGTTTTTCATGGTCTAAAGGAGATGTCCCAGGCACATTGCCTCTATAGTCATTCAGCATAATTTTCTGGAAAATCAGCACTAAAAATGAGTGGCCTGGATTTGGGATTGGTGGCCAGTAAAGTGCAAACATGTATTACTGATGTGCATGGATTTCAGCAGCTTTCAGCTTTCAACACCAGAACAAGCACTGAGGGTCTGTTGTCCATTTCATACAGTGATTCTGAGCTGTCCCTCCATTATGCTGGCACAGATAATTCCTGTAGTGACATTGTACAGGTATTCACATTATTCTTTCCAACAGAGTTTCATGAACCGTTATTGACTTACTATTGCTATACATTTTTTAAATAGACATGCCATGATGTGGCAGTGAGATTATATTTATAAGCAAATTGTATAAACTAATGATCATCGATGCACACACACACACACACGCACACACACACACACACACACGTGTCTGTGTGTGTCTGCTTGTCTGCCTGTTTGCCTATGTATAGAGGAAATATATGGTATATTTTTCAAATATGCTTTGGTAATTTACAGAAACAGCTGTTTTCATGCCAAGCCCCCTTTCTCAGCTGTAACCTTTGTTTTCATCTGCATTTGCAGTCAGAGAGTATACACCATTATGAAGACCAGGTCAATGAACTATAGTAGAAGAAACTGTCCATGATCCAAAGCCTACCATCCCATCTGTAACTATGGGGGAGGGAGGCTCAAATACTGGGCATATATGACTTCCTCTGGAGCAGGGTCATTCGTCTTTATTGATGATGGTAGTAGTAGGATGAATGCGGAAGTGGTTGGACTGATTTTGCCTGTATCCAGCCTCATTGGTTGGTGTCTCATCCTGAATCAAGACAAGGACCCCAGACACACTGCCTATGCAACTGAGGCATTCAACAATAATAAAAAAAAAAAATCACATTTTTTACTGGCTAAGTAGTCTCCTGATTTGAATCCAATAAAGTATGTATGCTACATGCAATAGAAAAGCCTAAAGACAGACAACCCCCAACACAAAAATCAACGTTAAGAAGCTGCAGTGAAGGCCCTGGAAAAGCCTTTTACAAGATTTGCTATATGCCATCATTCAGAGGCAATGCGAAAAGGCAATGTGAAGAGTTGATGCACTTATTGCAGTTAACAATTGCATTTAATTAAATATTAAACTTAATTCCTTTTATATTGAGTTTTTTTTTTATTTTGCACAACTGAAAGTGGGAGACTCCATGCAAAAAATGGCTTTTCTGTAAAATGTTAAAACATGCATGTAAATATCATTGAATAAAAGCTGACTTTCTGTACTTGTTCCATCTTCATGTTTTGATCTCAAATCCATGTGTTCAAGGAAAAAAAAAATCACTCTACTTTATTATCACAGATAACATATGTTGCATGTGCAGAAACAGTTACGATGGATACTTTAAACACCTTTAAATACTTTAAACACAATAAAAAATAATTCAGGCTGTTTCATTTTAATATGGAGATCAAGTCTTTTTCGTAGCTGCTACTCCTCTGTCTCTGTATCGTCCATCAATAACTTGAGCGTCCAAAAAAGGAAAAAAAAACATTGAATACAGAAGCGATAAAACTGACTGTTCGACAGAACAAAAGCAAAACTAAACCAGACTACTTTATAGTCATTTCTACTTTGTATCCCCCTGCCCACAAGATGTTTTTATTCATAGCCTCTTGGCCGCAATCTCCTGGCTCTCTTGCCCACTTTTATTGGGTCATACTGCAGAGGAGCTCCTTATGACCTCTGAATGGGGCTGGCAGTGGCACTGCTGGGTGTCTGGCTGAATCTGTGGTGAGTTAAGTCTCCTTGCAGAAAGCTCGGCTGCACTTAAAGGACAGATTTTACAGTCATCTTTAGGAAATGGAGGAGGAGGGAGGGTGAGGGAATCTGAAATATCAAGAGAGCTTCAGAAAGAAAGAAGCTCTCAAAACATCATTTGAAATCAAATTTTCATTTTACAGTCTTAAGCATTACTATGAGTATTTTAGTACTATTTCTGCAAATAATTGGGAGAATTTTAACCACATTTTCAGTCATAAATTGTATTTCATACTAAACCCAACTCATAAGGGCACTGTGCTGAGTTGAAGCAGCACAGAGAAGCATCTAGTTTGTCCTAGTTTGTCCTGTCCTCTCTCCATTCTGCTGTCCAACAGTTGAGCTGTGCAGTCATTGAAGTAGTTGGCACTGTTAGGCTGCGGATTCTTGAGCAGCTATAGTGGTCACAACTTCTAAGTGATGCTGAGAATACCCTGCCAATTGAAACCTGCCTCCCTGAGTGACAGTTTGAGATCCTCCATAGTCTGTACTGGCATAGCCAGGAGTTGATCCCAGACTGAGTACACCTTTGCACCCAGGGCTAATGCTTTGATGTACTAGTTCATTATTTTTTCATAAAGCCCTAAATTTGTATAATTCCCATATTTTCAGTGAAAGGAGTTCAGGCCAGATTCCAAACATTTGATTACTGGTCCTTTGTGCTCAGCAGAGACCAAGCTGGCATGGGTTCTAGGACCTAAGCCAGCTTCCCTAGCTCATCCCTGAAACAAGAGTTTGAGCCTGACATGGTGAAATACCCTTAGGCTTATGCATCTGGCCATAATGCCCTCATCCCTTCACAGCAAACAATTCAAGCATTACCATGCTCTTTCAAATAACATTAACAGTTACAGTAAGTGGTTCTTGAACCTAATAAAATGCATGTCTGGAAAAAATAAAATACCACCCTTGCATGACTATATATTGACCCATATTAATGGCAAAATGTCCTGTGGCTTGACTAAACAGAGGCTGATACAGATAAAGACTGACTTGTAGGGTGACTTTAAGAGTGCAGCAGATGCGTATGTCATCTCTTCCAATAGGCCAAAAAGTGAATTTAGGCAGAACTAGCACTCTTACTGTAGGTGTGTTGCTGTGGGAGGTAAACGAACATGTAAATCACTATAATCCTACACCAATGTCCATACAGATATACAATTAAATCCAGCAAGCTTAAGTTATGTGACTAACGTAAACTGGAAGCAGTTAAAAAAGGACTTTTGGGCTGATCAAAAAATACAATGGAGCCTATTGTTCCCTGTGCAACAGTGAGGCATCCCACTTCTCATAGAGACTAAGAAAATTATGTGTTTGAAGAGTGAAAATCATTACATCAATTAAGGGTTGTCAGAGCGCATTGTTTTCTTTGCCATGTGCTATGCACCACTTGCGTGTCCACATTGTTCATTCTTGTAGATAAACTGAAGCACATCCGACATGTTACTGACAGTTTCTTCTTTGTTGCTGGATTTTCCCACTCTGACTACACACAAGCACTGATGTCTTGAGCAGTTCATCCCAGCCTGAGCAGTGAAGCATGGTCCTTCATAAATAATGACAAAAAATAAAGCAAGGAGTCATCTGCAGCTTTGACTCAGCATGCCAGATGCAAAACTCCTCAGCCTTTTTTAATCACACATTTGATGAAACTGGGATAACCAGAATATAAATATTTGCAGATTGTCGCTTGGGGCTGCAGCATCTTGTTACTACTGACTTTTGGTTATTAGATTGAAGGCAAATAAAGAAAGGAATATCTGTACATTTTTAATGTGTAATGATTTTGACATTAAAGGTACTCAGTTTATGTGGAAAAAAAACTAGGGTACAGGGACTCTTATGAATATATATGAAAGTGTACTGTGCCAGATTTGCTATTTAAAACAGCATATTCAATTTAATTTTAAATCTCTAATGTATCATCATTACTTATTGCATCTCTACAATGCTGAGCCATGTCTCAAGATGATTTTATAAGAATATTAAACTTTCACATATAACTGGGCTACTTTGCTATACTCAGGCTTGATTCCCTTCCCACGAATAAAACGGATAGTCTGTTTGCTTTCAGCAAAGAAATCTAAATATATAGCTGCAAACCATTTTGTGTAATGTATTATGTTTATGCATATACAAAAAATGTGCATCAACTCCCCCTCTCCTTCTCCCAGCACCAATTATCTTCATTATCTTCATAGATTTGAAGTTTCACAATCCAGTGGACAGGTATTGGACACTTAAAAGCTCCCAGCTCCACACAGAAAACATCTGATCTCACTCAATCATCAAGTAATTGATTTTAATTGGGTAATTAAAGGCTTGTTTAGAACACCAAATGAGAAATCATCTCGCTGCCTTCCAAGTCCAGAGATGTGGTGTGCTTGATGCATTACGTGGGTTAAAGGTCACTCGATCGGGAGCAAGGACGTGCCTTCCACACTTTGCTGGATTATTATTAAAGTGCTTTTGACCTGAAGAGGGGATGGTCTCCTCTGGGGCAGGAGTATTGGGAGCTTGTGAGTATCAAAAACAATAGTTCTTGAAATAATGAGCAGCCTCTCGGATGACTCAGCCTCAGCTTCCTCACATTTCACAAAGTGCACATCACCACTCCTTATAAGAATCCCGACTTCCTTTTGACTCGGTCCCCAGCATCTTAGAAATGTATATATGGACCTCATTTACTATAAACTAAATTACCCACATCTGCATGCAGCAAGTACAGGTATACCTTTTAAGATATACATCTAAACAATCGCTTTTATAAGGTGAAAAGGCAAATATTCATTTTGACAGGTAAAAACAGGGAGATGTATGCATGCCTCTGATTATGTGTTTAAAATGGGATCAGAAATGACATCCCAAAAAATTGCAGACATGTCTTTTACCTGGCCGATGAACTGAGTCATAATTTTTTCAGCAAATAACAGGGATGAGGGACAAATGAATGTCTTTTGTATGTTCTGAAGTTCCAGTAAGTATGGCTAGCTTAGCCTTGCTGTTGCAGAGGCAATGCAGAGGCAACAAAAGAAAGGCTTTTTAAAGGAGCTGCTGAAATAACACCCTCAGTGGGACATTTTCATATATATGACAAGTAGCCAACCTGAAATAACACATTCTAATGAATATTAAAATAAACCTCTCACCAGCTGCAAAACGAAGCTAATCAGGTGCCGAACACATACACACATACACACACACACACACACAAATACCATATAAAATTTAAACACAGCAGTCCATCCTATGCATAACAACAGTTTGCCAACTGCAGTGTAATATTTTTCCCTGTTCCCAAAAAGACTTTCTCTGTGCATAAAGTTATGTTTGCTGGGTCATGTTCTCTTGCTTGATACAAATCCTGTTGCAAATAAATGCTCTACACAAGGGCATTACAGCATTTTATAATAAAAATGCTGTAATGCATTTACACAACCTTACACAACCTTAACCTTTTGTATCCTGAAGCATATGTGTGCAATTTTTAATAAACATCAAAGTGCCCAGATCATAAACTATACTGACTGCAAGATAGCTTGTTACTTGTGTACAGACTTGTTTTTGAAAATGAACCATGTCACAGAAACCCATATCTCAACAGTCAAAGAATGTAATTTAACATTTTAAATCCCCTCTGAGTTGCATGATTAATCTGAGGGGGGAAAAACGCCAAAATGAGAACTGACATAAAATCACTTTATTAATTTGGCCAATTTGTGCATTTTAACAAATGAGTGCTATGCTCCTAAATTAAGGCTTATTGAGAAATCTTTGCTTTTGAGGGAAAAGGGTCAATTCTGTCCGAGAACATAACAAGAAAAACAAGTGCCTCTAACTTCTCTTAACGTATGGTCTGGATTGCCTTGGTAACAACCTGCGACTTCAACAGGCGGATATTGATCGTATGCTCTTTTATATTCATTGACGTCTGTAAATAAAATTACCTGTGCCAAATGCTTTGACGCTGTTTTATTGACAAAGAAACTATCATTATACAGACTGAAAGGAATTTCGCTCTATGTAATGCAGCTGTTATGCCCCATTTTATTGATCAGAGAGGCATTCTTTTGCAGGACCAATTTTACAGGTGACTGCACATGGACATATGGAGAGGGAGGAGGTCACATCGGGGTCATATAAAACAAGAGCTCCATGATAGACTGGGCTTTTTGAACCTGCACATGTTTAGTGGCCCAAAGCCTCTTTCACTTGAAACAGAAGAAGACAGTAAATATTCTGTGCTGTAGTTGGAGTTGAATGGCCAGTAACTGGACCATCCATTCCACATTTCTTTAAAGTGAAACACTGTTGTAGCTATATGCTTAGGTCTATTGCTCTTGTCTGGAAAAGTAAGAAATCATGACATGTTACTCCTAATCAGTAGCACCATCTTACTAAATATGTACTTTTGTCACTGCAGTAATATTTTACATACCCCATTTAACATTTCACGAAGTGGGATTAATAATTTAAGCAAGTGGTACATTATTAAATGCACTCTAAGATGGAAAAATGTAGAGCCAGTAGTGAATGATGGCTCCTAGCAGGTTTCATGTCTGTCCACATAACAAGAAAAGTCTTGGCGCCATTCCCTCATCCCCAACATGGAAAAAGACCTCAGGCTCACAATCTGTCCTCTACAATGTGATTTCCAACATGTTCAAGAGTTCAACAGAGTCCCAAAAATGAAATGTTTACATTATATCAATTATGTATTTATACCATTATTGCATGAATGAGTTTTTTTTTTTAATCTTACCTTTCCTCATTTTATTCTCTCTTCTTCATTATTTTCCATTCCTAAAATTAGGCCTACCTGAAAGCTGCCTCAGATTAGCAGCTGTGGTGTAACCTCGGTGTTGGTGAAAAGGTTGCTTTGATTAGTCCTCTCTGAGTTATCAGCTAGGATCTCTTCTTCCAGAAAATTATTGATTTGTGTTTGTCAGTTCGTGTGTGTTTTGTTTTCATCTGTTACCTGTCAGATCAATTTTGTTTACAATATTAGTAGACTTCCCCATGTATATATAAAATGGCACCAGATCACAAAATCTTTGTGTAAATTGGACATTTGCTTTGGGGTGGGTTGACTGACTTTTTTAACAGCACATACAGGGCCATTTCTCTTGCACTGGATAATATTGATTTAGGTGCCCTCCTTCACGCTGTCAGCAAAGAGTGACCTATTTTCTTTGTCCATGAGTCCTGTAAAACTGCCAAAATGAATTTGGCCAATAGATAGTCTGCCAATTACTGCACAGGTGTGTTAAGAAGGAAAAAAAATCCAAATTTGAGAAGAAATAAAGATGGAGTCAGTTAAAATGCCAGGAGACAGCCATATCTTTGCTATAGGGCAAAATTTGATTTGTGTCACCAGTGTTTGAAATTATGTTACACTGTATTGACAAACATTTCAGCATGAATAGAGTAATGTGTCATAGCATCTATGGAGTCTATGGTTCTCCTACACTCTTTGTCCCCAGTTTGTGCATTGTCTTGTGTTTTCCTCAGATACTTATGATGGGTTGAAAATCACATGACAGCCATGGAGAAATTATGGTATGGGGTCTCAATGGAGCTATTAAACATCAGAAAAGATAAAGCATAGGCTTGTCTTCATTGGGGAAGCCATCGAACTGAATACACCAAAAACAATCATAAAAATAATCAGAAATGACACAGTAACATGCTCTGTTGTTCATCCATTGTATGGTCTTACTCAGGCAGAGTTTACAGAAAGGAAACAAAGTCTAACATCCCAATTGTAAGTAAAAATGTAAATATTTACCCCTCTGTGAACCCATAAGCTTGAGCCAAAGCTAATACATGAGCCTCTCTCTCTCTCGCTCTCTCTCTCTCTCTCTCTCACTCTTTCGCAGTGGGGTAGGGGTAACTATTTTGGTGTTATGGGTCCTGTGTGATTTCATTATGAGTAATTGAAAGGTGTTAGTGAAGAAATTTTGTTTTGTGTTGTCTCGATTGAAATGGTTCGTACCCCATCTATTATATAAGGGAGATTAATGCTTCAGCTCTTTAGTGAAGGTTCTCAGTTTGAGAACCTTCAGCAGTCTAGTGGAAAACATCCAGAGGACTATATCTTTATTGTCTGAGCAGCACTGGGTGAGGACACCAGTCCCTCCATTGCTAGTGCAAAGGGATAGGCAAGGATGTGTTGCTGTCCAGGGAGGAATGGCTGGATTCTGCTTGATCATAGTGTAGCATCGCAAGTCAATGGCCTTTTCCTGTGCCTTATGGGAAGAAAGAATGCAAGCTGTTTGTGATGAGGGGGACATGGAATGGGAAGGTTTACTCTTCTTTTGTAGCTCTTCTTGAGGAGGGGTTTTGCTCTTAGTTGGCAGGTGGACCAGTAGATTGAGGATAAGATACTGTTTTTAATCTGTTCCTGTCCACAGAGACATCGAAGTCAACTATTTTGAAGGCTAACCTATGACACATGAGGATGGGTGAAGGGTGGTTGACAGCAGAATAGATGGAAGCACCAATGAGATATAGATCTGTACCAATCTCTCAGTGGGTGTTCGATGACTCCAGTGAGCCTATTTGCCTCTATCTGTCACTAATTGAAATCTGCATCCACAGCGTGTCTGCAACCTGAAGGGGGAGCCCCAGATTAATGGTGGCATCTGAGCTCAGGGGTTAGCAGGACAGGGGGGATGTTCTTTTCCTTCAGAACACCAGAGCTGGGCATGTTTAGTCCAGTTGGAAAGAGACTCCTTTACACTGTCTGCAAGAAGGTGGCAAACCTTCAAGCTGTCTAGGATCAAAGGAGTCAACGTACCCAAATTTTCCCTATACTGTGCATGGCACCCATTTACAAAAGATAAGTTTATATGAGTGCATGGGTACATTCACAAACACAAGGCACATGGTAGATGGAAGGAGTGCTCTTTTTGTGTGGTGTTGTCTGAAATTCTGTCTCAAGTTTTTGTTGAATGTGTGAGGCCAGAAGGGATCTTGCAGCTGCAGTCGTGGTGGTTGGTAGATGGTTACTCACACTGTGGTCATTTACAGTCTTTAACAGCATTCAGCAGCAGTAGAAAGGGGAACACATTTTTGTCAGGCACATTAAAAATTATGTCTGGGGAGTGGTGAGAGTGTTTTTGTATCATGGGCTAGGAGTGCAGTTAGAATTTTTACTGTAGATGATTAATAAGATGAGTTAGGTTTCACTTATATATGGTTTCTGTCAGTGAGGTTGGTTTTATCCGTTATGGTGCACTTTGTTTTATTTTTGCGTTTGTACAGGCAACATCCTTTATGTATGGTGAATTCAAATTTGTGTATATGCAGGTCTCATCTTCTTAGTCTGTCAGGTAAGGAGACCTTAAATTCTCTCCTTCTCATTTTATTATGCACAAATGATATTCCCCTGTATAACCATCCTTTCCCCTCTCATGAAGCTATTCCCCCTAATTAGCATATAGGAGGGAAATGAAGCCTTCTTGTCCATTGAAGTAGTTTCATTAGCCCTCTCCTCTTCCTACAGGATGCAAGTAGTTGTTTCCACCACATACTGTTTTTGCTACTCAGGTTTCCTTGTTAACGTCAATGGCAGACAGGCAGTAGCAGTTTCAATCAATTTGGGTAGAACTCACAAAAGGTTCTGGAGATCATTGAAACCTTTGTGCACTGGGGCCGAGCTGGGGTTATAAAAAACTCTCCAGTGGAAGTGAGGTTGTGCAGGGCCACCCTAACAGGGTGGACCCACCGTTAATCAGACACATTTGGTGCGACATGCAGGCGATAATAAATTGTCTTCAGCTAGGCAAGAAACTTACAGAGTACATACTACGCAACGCTCCAGGGTTGCTGTCAATTCAAGCAGATCTGGCGATCTATAACTGCTGACAGCAAATGTCTCCAATTTTCATGCATATGTATACCTCACAAACGACTTTATCCTTGACCTCTAACAACCTTTCCTAGCAGAGTGAGAGAGACTGATGGCCATTCCACACCTGGTTTAAAGAGTGCTTAGAGTGAATGATCTGGGAAGACAAAAAGTCTATTCTTTGAAAAGAGTCAGTACTTCGCTCTAAACGTCATTATCTAAAATGTAGGCCTAAATCCAACGGGATCTAGACATTCATCTTAATTAAACAGCTGATGAGGAAATGCTTTGACCATAGATCAGTCACACTCTTTCACTGGGGTTCCTTCTCCCATGAGCCCCCATCATCGATGCTGTGTGTACAATGAAGGGTAATGGTGAATAAGCCAAAATGATAAACCATCAAACTTTATTTTTATAAGAAAGAAAATTGAGATTACAAATAAGAAACATACCTACACTTGCCAAAACAGGTAAAAACAGATGCAAGAGACACACATAAAAAGATATGCTTCTCAGTCAAAAGGATTAGGTTAGACTGGAGAGTGTGTGCTACCTCTTTGTAATTGATGTGATTATGCAACTGTGTGTGTGCATGCTTGCGTGTGTGTGTGTGTGTGTGTGTGTGTGTGTGTGTGTGTGTGTGTGTGTGTGTGTGTGTGTGTGTGTGTGTGCGTGTGTGTGTGTGTGTGTGTGTGTGTGTGTGTGTGTGTGCATGTGTGTGTGTGTTCACATGAACCAGGCAAATCCACTTGCAGGGCCACAGCATCAGATGGTCAGTCTCTCTTAAGTGTACACAAGAAGGTGAAGCTGAACCAGCAAACAACTTTCTTTCACTTCTTAGTCCTCTGCGATCTTTTACCTTTTCTTTGTTATTTATTTGCTGGTGGCTACAGCCCAAAACATGGCTGACTTTCTTTCCTGTTACTTATTAAAATGAACAGGACAGATGGTAAGAGAATGGTGATGGCCTATCATATGTACTTTCACAAGCAGCATCTGTATCATTTTTAATCTCATGTTTTTTTTTTTTGTGATCTTTTTTCTCTATCCACTAGTCCCATAACTGCATGGCCAGTCTGGATTTGTAAGGCTGCTTGTATGTGTAGATGTCCCATGTTTGTCCAGATACAGAAGATGTTTGCTGTCATAGCCACATCAAGTCTGCATCGCTCAGACAGCCTTGCAAAACCTGTGGTGACAAATTTCACACTTGAGTGGGCCTGAGCAGGCTGTCTGAAATTTTAGAGAGATGGTCAGGTGATTTGACCATTCTGATTCTCACAACCTTGTGTGAGATAATTTGTCAGGTAAAGTGTCCCAGGTGGTGGGTGATGCAATGGGGTGCAGTCCATAGGACAGCTGAGTGTCTGCAGCCATATATTCATCCCCTGGGAATCCTGTAACCTCCTCTTCTACCACTCTCAGCTTTCCCACCATCTTTAATGAAGAAAAAAATACTGAGGGAGGGTTGACTGTGTTGGAGCTGATATGTGTTGCTATATATGTTGAATGTAATCAAACCACCTACCAAAACCTAATAATAAACCAAGTAAAGGGAGCAAGAGTAAACAACAAATAACAGTCTCTGCTTATATTCTTTACATCAACACAGAGTTACATGTATCATATTAAATGTGTAATTGAACCAAATATGGAGGCCTTAATTAGTTGGAGTGAAACCCAGCAAACACATGGGCCTCCAAGACACTGAGATTGACACCACTTCCCTGCACCCCACTTAAACCCATGAAAGATGTAATAAAAATCCAATGTGAAATATCTGCAATATGCATGTGGCACAAATACATTTTTCATAGCACAGCCAATTTATGACTGAGATTTAGTTCTCATCCAAACAATTGCAGGAATTAAAAAAAAAAAAAGTTATTTTGGGCTAATATGTCACCTATAACGTGCAAAACGTACATGTGGCTTTTAAACATCATTGCTCTTTCAGTTTCTTTGCATTATTCACAAAAGAGCACAGAGAGGTACAAGATTTACTACTGTACGTCAACTGAGTTGAATAAGCACTGTAGTACTGGAAAGAGATTAGCTGACAAACGGATGTCTTTTGAAGTACATTTCCTAAAGATTTATGATGTGGATCATGTCATCTCATATTTTAGGAATCTCAACAGTCATTTCTGCTAAACTAGAATTGCTTACATTATCACATTACAACTGTTTGCTTTGACAGCAAGTCCACCAGCTGATATTCAGAATTATTTTTATTTACCTTTATAAAGGTCAGGACAGACATAAGAATACAGGGGGTCCTCGATTTACTAACGAGTTCCGTTCCTACGACGTGTCATAAGCCAATTTTCGACGTAGGTCGGAATTTATACCTAAATTATACCTACATTAAAACCTTAAGTCACTCACTCTGTACACACAACACATGAAGGACATATAAAATACACTAATTAAATGAAACAGTAATAAAAAAAAGAGAGAACAATGTCTTATCTTTATTTCTGTGGTCGTATTTACGAACCAAACCGCTTAGGTCAAAACTAGGTTTTTTAAGTAATTTATGGGAATGCGTCGCGACCACGAAACGACGTAACTCGAGACCAT
This sequence comes from Albula glossodonta, assembly GCA_019788955.1. Taxonomy (NCBI): domain Eukaryota; kingdom Metazoa; phylum Chordata; class Actinopteri; order Albuliformes; family Albulidae; genus Albula; species Albula glossodonta. Next base: position 23,151,553 of record JAFBMS010000009.1, read on the forward strand.
CGTAACCCGAGGACCTCCTGTAGTTTACAAGTGGTATAATGTTTTTAAATCCTGTTGTCAAAATTTTATTTAAGTACAAGTTTTTTTGACAGACTTGTTCAGACGTCAATGTTTTGACTTGTTGATTCCATAGTTTTTACTGCTGTTTTTACCACCTCCTGCAGAATAATATATGGGTAGATATTGCACCAGGAGCCATCTTTTAAAGAAGCATACCTGTTTTATTGATTCTCAAAGTCAGCAAATCATCCATCGGATTTTCAAGTCAATCATGCAATGCAATGGTGTGGTTGCATTAGTAAGTATGGTAATTGGTCCATTTTGATAGGTGACTTTTAGTTTGGCTAATTACGTGAGGTGAGGGCATTGTTGTAATGGTCAAGGTGGTTGTAGGACAGTTTGAATGGTTTCTATTTACCATTCAATTTATCCTTCATGGTCCATAGTATTTCTAGTAGCTTTTCTGTGAATGATAACACATATACGCAATATTTGACAAGACATGTTTTGTTTCAATGGCAGACATTGGTTAATTAATGGCAAAAGAAACATTCAGGGTTAAATTGTTGCATGTTTGCTTTGAATTTGGATTTTCTCAGGCTGTCTTCTCACTGGCAAACTTTACCAATGCTTTGTTGATGCTAATTTGGAAATTATTTCTGGCCTTCGAAGCTTTGAAGCCTGTGGAATGTGGGCATTGATCCTTAAACAACAAGCACTATCATATTTTACTGGTTAATTAACAAAATATTTTATTCTTCAATCATTTCTGTTGGCACATCATAAAAAAGAAGGGTATGTGATTGAAATGCCAACGATCAAAAAGTGTGTCCAAACTGTTGACTGGTATATATATAAGTCTGGACACACCAATTGAAAATAATATATTTCTTTTCGTATAGCCATTTTCACCTAAAGGGTTATGTTAAAAGAACAGAAATTTGTTCAATTTGTTTGTGCAAAGTGATTGCAGGTGCCACAAGTACTATATATTATCCTGAAAACCTTCTTTCCTAGTCTAAATATTAGAAAATTATAATAAAAATTTTCTAATTTATAAAATTATAAAAAAAATAATAGAAAATAATTTACATTATGACAAGGTAGCGTGAATACCAAAGGACCTATTTGGTAGACAGCTTTAATTTTTTGTTGTAATAATCAATAATATGGCAAGAAATGTGAACTTTGCAGAGAGAAACGTCAGTCTATACTACACTATAGAATTATGGAAATCAGTTCTGTGGTCAGACATGTCCAAATTAGAAAATTTTGGTTCCGTCATGTTTTTTTTCAGACACAAAGAGGGTGAACGGATGACACCAGCATGCGTGGTGCCCATTGCAGCATCAGGGAGGTGGTGTAAAGCTGTGGGGGTGTTTTTCTGGTGATGCTGTCAGAGATTTATATAAGATTGAAGGCACACTGAACCAGTATGGCTACCACAGCATTTTTCAGCGGCACACCATCCCACCTGGTTTTTTTTTCATTTTGGTGAAAATTCTTCAGTCATCATCTTAATCTACCAGGGCCTTTGCGTTTGCTGAGCTTCCCAGTGGTCACTTTCTTCTCAGTGTTTTTCCAAACATTAGATTTTGATAAGCCTAAGTTTTGGCCTATGTCCCTGACTGTTTAACACTGGCTAATCAGAAATAACAATTGGTCATTTGTCCTGAAATGGACAAATGTATGTATACAAAGTGCATTCATTTCTTCAAGGTAAAACCAAAATTTATAAAATATCCTTTTTAATAAGGTTTATTGCAAATATAAAAATGTGGTCGCCAATCAGAAAAAGTACATTTGTCCCAAACGTCAGGGAACTGCAAGTGAAGAATTGTATACACCAGAAAAGATAACCATACAGTCTTATCAGATATTTAGCCTTGGCAGTGATTCACCCAAAATAATTTTTTTTCTGGTTCATGTCCATTTTAATTTATTCATTTGATTTTATTATCACCTTTCACAGCTTAAAATGTCACGAACGAAGGGCATCTAATAGTAAAATGTATTGGCATCTCTGTTTTTCACTCCACTGGGAAGTCTTGTGAGAATATCTGTGACATTAATGAACAACATTCTTTATACGTTCCACAAGTCTGCAGTAAATAGAAATCATTCAGCCTCTATTTTATTTTCACAATCAATCGCCTTTATTGAGGGCTGTGCTGGAGGACAGCACCTGAATGTCATGAACTCTTTGTCTTAAGAGACAAGGCAAAAATGACTGGGGCTGATTTTTACACGTGAGGAAGTATACATCAAAATTACAGGAGCTGGAGAAGAGTTTTGCGGTTGTTTCTTCTTTCTTGTTGTCATGGAGACCCTTATATAGTTTGGTACAATTGGATTTTGATTATTTGCAGAGCTTTGTGCATGTCTGTGCATAACATGCACATACAAATAGTAAAGCTGAAAAGCTGTTCTCAAGTATGGGATTGCAGTTTTCTGAACAGCAAATGGATAAAAAAAGGTGTTAAATGTGCCATTTGGCCCCACAGCAGATTAACTGGCATGGATCAAAAACATGAAATGCTATGGAGATACATGAGATTAAAAGATTGACTCCATTTCCAGGTTTACAGGCTGAACCCAGGCCAGGATTTGGTCTCATTTTTCATTTCAAATACACACATGGGAATTATGAGGTGTAGATATGTGGATGGATATGACAAAGCATTTTAAAATGAAACAATACAAGTATGCAGGTCTTATAATTAAACAAGGAAAATGCCTGATTTTTTTCCACAATTTTTATTTGTATTTATTTGATATTTGCTGAATTCTCTTCACAGAAGACCAATCATGGTAACCTCCATAAAAAAATACATTTCCCACAAACCTGTATGGTCTATTTTCCATTTTAAGTGGCTCTGAGATTCATTAACAGACATTTTCCAAGAGGTTTGTGAAATGTGTACTTAATCCCAACTCATAATTTGAATCAACCAAAGTGATCCCCCATTCATTATGGTTTTTATGAGCTTTAATTCATTTTTCCTTTTAAAGCAATTGTGTGATAACAGTGGTTTTGATACTTTTTAAATTGCAAAAGCAAGACCAAATAATCAACTGTGCATGTAAAATATCAATCTGAAACTCAAATAATATGGAATTGCATCAATATGTTTGTGAAACTGGCCAGGCAGAACTGCCTTTTGATGTTGCCCCATTCTTTGCACTGGCATAGTGTGGTATGCTTTTTTTTCGATAACACTCAGAAATGCACTTTCTATTCATAAAATAATAGAATAGAAGCAATATTCCATCATATTACTGTAACAATAAAATTTCTCTTTGGATGATTGACATTATAACTATTGATGGATCTTTGAATTCATATACTGCATATGGCACACAGAAAAAAAGCTAGAAAAAATACCATCAATAAAAGAAATGACATTCATTCTTTCTGACCATAACAGGCTTAATCCTTTACATTTAGCACATCATTTAAGCTTTACTGTAATTGTGTATACAAAACCTAAATTTAAAATGATTTAATACATACTATTTCTTGAAATGTATGCTTAATTTCAGCAAACACATTACTACAGTTTAACACTCTGTACTGCAAGCATTTACTTCAATTATTTAGACAAAGAACTTTGAAATGAGATTCAATCAAAGACTGAATATAGTAAGTAAAACTAATAATTATTTGAATATCATGTTTAAATGTTATGTTTTATGATCTTTGCGCTAGTCAGTGTGATTGTATGAATAATAAATTCTGAACAGCTCAGGTCAAAATCTGAAAAGACAAAAAGGCTAACAATGACTGTCTCTTTCTCTCTGTCTCCTAACTCCCTTTCTCATCTTCTACCTCCCTGCCTCTTTCAGGTTTAATTGTGGCCACTCTTTCAGGGTGCTGGATACCCAATCAGATCCGCCGCCTGATGATGGCAGCCAAGCCCAAATCAGATTGGACCTTGACATACTTAAGGGCTTACATCACCATCCACCCGATTGCTGATGCCTTCTTCTACCTCAGCTCCGTGCTAAACCCCTTCGTCTACAACCTGTCTTCCCGCCAGTTCCGTCGTGTGTTCATGCAGGTGTTGCACTGCCAGCTGACCATAGAACACATCAACAAAAGGACCCTGAATACTTATGATGGCCCTTCTGCTCGCTCCGGCCGCCCCCTGCTTCTCAGATCTCTCCGGCGCAACCGATGCACCCACACAAAGGACGACCCCAAGACTCTTGCCACTTCCAAAATGCAGGGTCACACTTTCCCTTGCCCCAAGGGACCAGCCGAGCCATCAGAATCCTCTGAGCTGAGCTCAGCACAACAGAGCAGCCAGACTTCACAAATATCTGAGACTCACCAATGAGGTACCATGTAGTTTTCTCCAAGGCGCATCCTTGGAAATATGTTATTGCTCCAAAGAACCCCCACTGAAGTGTTGTTCTTCAAAGGTTAAAGAAGTGCAGACAAGCAGAAAACTGATGGTTGAACCAGATATTTCATCCTGAAATGTTGTACTTATGTTTATAGCATATTATACATACAGAAGCACAGTGATAGTATATGTTATGTACTGCTGCAGTGAATGCAATTTTCTGCACTCTGAGGTGGCCTGCCATTTAAAAAAAAAAAAAAATACTAAGATGAAGACCTGCTTTCTACACGAAAGGACACAAACTGCACAAGCAGAGTTACCAGGAGAAAAGCTGTTAATTTATGCCTGCTACACTCTTAACAATGTTATTCCCAATTGAATCATTTTAATTTGCCTTTTGTAGGTTTCCATGATAAATGGAAAAAAGGTAAAATTTAGGGGGTATTTTGTGTCAGGTCCCCTCCTGGGTGTGCCCTCTGAGCTGCCTGTGGTTCTGACATTTTCAGCAGTGCGTAGTGTTAGTTTCACAAGCATTGTGTGGCTTCCAGTGAACAATGGGTAAAAATATCCATTCAACAGCAGGGCATGAAAAACAGCAGTTTCAGTTATGTTTTTTCCTGCAGAACCACAGCTTGTAGGCAGTGAGGAGGCTGTGGACTCAGAAAGATGGAATGCAAAAGAGATGAGGACTACAGTGGAAATATGCTATGGACAGAAACAGGAGATGAGGAAATCACTGAGCTGAGGCTAGGTTGTGAGGGTTTATTTATCCATCTGCAAACAGCTGCCACTGCAAACAACAGAGGCATGATAAGCAGGATGGAGCATCCTGTAAGTTTCAGAGCTGGTGACATTGTGTGTCCTAGAGTTATGGAGCGCACTCTACAAAAGATTTTCACAGGTAGCATCCGTGATTACTTTGAGGGACTATATGGAAATACTGTCTGTGTCCTGAACAGATGATCCATTGTGAAAATTCTCTGATTTCAAAATCTAAGTGGGTTTGTCAAACCTGAGTCCCTTGATGCTGCAATAGTCCACTTCAAATGCCAGTATTACATTTCACTCACAGTGCACTCATCGATGCGTATGTATGTATGTATGTGTGGGCAATAGACTTTTGTGAACTGTACCTCAATTACTGAGATGGTCCAAAGTCAGTGGGTCTGAGTGGAAACTGTCTCACTATTTGTGACAGAAACAAAGTGCAAGCTAAACATTGTATCAACGCTGTTAATAATTGCAGGTCAATAACTATAGCACTAAAATGCTTCCAAAGCCATTCTTGTCAGTGCAGTATTCAGTAATGTATGAGTGTAATCAGACATTCTGAGTTAAATGTAGATATAATTAAAAAGACAGTGACATTTCAGAAATAAATATTGAGTGCAATTTGAAAATGATTCAGCTGTAAAACAAGCACTTCCTTTGTTTAAAATGAGCCTAATATACCCAAGATTAGTATAGTTGTTATGCCTTGTTATGGAAGTTGTTATGGAAGAGGGTCTAATGCCAGCAAATGTAAAGCAGCTGCATGATTCTCCAGGTCTCAAGGATGGCCTCAAACCTGTCACTTGTCCTGGAGAATTCTGTGTAAAATATTGAACCATATCAAGGTTTCTTCATCTCACAGCATTTATCCCTGTCAGACTGTCTATGGATCTATGGTACAAGTTTCAATATACTGGCTCCCTTTTGTGTCAACAGATATTATTTTTAAAAGTAGATTCAAAATAAATAATATGCATTTCAACTATATCTACTTGATTCTTGAAATCAAAAATACATTTGTGAATATCATGTCCATGACAATATTAAGAAGGTGTGTTCTGAGAGTGCAAGAGTCCATACTGATTTTATTACTCTGCCATGTCTTCACAACACCCGACTCTGCTGTTAGGTGTCATGGTATCAGTTTTCTTGTTGTTTATCCTGTTAGCCACATTTAACATTTTTAAGCAGTGGATGTCTCTGCAATACCATCAAACGTGAGCTATTATCACCACTGTCAGCTGTCAATCCGTAGCATCAATATAGCTTGATGTCCATTCCTGTCAGTTCTGTCACATGAGTCTGTTAGCATTCAGGGGCAATGAATGCTGTTTCCTGTCTTGCTGTACACTTAAACACTGGGACCACTGAACATTAATAAGCTACAGATCAAATTAAAAAAATGGGTGTCATACAGAAATGCACCAGGTGCTGTGGGACGCTAAATGCTGACTCTGTCCTGATGTCTACCAGGGCCAACAAACCAAAGGCAAAAATTTGGGAAAAAAAAAAACAAAAAAACAAAGGAAATCAATCACGGATCTTCAGTGCTGTAAATGCAGAGTCTGTTAGGGAGAAAACTCCCCATGGGGTGCATCCAAGAGGGTGGGCCTCTACGTCAGCAGGAGGGGAGGTAGAAACAGGAAGAAGAGGCCAAGCAGGGAGTGAGGCATGGCTGTGGATGCAGCAGATGGGACAGGGCGCTTTTTCTGGCGGGGTCCGTTGCAGAGTGGTGTGTTGCAGCAGCTGATGCAGACAGAGTGCAGCTTCCCTGTGCAGAACTGCTGGTAGCCAGATGAGGCGATGAGGCAAGCACCTGAGGAGGCACACGACTTACGGTAATGCACACCTAGGAGGGACAAAGACAGGATCCGCAGTGATCTAAAACAGTAACAAAATAACACACTGCACTGACAGATGTGACTGTATTGTTTTAGCTTTGCAGCACTTAAGTCGGCTTCAGATCAGTCACAAAGATACTACACTACATGCACTTAATAAGTCAATATCTTTTTGTTTTTTCAATTTCTATTCCCGACTCCATTTCCATTTCTAAAATGTGATACAGTACAGTACATTTTTTATAGTGTCAAATAATAATGGTCCTGTGCTTGTACAGGACCTGTATTATTTGAGCTGTCTTTTTATTTTATTTCATTTTCATTTAATTTCATTTTTTTATTATTTTTTGTCTTTATACTGTGTCTTGCTTTGTGTTATGAACATAATTTAAGACATGCAAATAAAAATATAATAATTATGTCCTAAGCACCCTGTCCACGGTATGTCATGGGGCTCTACGGTATGTCATGTGACCTGGTTTATACTGAGAACAATAATCCAGCTTTTTCAAAGAGTGCCTCTGGTAGCATCCATGTGCATAGAGTACCATGTTTTTCAGAGGAAAAAGGCAATGTTTTTATTGCTTCTTTACCTTACTGTAGAAGCTCATTTTAACTAGGGCCCTCTTAAATATAACATAATGGGGAAGTAACCCCATGCAACACAATATTACCCAAAAAACACAACATAAATAACAGAAAAATGTTCCTATTCAGCAAGTATTCAACATTCCTTTTTTGTTTTCCAAAGAAAGCTGTTATACAGGAAAAAAATGTCTGCCATTTTCACTAAAAATACAAGAGTTTCCAATCACATAATGGTTGTGCTTCAAAATACATAAAACTTAAAATGTCCAAAATTCAGTGAATTGGACTTAAAGCATCATGTCTTGTATATTCTGCTCTCTTGAAGAAATTGCTAAATTCCCCTGTAAAACAAAACTGCCTCCCACACTGGTAAAGTGATAAATGCACCCCTTTTGAGAAACTCAAACTCAAAGCATGGACACAAAGCCAGGGATGACCATCTGGTTAAAGCCAAAGCCCCTGGAAATTGGTCATAATAGGAATGAAAAAAAAACAATAACTTGGTGAAATAGAAGATTTTTTAAAAAAAAATATAGCAATTTTTAGGCATGGATAGGAGCTGCATAAGCAGTTTTTTCCCACCCTCCCTTCCTTCGGAAAACTCAGTGTGATAAATTCTTTTTGAGCTGTCAAGTGGTGTGACAATCAGTAAACGCAAGACAATGTCTTCCTCTTCCCGCCTGTGCTGGTAGGAGACAGCCTGAGCTAGCAGGCAATTATTGCCTCAGATTACTGCCATTCGCTCTGACAGGAGCAACAATACTTCTGTCTGCTAATTCTGAGGGCAAGGAGTGCCTCGTTTTTTTTCAAATACCCTGCTCCAGAGGTTCATTACTGACAGTGATGTTCTCACACAAGGTTTTGGTGTGCAGAATAAGTTGGTGGGGGGCACTGGGGAGAATAAGTGTTGCTTAGAAGGTATGGTCAGGGTAGCAGTGCTGCCCTATATTTGTAGTCCTTGTTTAGTCCCACATACAGTGTACAGCTTGCCTTTTTTGTTATTTAATCAAAATGGTTCACCCACATATTCCAGCTGACCAGCTTCCTGATTGTGCATACTTTTAGAGAACTTGCATGTGATACTGTCAGCAGTAATTGAGCTGTTTTTCTTTCACAGACTCAGGCCCTCGGCAATGCACAACAGCCATCCAGATGCCCAGCTTGATGTGCAATGTTACAGGAAAAGCCCAAGTTATGACTCGTCAGTCTGAAAGCTCAAACTCTTCCTTTAATCTCTAGTGCCTCTGCTCACAACATGCTTCTTAATTCTGTCAGGTGCACTATGGGCCTTCACTTCCTCAGTGCTTGCCACACAGCGTGGCCATGATCCCTCTTATCTCCCCTCCCTGTTTCTCATCAGTTTTATTCAATATCTGTCACGTGATTTGCATTTGTAACCGATTTTTGCTGCATTTCAGTACTGTTCTTAACAAAGTAAAAACAATGTCTCATGGAATCCATGATTCATTGCCCAAAGCATAACTCAGTTAATGTCCTGTGGGACAGTGACAGGTGTGGACACCACATGGAGTGGGGAGTAGATGAAAGGAGCAGTTGAATGGCCCATGGCCATTTCCTTACTACCCTTTGGTGTTTGAAACTTAGAATAATATATATTTTAAATCCTTTGTTAAACAAAGTAAGGCTGGAAAACACACAATGTAAAGTGAATAAAATGGCAGATTTCTCCATCCGCTGGTGCTGACTACCAATCACCCAAGGGCACCCATGCCTGCAGAGAAAGCTGCTGCTGTCTCTGTTTATGAAGACAACCCAGAATCCCTTTCTCCTTCACCTCACACCCATCTCTGTACAGCCCACCCATTTGGGGAATTTTTCCAGTCAAACTCACATTAAGATCCCATTAGAGCTATTTTTATGTATTTATTTATTTTCAAAAGAACTTTTGTTAACCTTCTTCTTTAAGCCATAGTTGTACGGCAGTGCTTGAGTTCACTTCCTTCATAGAGAACTATGAAGTGAAGCTGTAATGATAGATAGATAGATAGATAGATAGATAGATAGATAGATAGATAGATAGATAGATAGATAGATAGATAGATAGATAGATAGATAGATAGATAGATAGACAGAATTACTCCATGTTTTTAGGTGACGTGATGGTTGATGCCTTTGCTGATGGAAAATGTATCTCCTTTTATTTGCAAAGAAACTTTACATGCAGAATAGCAATATCACATCTGTAATATATGCAACACAACAACATATCCAAAAACATACATACTTCTCTAGGAGGAAGTCAGAAAGTTGACTTTTAAGTGTAATTATTCATACTTTCATTGACAAGTCAATTTTGACACCTTGATCAATATGCAAAAAAACATTTGAAAAGACAGGTGGCAATACAAACACCAGGGTGAGCCAAGTGGGCATTTAAACAACATTTACAAAATGCAATATATAATGTTGTTGATTACCTTACAGGTCATTTCCTGATGGTCATTAAAAAACCCTGGCCCTCAGAGTTTCTAGTTCATCTATGCTGAGCTTGATTTCATATAGCTGCTACATTTCATCCAATGGAGAAGCCAGTCTGAATTTAATCACTTCCATCATTGATTCCTCTACTACTATTACATTAGTAAAATAAAAATATTCATTGGTCATCAGAATATTCAGAGGGATTCAGGACAGGACATCCTGAAAGGCTCATGCAGTAGTGATCCAACATATTTCATAAATGAGCACACATTTCTTGAGAGCAATTTTAGTCACATGGGAGACCAGAAACTCAAGAAGAACCATGAAAGCATTAGTCTTTCCCACGACCTTCACTGAATCCTGAACAGAATGTCTTCAAACAGCCATACAATAGTGCATGGAACAGAAACATAATTAACAATGTCCTCTACAGCTGCTACAATATTAGCCTTTGACTGACTGACTGAATAAACTCCAAACATGTTCCTGTACCATCAATTATATTGAAGCAAGTTCATGTAGGCCTGACAGTGAATAGGATGATTTAATTAACCATAGCATGAACAATGCATTTGTGTAATCTCTCAAACCGAGCAATCCAGTTGAGAATAATTAAATTCAATTTCACTTAATTACCTCTAGGAACTCATTTTATCTGTACACCAGAAGAAAAAAAAAATATATAAACACAAAGAATTTACCTCCTGTCTGAAAGTGCTGTGTCCAGGCTACCAATGGGATGCAGCAAAACAGTGTATCTTGGAACAAAATAAGATATGAGTTTTATTCCTTCTTTTTTTCTTGAACTATTAAGTGATTCCACTCACTGCTGCTCTTCCAGTGTTCATCTACAGTTTCTTTTTCACATGAGACTGTAAGCAGCCATCTCACACTATGCTTCATTCACAGTCTGGCCTGTGCATTATTCTGTCCAGCACTTCCCTTGGTCAATAAGGGGATGTAATGAAGATGAGGTGCATGATTCAAATGGATGGAGATTTTATGCTCCTCAGATGAACTGGATAAACTCAGAGCACTTGAAGCACATGATCTGCCATATCTTTTTTTTTTCTGCAGCGTGGGAGTCTGCAGTAAGTGGCATGTTATCATTTACAGCCCTGAAATATGACAAGCACTCAATTAAATACAAATAAATAAATTAATAAATAAAAGGGTAAAACAAGACTGCTAGCAGCAATGCAGAAATTGTATTACATTTTTCTAGGACTTTTTAAAAGCCCTGCAGTTGTGTTTACAAATTGCAGAGCCCCTGAAGTGCCTTTCGAGTTTTCAGGTTCCACTCAGTCTCTTCATCAAGCAACTTGCTTCCTTGCATAATGGACAATAAGATTTTATATACTATATCCATAAATAGTGAATGTTTTTTTCTTTCTTGCCACTGTTATTTTCTTTTTCCAAAGGTACTTTGCCGGTAGTATTTATAAACCTGTCTTTTTGCTGAATGTTGATCGCAGGCGCTAAACTGACCAGAGAAGCTACTCTTGTGAGTCAGAAAACAATGAAATCCTACTTCCTGCATGATGCTACAGTCTGTTCTGTGTCTCCCTGCAGGACTGTCCAGCAATACCCTTTTCTGGTCCCCTTTGGAAAAGAGATGTAATCTCATTGGGGTAAAACAACAGATAAACAGAATAAAAATAAAACATTCTGTAAAATGAGTTTGGCTGGTTATTATTGCCTGTCCTTATCCTCTTTAACATGTATGCACAGACCATTGTTATAACACTGTTTATGGTTTACTGACCTGACCTACTGCCACTTCAACAAACAGTTATTAAATGTTAATTCTGTACAGATTTTCCATGGTGTCATTTGGCAGGTCCACATAAAGAACGCATTTCATATCTTTACCAACACCTCATATTTTATGCATGGTGCACATAGCTATAGTTGGATCATTTTGAATTAAGCTACTCATGCAGAGGGAATTTAAATTATAACTGCTGAAGTCATGGCATGACATGAAAATCAGAACAAACACCTCCGTTTTACTGAGGTGTGGTCTCCTGAGATGCATTAAAATGTGCAGAACAACTTTTTACTTTGGATTTAAATATATGTGGCTATTCCATCCCTCTTATAATGCTGTAGTAATTCACAAATTCATTATTGTGATACACTGCATTTCCTGCAAATAAAGATAATTAGTTCAGCTGGCTACATGGCATTAAACAAAAGAGTATGCCATTATTAAAGCCTAAATTCACATACTGCTGAATTATCCAGGATCCCTGATACATTTACCTCACAGGCATTAGCAAGGAGGAGAGGGGAAGAATATTTGGTTTTAATTTGTGTGCACAATTCAACTGGGTCACTTTTGTGAGCAGGCACCCTGGCAGTCAATATGTTTGTTTTCTGGTGTTTAATGTGTAAAGAGCGGAAAACATGCAAATCAGTGGATATATTATGGAACCGTCCATGGAATCTAATGAGAATCTTTGTGGGTGGCTGCCTGCATCAAGCGGACTTGTGGTCCAGGATCATGAACTTTATCTTTATTTCAATTTTAAATAAGGTTTCTTTGGCCAACAAATCCCACTACAACATATTTTCTGTGTTTTCTTCTGCACATATAAATCACATGACCCACCACAGACCTATACAAATACCAAGGATGCCTAAGCACAAAATCAAAGCATAACCCATCAATACAAACCCTGTAGAAGGATCACTCTGGACAGCTACATCTGCAGTCCATAGAAAGTAGTGCTTACCAGAGTATTACCTCTCAGCCCTGGTCTCACATGTAACCTTATAAAAACACATTCCCTCTATGTTAATTCACACAACCCTGTTGTTGCAGGTATCCATTCCTTCATTGAATGCCTATTCATTTCATGTTGAATTAAGAATGCAGGAAAATATTGATTCACTAGAACAGTCTGTTCATGCTTCTCATTTTGAATAAAGCTAAAATTATTCAATATGTCAACACCAGTGTGTGATGAATAAAATGTGAAGTCAACATAGGCTAAAGCATGATGCATGGTTACAAATATGTACATAAATACATTAAAAAGGCAAAAACATAATGGCATTTCACAGGAGCAGCAGTGTGAAAAGTTGCTTGTTCATATCCATCAGAATAGAAGGCAATGAAATCAGTGAAAGAATTTTAGCTTTTTCTATCATTTGTCTTACTTTGATAAAATTCAATGAGTTAGGGTGTAGCAGAGTTGCGCTTGTAGGGTTTACAGAGATGATAATGAGACCAGGCCATTCTGATCGTCAATTTGATTAATCTAAATTAGTTATTTTAATGCTTTACTTCATTGGATGACAATGATAAGACATCATTGCTAAGTTACTGTAAAAGTAATTAAAGCTAATGAGTTTCTACTTTGGGTATATAAAAACACATGAAAACCAGGAAACATCTTGTTTTTTCAATGACGTTCATTTTAGATAAAAAGTGATAATGCTGTTTTTCAGGCATTTCATTATAAAAGCACAATTTCTGTCCAGAGAAGTATGTTACCAAGCATAAAATAATGTTGTTGATTCTGTTGGACTATATTATGGACGATAATTTGTTCACTTATGTATATGCAAGAATCCAGCTGAGGTCTGTTTCTCCTGTCTCACTCTAAATAATATGTCTCTCAGCTTCCTTGAAAAGTTATCGTTTCAAACAACACTCTGGTACAAGTCAGTTAATCTTTATAATGTTAAAACAATTAACAGGACATATCTATCCACACAAAATACTGGGATAACAAACAAATAAAAGGACAACTGAAAACGAAAATGAGAAAAAATATTATATGACCACTAATAGTTTGTATACTCTAAATATAATTTTCCTATGTCAATGAAGGCTCACAATACATAACGCATGTGAACCACATGCAGTCTAAGTTTAAATTCTCTCCTTTATTGCAGAACATTAATCTTAAAGCATTAAAATTGATTTGTCTTAAATCATAACAATGCATTCCAGAATGTACTTAAGAATGTGGTTTAGAAATTATAGATATATTTTGGTGGCTGTTGGGGGACCCCTCCTGCAAGAGCACTCTTCCATTGTGTGGCCCCACAGTCCAGCATTAAATCCAAACCGTACTCTTCTTCCACAGATAACTAGAGTATTTTTTAATTTGTCCTGGACAACTTATGGAATGACTACATATTTGAGAATGCTGAATCATTTTAATTAACAAAAATAAATAATGATGACCTTATTTTAAAAGACTATTAAAAAAAACTTTTTCAATGAACAATAGATAGGTGTATGAGAGTCTCTGTGAGAAGAATATTTTCACAATAAAAATGATAAAGGTTGATCAGGTTTTCAGTCTCAGGCTATAACAAGAACATCAGCTGTGTTAACTTGGAGATGGACTTTTGTGCCACATTCCCACAGGATATTATGTGATAGCAAGCATTTCCCTTATCTGTCATTGACAGTCTATGATGTCACCGCTAAGCATTAGCAATCTAAGCAAATCAAAAAAGCTTCGTTTCAGCTTTCAAGTGAAGTGATCTATGAAAAAGTATACATCTGGGTGTATTATTTTCACAAGTTAATAATTTATACTGCGATCTTTGATAAGACTTGTGTTTCAGGGAGTCCTTGCCCATGTTTAGACTGTACATTTGAGGGAGGTAGCGGGCGCCAAGGGTGGAGGGCAATTATTCATAAGGTCAACTTATCCTTGAACAGATATGGCAGTATAAAGTTCCTAAAAGGTGATGGGTGTATTCTCATGGTGCTTTTTGCAACCCTTTCTGAGCATCATTCATCTAAACAACATTCATACAGAAATCTGACCGTCTGCTATTTGCAATTTTTTACTTATTCTTCAATCTTATTGCTTTTGGCTTTCTGTAATACAACACAGCCATAGATTATATCATTGGTACTTATTCATTTACAAGGCTATTTTAGGTAAAATTCCATCTTATCTCTAATCTCATTTTGTATGGGCTAATAGCAATTACAATCTGCGTTCCAATTCAATGATGCTTTTTAAAGTAATTCATCCCCTTTCTGAGTTTAGTAAGATGGCTTTTAACTTTAATGCACCCTGGTCATCGAACATGCAGCAAAAACAGTTAAGACTTAAAACCCAGGTTACTTTCGCTGAATTCAAAGATCAGATTCAAAACATTGTAACTGATGTATGTACACACTTCCAATGATCATAGGTTGTGACTGGAAAATCTGTGCCTTTTATTCATAATTATTATTTTTTCTTTCTTTCTTTCTTTGTGTATGTGTTTTAATGGTTGTATTGTTATAATGGATGTATTGTTTGTTGCCTCTTGGCCAGGACACCCTTACAAAAGAGATATTTGTCTCAATGGGACTTTCCTGGTAAAATAAAGGATACATGCAAAAGTTATTCCAAGATATGAACATCTATTCTGTACAAGTAAATATGTGTAGGGAAAGCATAACACAAACATTACTGATCTGAAACAGCTCACTCTTTTTTGCAGTTGAGTTTAGTAAATATATTTGAACTGAACAAAATACCACGGACTAAGGTGAGTGGGCCCTCATAGAGGAGGAGTGTACACAGACACTTTTTTATCCTTTTCTCCAGGTAATACTCTGTGCTTGCCAGTTACAGCAAAGTGAGGCTCAATCACCAGTGCAAACAGCAATGTGACAAAGGACACCCCTCATGTCCCCCAATGCAATAGGAAGTAATCAGAGCATGTGCTATATGTCAGTGCAGTGGAAATAGCGGATAAGTAAATTAATCCAGTAAATAAAAGCTAGGCCAGACTCAGATTGCCTCCGTTCATAAAACAAAATACTGCCTTTTGGAAAGATCTAAGGTATTCCAGTGTAATGCTGGTATTAGGTGTATAGATTACATTAAACATGCACCCTCAGTTTAAAAAAGTGTTCATTTTTGACAGCAGAAACTTTAAAGTTTTGATGATTCCCCAATTCTGTTTTTACCTGTCTTCCTGCTATACGCACAAAAGTATGCTTCAATAACATTTCACTCTCATTCAGAGTGATCTCATCCTCATTCTATAAGCCAAAGACAGCATTCTTGGATTATGTTCAGCACTGTGCCAAGTCAACATATCTTTTTAATATTTTTTTTTTCAGTAAACACCACAAATCCAATTTCACTGCTTTATAATATAATTCAACCACATGTCACATTCAACTTATCCAAGTGGGAAAAAGCAGATCTAAAAAACAAACCATCATGTGTCAATGAAACCAAGGCCAAAATGCACATGCATAGGTCACCAATATTTCCACAAATTTGAACAAACCACATTATGTTAATACTTATTTGAAATATGTATATTACCAGGGTGACACATAATTAGAAATCAGGACCCAAAATATAACCACCTTACAAAATTGTTCATATTTGTAAATGAAGATACAGTTTGAAAGCCAAAAAATCCTTTTGTAAACTGTACAAATAAACAGAGGGCACTTTAACACTTTGGCACTCATTCAAATACTGTTATTTTGTGTTGTTTTTGTTGTTTTTTTGTAAGGAACAAGTACAAAACACACTGAAATAGAACAAGTACAGTATCCACTGTAATGTATGTGTTTATAAACATTGACAGACAGTAGAATAAAAGCTGGACTATTCACTACTGGGTGGCTCATAGAGTCTGGGCACATGTTCAGGCCGGAAGCCCTGTTGCTGGATGTTAGAGTCCCAGCTGCACCGTTACTGACCGCAGCCCAAAGTCTGAATTGGCAAGATAACAACTGGCTGAGCAGCCTTCACAAAGTTAGAAACATTGAGATTGTGTCGGTTACTTATCATCAATCTCATCACTCTCCAGCAAACACTCCTACCCAGCTAGGCACCTGCAAGCATTTGTGAACCAAGAATGTTGTGAAACTGAGATGTTCTGTCCAGATGGGGGAATTTAGGGGTTACTAAGATAAAAAAAACTGGTCCATTCATCGGTGAAATACTACTACAGAGCACGTAGGTTTAATCATGGTTTAATCATTGGTGTGACTGCTTTTGAAGACAGTGGTTTAGGTAGTCTCATTATTTCAATAACACTGAATGAGAACATACATTATGGAGAAACATTGGAACATCATTTAAGAAATTCTAAATTCAGCTTTACCACTTCAAAAACATAATCTGCATTTCTTTCCTGAACATTAGTTGACAGCTGTTTGCAGATGCCATCACATACCTCTTGTATGCATTATTTTCTAAAATATCTGGATAATCTTACCGCATGAAATTATAAACTATTTTATCTTCAATGCATCAACAGACAAATGTAGTCTAATATAAATGTGTACCTACTTGGCTGGGAGCAATTCTAATAAAATAAAATCATCATGAGAGCTACCATATTTATATGACTATACAAAAAATGGACATCTGTGACTTACAGTACAGATTTCTCTAGGTTGATGTGATAAAGTTTACATGTTACCAACAAAAAAAAGGTATTTATTTCTCGCTCACTCTGGTTTTCCTGCTTTCAGCTTTTACATGTTGCTCTATCATTTATGTTGTTTCTCCCTCCACTTTCATCCCTTCCTCCACCTTCCTTCCCTGCCTGCCTCCATACACTTTCAAATCTTACTTTCCCTACATCCCATTTCAGTTCCTACTTTCCCTCAATTTTCAGCTTGCTTCTCTCACTCTCCTCTTTCAGTTTCTTCTTTTCTTTCCACTTTCAGATCATCTCTCTCTGCTCTTTCAGTTTCTATTTTCACTCCACTTTTAGCTCTTAACTCTTTCCAGCTTTCACTCGCCTCTTGAGTCACCTCTCCCTCCTTCCTCTGTGCTCAGCTCTTCATTTGCCCTCACTCTTGTGTCCTCCTCTGAAAAATGGCAATGCCGTGCTCAGATGCTACTTCCAGTCTAGGCATGTGTGTGCTCTATGCAATGATCTCACTATTCTAATGCAGATGGGACTGAAAAGGATCACTTTATCATATTCACTTTTCTATTGACACATTCAGTGACTAAGGAGGATTTTCATGATAAGAGTTTATGAAATGGATATCTATCCAAACCCATGAATTATTAATGACTGTAAATGTGATATGTATTTTGAAAGCAATTCCATTTGATATGTAATATGGTAAAAACAGAAAAAAGGACATGAATCTATAACCTGGTTGTGGTGTGAAAAATAAGTAAAGAGCAATTAAAATAGAAATAAAATATTTATGTTGACACAATATTTTCAGACTGTGACACTTCCTTTTAAAATCCATTTTTGGGAAAAGCTAATTAAGATTATGGAAAAATGTAAGTTTAACATATTTCTAAACTTGTCCAGCCCAAGCTTTTGTAGAATAATTTTCTTTTAAATTTTGTGATTACTTTGGGATTTGTCTATTCTATTCTATTCTTTTTTTTTGCAGATTTAATGGCTTTATTATTGTACTTTATGACATTTTTCTGTTTCACCATTTACAGTAGGAACTTTTCCAGCGGCACCCTGAGGCTTGTTGGTGGCTGCGGGTGTTCGCTGATCCTTTTGCCTTGGTGTCTGATAACTAATTCCCATGAGGAGATGGCTGAAGTTATTTCTCCTGCTGTCACAGATGACTGCAGCTGATCCATGCTGTCCAGTGCACACATCCCTTGTTAAAAACAATCCCTCATCTGACCCACTAGTGTTAAATTGCTGAAGTGCAAGGTTTATTTCAGGTGTGAGAGTAGCTCACAGAGAAAGATCTTATCTTTGGTGTTATACTACAGAAGTTTTCCTTAAATGTTCTTTCCTTCACAAGAACTCTTCAAATCTGTGTGACTGAAAACAAACACACACACAATGTTGCTTTTCACCATATGCTAAGGACAAATATCCTGTCCTGAAACTGAAAAAAAAAATCTCCTGAACATTCAATAAATAAAGTCACTCATCAGACAATAATGACTGCACCCACAGTGCATTTTGTACTCAAATACAAATAATGTATGAATAAGCAAGTTATTCCATTCCCGTAATCAAATTATTATTTCCATTATTTCAGGTTTTGCTGTCTAGGGAATGGAAACATGAAACAACTGGCTGGGGTCATACTGTGCTCAATGAGGTCTCAAGTGGCCGGCCTTTGACTCTCAGCTGAGGCCAAAACAATTTTAAATGAGCTACAACCAGACATGGAACACACTCATCAAGAGCCTGAAATGTAGAGAAAATATGACACTTCAACAAAGCCCCCTCAGCCCTTGGAGAACAAACCTAAGCGTGTATTTCTGCTCCCAGAACACTGAACAGTAGATGGTTACAATGATGCTGCTCTGTACGTATCTCAATGCTGTATGATATTATGGTGCATTTACAGAATATGTGGACTGCAGTCACACTGTCATGTAGTGTACAAATCGAGCAGAAGAATAAAATATTTCTGAAACATTCCTCTGTAGATGATATATGAAGGGATGCATGCTTGTTATTAAAATTTAAAGGCTGTTGGGAAATTGCAGATTGTTTTTTTGTCTCTGTACATTTTGTTTGTAACCCCACTGATATACCTTTTCATTTAAAGGAATAGCTTTTTGTTTGCACTTTCATACATGAAACTTGTATGCGATGAGTTTACTGTACTCCTATACAAAGCTGTGCATTTTAACCCGTTAGCAATTATCAGCTTATACATTCAGTAAGGGTCTTTGGCTTGCGGTGGTACAGTGTACTCCATTTGCCCAGGTGAACAAATTCCTTGGTTTTTGATTCAAATATGGTTCTTTGAATGCTTCATAACACTAAAATTCAAATTAAATAGCTTTTAAATGATAACTGTGTGGTGACCCATGTCTCAAAATAGTCCTTGGTGCCCTTCTAATAATTAAGCACAGGAAATGATATTTCAGCAATTCAGGTGCTCAATACAGAAGCTGTCATTTATTTTCACCACACTCTGTGCCCACTTTTACATCTGCCTGATAACATCTGTCCGATCTCGAAAAGCATGCTTTCATGAAAGTAGTGACGCAATAACAGAGGTGATCAAAGAAAGCGATAACAGGCTTTGTAAAAAGCCATCCAAACACTTGAAAATAAGGGTCCTATCAACTGTCCCTTTGTCATCAGTAATGCAGAGGGTATTACAAGAGGGAAAGATGATGACAGGTACCTCAAGTTTGTCTTTGAAGCACCTTATAAATACCATCTATTTTTTTCAACCTCGGTTATCCTGGTATAAACATTACCTGGTTATAACTATTCATTCAACAATGTATAATGTTTGTGAGTGTTTGTTAATTGTTCTGTCCTGTCTTGGTATTGTGCCCACCATAAATGGTTTCTTATGAGCTTGAAAATATGGACAGGACAAAAAATATGAACAGGACTGATCTTTCTAGCTGTGTGTTATGTTATGTGAGCACAATATCAATGACTCAAACATATTGAATATTTTAAATATTTTATAATTGTGAATGCTGGCAATATCATGATTCATACGGAACACAAGTGAATGAAGAGTATGCAGCAGGGAGAAAAACATGAACCTCATGCAGCTCTAATATAAGGGGCTGTTTTTTAACCATTGTTATGTGGTAGCTACAATGCAGGTTGTATTCTGTAATCTGTATTCTCATTTAAACAAAATTTACATCCATTTAGGCTTTTTGGTCTTCAATTCAGGTGTGATCAGGCACATTTACAGTATCTCACTATTTTGATTTAGTAAATAACCAAGTCTAAAGCAAGTCTAAAGTCAGTCAAGGTTGTTTGTGTGTGAACTGTACACTAAATTGGCCGCGGCTTTACATTGTTTATTTCTTGATTAACAGGTTAATATGATTTTTGGATTTGGCAATTAATAACATGACTTTTACAGGTCTGTAGCTACACATACTTTCGCGGGTCAGCACATTGACATACCATGCAACTGCTCTCTATGCTAATCAAATGCTTCCCCTATTAATTGGTCTTTCTGACAGAGCTGTACAGTTCATGTCTCAGAAACTACAGAAACTGCTGAATTTAAAGTCAACTTGTTATGTTCACACATATTCTTTGCTTTTCTTACACGTGCACTAATAAAAAAACTTGTGTAACATGTCAAAAGATAATTCTGCATCCACCAGTTGTGCATGTGCACTGATATTCTGGACTCTTTGGACATCCGTTCGCTAATTAGGGAATAGCCTTGTTGTACCACAGCACAAATTCACCTGTCCTCAGGACCTGGAATTGTGTAGTGCTCCTTTAAACTGATCAATTCTCATGCAACTGAGAAGACCCCAGATGTCAGATGTATGTTTATTCACATTAATATAAAACTCATTCACGTATTCATTTTTGAACAACTTTGTATTTTTGCAGGCCATTTTGGAGTGGCAAAGGTGCAATGTCCTGGGAACAGGGAAAATCCAAACAAGAGATGCATGTAGGTTTCTGCAACTTCTTTACACTTTGCAGCCCACCATCTGAGCTGTGCATCGTATTGGTATGAAGGACTGCATCTGATTCCAATGAAAGACAACACCTTATGCAGCTAGCACAGGTAAACCACAGACACTGCCTGCAGGCACCCGATTGACCAGAGGAGTCTGTACCGCAAGAAGAGGCAAGGGAATAGCCTGCCAAGATGAATCCTCCATGCCTGAACAATGCAATTTTCAGTTATGCATGAACCTGAGGAACTACAGGACACATTTTCCACTACCAAAGTCAGGATTCAACTCCAAAACATGGGTCATAACTGTACCGATAACCAATAATGATAATGAAGGTCAGGACCTAGCTAGCAACCTTTGGCTGGCCCCTTTCTTAAACTACGCATCCCACACAAGCTGAGATATGGCCCAGGAATGACCTAACTGACCCTGGGCAACGAGCCTTGCTCCCTCTGGGCTTTGCCATCTTACCATCTTCTTTCACCAGCACCTCCTTCTGGCACATGTCCTGCACATTGACAGTGCAGTTTACGATGTACTCCGGGGTGGAGCAGTCATTGTGCTTAATCTCTTCACACTGGTAGCACTGGATCTGCAGTGCAAGACCTGCAGGGTTAAGACAAACAGAAAGAGGAAACATAAATATACAGATACATAAAAACATTTTCACCATTCATTTCACAAGCGCAGTCAAGTGTCTTCCTGAGTAATCTCTTGAGCTCCTGAATCAGAAATAGATGTTTCCTCCAGATTAATCACACACACTCACCAGACCTTTCGTGATTCATTGCAAACACTATAACTCAGAAGCATAGTTGGTAAGGGAAGCTAATGCCGGTTTTAAAATGGGAATGTTAGTTTGATAGGATTCCGTTAAGGCGTAACTCAACTTTATTGGCAGTGAGTGCCATTTGAAGTGAGATGAATGCTAGGACTCGGAGCTGAAGGAAAAGAAGGAGAAAAAACAGCAGAGAGAGAGATGCACAAAGACCTTTCTGAATAACAAGCAAACGAGGAGTCTTGCTGCTTCAGAGGGCCATAGTTCTATTGAAGGGAGCAAAGGAGCGCTCATGCAATAGAAGCCCCTAAAATAACAGGACTGTCTGCCTCAGCCCGAAGATCACATAAAAGCGCATGGCTTAGTTTTGGTTTGCATTTGAAGGCACCAACAGCTGCGTGTGTCAGTTCAAATTTCATACTTCTTCAAAATGCATAGAAAAAGAATGAAATCAGTGAAGTGACACAAACTGCTTCCATATGTTCAATCTGGGCTATGTTAGTGACAACCATGTATTTCAAATGTTCTGTTATTCTCGTTAATGCACAGTACAGTATTCAAACTGATAGTAGAAATTATTTAGTAATGGTGTATTTAATATTCAAAACAAATGTAGTGCCTGTTAATGTAATTAGTACATCTGGTGTAATTATTCAAATCCAATTACATGTTCCCTCACAAAGGAGACAGGCTGCATCAGTACCAAAATGCTCCTCCACAAAATGTACAGCATACTGTGACCTCAAGGCAATCTCACCAATGCCATTCTTCAGGCATTGAGTCCTCAGAGACAACTACTGCTGTTTTAGTTATTACAGTGGTAGTATTCATTCATTCTAAAGTCTGACAAGCACTGTCAAATCCTAATTTGGTTTATAAAAAACAATACCAAACATTAATTCAACCCACTGCATGCAGAGTGGACGATCAAGTGTATTCAAAAACTAAAACCACATCAGAGAAACCACAAAAATACACCAGGACTTGGTGCACGACTGAATATGAAATGCTTCAGACTGAATTACATTTAAGCATTAAGGAGAACACAGTCTTCTGTAGAAGTCATCTGAAATATATATGCATATATAAATATATATATACATAGAAATATTATATATATATATATATATATAGAGAGAGAGAGAGAGAGAGAGAGAGAGAGAGTAGGCCTACACTGTTCAGGATTTATGAGCCCATATGGGACTAGACACAGATCAGAGCTGGAAGTGAGACCTCAAAGAGGGTGCAGATCTGGGGGTGCTGTATCACAATCTGAGACTGACCTCTCTGACCAAAGTCCTCTCAGTGACAGCTTCACTCTTATCAGGCCGTGTTACACTATGTAGCAGCACCATGAAAAGGGAGAATTTGCAGAGGAACCAAGGAAAGTACTTTAAACCCTAAAACTGTTTTCAATTCATCACACCAAATTCAGTGTGCAGACCTATGTGCATTTCAAAAGCACTGCAAAGAATGTATGAGAATTCAGAGTAATCTGTTGGTTTTAACAAAAAAAAAACATCAATGTCTAATTATTAACATTTTTGTTATCATTACATATAAGTTTTCTCATATCCCACAGTTTCACAAAAGTGCATTTTTAATAGTTTCACCTTTATTATTAATTCACTCAAAACATCCAATAACAGACATATAGACCAGTAAGTCCTGGATACTGCCCTAAAGGAAACATGTTCTTTAGCGAGTAGTAAACTGCATGGAAAATGACCATCTCAGAGCTCAGCTCTGGCATTAACTATGCAGTAACAAGCTGTGTGCTAGATTCCCAGGATTTTGACGATATTTTATCACATTGTGTGATATACTGTAGTGTTATTCCCCAGAATATACTTCTTATTTATTTTACATTTTTCAACAATCTTTTTTTTTTTTTCTCAAAAGGACTTCCCTGCATTTTATACCTCATTGTGACTCAAATTTTTAATAACACTTATACTGTATATGAAGGAACAAGATTAGTGTAAAATGTTTCTAATGTGTGGCAGAGAGTTTGTGGCATAGTCGTTACATTATAAATACTGACACATTGCAAACGGTTTTTTTTTTTAAGTTATGTAGGTCTAGATGATAAGAAAGAAATTTGAAAAAAGTACAAAATACATTTACATAAATAAAAGACTTTGCACACTATGTTTAAACCACAAAATTAAAATAGTCATTGAAAGCACTGTATGTATATGTAACTAACGAAACTGTTAAAACTGTAACCAGTCAAATTTGTAATTCCACCAAGTGTAATGACATACAATAGCCTATGTATTCACAAATATATACTATTATTGATTTTACAACATGTGTAAAATGTGCATCTTTAGCTATATTAACTGAAAACCGAATACACAGAAGATAATGTCCTTATAATTCAATAAAGGACACTTATGGTCTCCCTTAATATTGCCGTTATCGGGCTGGATTTATAAAATGCTAAAGATAAATTCTCCAACAAACAGAGATAACGGCGATATTTAGTTGACCGTAGCTGACTAAATAAAGGTTGACAAATATCATGCGAACACTGTCCCATGCTTGAATAACGCTGGTGTGGGTCGACACTGAGGATGTCATGCTTTTCCCAGATGCTCACAATCTGCACCGACTGTGCAGCATTTTTCTGATGACAAGTTGATTCCAGCATAAGACACCCGTTTGCTTAGTCGCTGAATTGCAGAGAAAGATAAAAGTCCACCAATAAATAAATAAATAATTAAATAAAAGAACGTCGACCAAGTTTAATATTCCTTGGACAGCGCACGAGCAATTGCTTCGTGTTTCGCAATTTCATTCAGCGCTTTATTTAAATGTGTCTTAATTTACCAAGACACATTAGAATCAGTACTCACTACACGTTGTAATGCAAATAGAATTAGCACCTCAAGTGCAACGAGTATCGTAGTTACAAACATTAGTAGTAATCGTGGTCAGGAAGGCATTGATTTGAAATTTGCACCGGGATGTGACAATAATAAATGTTTTTACTGAGCTATAAACAGGCTACTTAAACACAAAGCTTACACTATCCACATACAATCTCTTTTTTTCTACTTTGGTAATTGACATGCAAAATGTTACACGGAGTAGTTAGGCTATAACTATTTCAAAATACTAATGACATACATGACGCTCTAACCTATCTGTATATACTTCCACGTAAACCAGGCGAGCAAAAAGCACAATTATCTCACTTAACTGTACTAACTAAAGATAACAATATTCCACAATATACCTCTATGCATATCCAAGTGAAATCTGCGGGAGGAGAACAGATAGGAAGAGAACAGTTAAACAGTTTAACCTACCTGTTCTGAGGAAAATTCCAAAGAAAGTTGTGTACATAAGAAGCCGCATTCTCTCCCAGATGTTAATTGTTGAGAAAACATCAGACCTGTAAACTTACTAAGAACACAAAGGTCTTAATAGGATCCGTGATATCGGTTTGTGAGCATACATGCCATGTAGTGTGTCGCGCAGCCCGTGGGTGCCTTACTGAAATGACAGGCAGCGTCCAACACAAAATACACTGGCAGGAGGTATAAAAAAACACGTGACAAACACTATTCGTCACGAACCTGCAAGCAATTCATAAAATATCCATAGCACTGGTACACTGATAATAAAACAATATGTATATCTGGAAAACATTAATTATATTTCAATACATATACTAATTCGGAGAACACGTCGGATTTGGTGGTAGTTACCCTAAAATGCAACTCGTGTGAATAACTGACAACACATTTGCAGTGTAATGATTTTTTTTCTTATGGAGACTTTTTACATACACATGACAGCAGCGGGAACATGATTTGCTAGTAATTATCAATGACTGCTGCATGTGCAGGAGAATGCAATGAAGATAAGACTAATTAGCGCTAGATTAACCTTGAGATATTTACTGTGACCAAAGTATTTATAGCTTTTACTTAAAGTTTTCCTTTGTATTACATGACATTAAAGATATGCTAGGTTACCATGAGACCTATCAATGAAAAGACGTGTATTTTTCTCCGTTACTTCTTTGCCACCACCCAGAAAGGTACTTAAATGCATTACAAATTAGCAGACTTGTCTATTTTGTGAATGACTGCAGTAGTACAACAAATGTAGTACTATCTATAACAACTGTATGAAGCTTTACTATTGCAAATAACTTGTTAGTGACTTGTTAAGGCTCAACAATTTGACGTTGTCGATATAGCATGACTGTTGTATGGTCTTGTGCACCATACTTTTTTTTATTCTTAACGAGCCTTTATCTTTTTTTCTTTTGACTCAGTTCAGATATTTTTGAAGACAAAGCAAAAGCAGTGTGTTTCAAAGTCACTCTTGACTAGGTAAATTAATTAGTTTTATTTATACTCCTATAATTGCCCATCAAGACACTAATTGTTATAAATTCCCTGCTTTGTAAGACCGCCGTGTTCATAGTAAGGTAATTGCCCTCAGTTAGAACAAAATAGATTCAGAAACATCTGCAGGTTGAAAAACGTCTGTCATATCTACGAAAACAGAGTGGAATAAATAGCTTTTTTGAGTATGCTCGAAAAGTCACATCATTAACAGTATATCTTTTCGAAACGGCGTTTTAAAATAAAATACGTACAATTTATTTTAAGTTAAATTAACCAAATCTGAATTTCGCCCAGAAGCATACTCACAAGTATTGACCTAATATGCCAGTAATATCAAAATTATTGTACAGGTCGTTACGATGAAGAGAATCATAAATGCTTTCCAGTATTGCAAATCATTCACAATTAACTGATTCCACCCCAAGCAGTGACCCTCCACACATGCGTACGTTTATCTGTTTTACATTATAATTCTAGATAGTGGGGACATGCTGTGAACTAATAAACCACATCAAAACGACTGTTAGAGGCTCAGATCCTAGAGTTTAAATTGCATTCGTGCAAGTTCCTATTTGGTAATGTATTCATTATTTAGACAGGTTTTTATCGTGTCTTATTATCCACAACAAAAAGAGTAAGCATTCTTAAGTGCTGAGCTAATGTAACATATGTGGTCAATCAACAGGCATAGCGAAAAGCTATTTTTACATTCTTAAATTCTATCTTTGAAGCCCAGGAGAAAGTGATTTGACTGGCTTCAGTGTCAGATACCAAGTCTCCGATAGCAAGAACCCTCCTCAGTAGTTTGGGGTGGTGGTAAGGAAATAAGGGGATAACGATTATGGTACACCTTTTGAGCAAGAAGAGTAACATTCCTTTTTGGTGAAGCACAAGAGAATCAAGGCCTATAGCACCATGATGGACAAGTGTTCCACCCACATGGGAATAATGGTTCATCATGGCACTCCACTCCACTGCCAAACCCTTGGGTTAGTTATGGATGGATTTTTGTTTGCTTAAGAACACAGCAGCAAACAAAGAGGCTTTTGACTGATGTGTCTGACTGAGGATGTAAGCTTACAACAAAGTGCAGAATCATCTGACTAACCTCATGCGTGGGTATCGCCCTAGAGCTGTTGGGAGGTGGGCAGTTAAATGTACAGTCACTTGAATATTACTGATATTGCTGACATTTTGATTCTGTTGTAAGCCCTTGAGATAGCAGGCAGCTTTTACATGTGTCAGATGTAAATCATCTGAGTCATGATCAGGGTGATATTCTTCCATATCTGTGCCTTTGTCTTTGTCACCATCCTCCATACCCACACACTTGCCCTTATCCCTACTAGCTTTCTCTCTTTCTCTTCAGTCGATTTCAGGACTGAACTACATTTGCACCAAAGTGCCTTTATCTCTGCACAGATCTGACTTCAGTCACCCCAACAAAACAGTAAAGGTGACAGTTTCAATACATGTTGTAATAGTTTGCTGTAATTTGTGACGGATTCACTGAATCAAAGACAGCTGGTTTATGGCGTAATTATCCCCATTGTCATTTGTTTGGCAGATGCCCTTTTTCTACAGCAACTTGCAAAGGATGCATTTAATATAATAATAATAAAATGAAGTGCTCTGTATTGAAGTAAACAACATCCTGATTAGGTGCTCATTTCTCTAATCAGAGCTACATTAATCAGTTAGACTTTGTGTATAGCTGTGAGTGGTTGTAGCATTATGTTAGCTGTCTGTTTCTCAAACTCTAAATCAATTTTCCATAATCAATATGATCAATTGGTTCCAATAGGTGATAAGACACAATTAAAAGTGGATTAGTCTTATTTCTGTTGAATTTGTAATCTGCCATTTTGCAGCACTTTTGTGTTGTTCATAAGCTTCATAAACACAAGATAGTAATGAGTTCAGTTAAAACCAGTAGAGAACTTAAAGTTAAACTGAAGAAGAAAAGGTGTTTAAATGTAAGAAAACTGTTGTTCACTGCCTCATGTGTCAAGGTGAATAGCTTAGCTCAGTTCATTGCTTTTGAGATCTCAGTTAATGTCCAGCCTTCTCTATTATGGTCTTCCCAACTTATTTTAATGTGTAGCACCAAAATTCAGTTACTTGTAGTAACTGCACTGGAGATGAAGGGGGAGGGGGTATGGAAGTTGTGCCACTCATCCTGGTAAAGAGGAGGCTGTAACACAGCTCCACAGAAGGTGGCAAAATAGAATATTGCCAGGCTGTGAATGTATCTCTGGCCAAATGCCCTTTGCAGGAAAGCATGAATAGTGCTCATGAATATTAAGCATTTATTTACATAACTGACAGTGGAGCATAGTGCAATCCATGTATTTTAGGTCACCGCTTTCTGCCTTCCAGCTGTATGAACTCAAATTTTAACACAACCATGTGTATGACCAAGTCATTCAAAATCCTCACTCTATCCATATTCCCTAACAAACTATATCCCCATCACCAATGAAGTATGCCAATGGTTGATGGGCTCTAAATGCTGTCTGATTGTGCATCGCTGCTTAACAAACACACACACAAACACATACATACACAAACATGCACATAGTAAAAACATTTGTTGACAATAGGGGAGTGTATGGGGTCATCAGTAATCCTAACATGCTTTATTTTCACTCTGGTCAATAATCCAATTAGATTTCCCCTTGACAGACATCACCTTGCATGATAAGAAGTCAGAGAACAGCGATATAAGCAGGTTGTACTTCACTACACAGCTAAATCTACTTCATAATCCCTTAGTAGAGTTTGGCATTTTCATGATCGAATGCTAGAGTGTACATTGCATGTATAAGCACTACAAGTTCTGCAACGTGCATTAGCTCAAGTGTTCATACAGGGGGACCGTTAATATGCAGATTGTGATAGCCTGAGACATATTTTCAAATGCAAGACAAGCAAGCCGGATAAGCCTGGCAGTACAAGCTATGGTAATACATTATTGACCTCATCATTGTGTCATATCTGAAATAAAATGAAAGATAATGGTACACAGTTCATACATCATATATATATACTTTTATAATCTTTTTTTTTTTTTTTTTAGAAATGACTACTTTTGATTCAGAACAGCTTGACAATATTATAAAGTGCACTGTTCTTACCCGCTAACATTGTTTAGCTTGTCTCTGAACACATGGCATTCGGAAATAGGCTGGCTGTAGGATCGCTGACTGAATTTCAATTACTTGCAATTTAATTGCAATCTGTTGTGTGCCTCCCATACCAGACAAAAAACTGTGTCAGATTGTTGAAGTAATCTAAAAGTATGTGTGTTCCATATACAGTGACTGTAGCTTCAGTGAATAGTCTGCTATTACAAATACATGTAGCATTACATGCCGCTGCTGTCATACATGTGCTTTTTCCCCTTTCCCCAAAATAAATTTGAGAGACATCTTTATATGCATCAGAAAAACTGAAAATGAACACTTTTCCGGTGCCACAATCACTTAGACCATGCATTTTGCCCACAATCAATCTTGCATGAGATTTATTGTTGTATATTGAAATAAAGAATGTTAACCTTAAGTCATTAAACAATCTACAATAAATCACAGATAAAAGTGACTAATGCCTGTGTAATCTTCGGTATTTATGTTCATACATCAACGGTAGACCTGCAGCAGCTCACTAAGGTTGGCTAAAGACCTACATCTCCAAGCAAGAAGGCGATTGCTTTTCTGAGCACTTCAGCAGACCTGACATTTGTCATCTAGATACTTATTTACAAGTTATTTTCATCAATATGTATATATCAATTTTTGATATGGAGGACATTTATGTCACTGTTACTTTTACATTTTACTTATCTTTGGAATAGTTGAGCGAGTCCCAGAAACCCCATGTGCCTGTTCTTTTTCTGCGCTGAATCGACACAAATTCATCAAGGGGAGACATATTTCATAACGGCCGGGAGCCAGGACTCTAGTCATTAGCACAGACAGCTTGTCACTCCTCAAGGTTAAAGAGACCTTTGCCTTGAAAGGATTACTTGTTCTCCCACAAGGTCTACATTTAGAGAGAGACAGAAATGACAAGGTGCCTACAGAGTATTTCACACCAGGCTATATGACACTACAGTGCTTAAAAACATAATGTGACATACAATGACATATAATGTAAGCTTGGTTGCATTATGATACTGTTGGCAAAATATAAATATCGTAGCATAAGTGTAATTTCTCTTATCTTCCATAGAACCATTTTTGAGACCTTTTTTTTGTAGATAAAATTTATAGCTATATCTGAACACTGATTATTCCTTGGCTGATTAATCAGTCAATGTGTAGCTTTGACACAATAGTTCACATTGTTTTACATAATGTAAATATATACATGATACGTATATTTATAATGTTGTGGGGGTTGGGGTGGGGGGCAGACTGCTGTTGGATGAGTCTGCTGCTCTGCCAACTGAGCTATCCAATCCCCTCTATTGAACTACCTTTTCAATATGTGAAACCAAAGTCATGAGTTTTGCATTCAAATGTTTGCAAGATCACACTTCATGTGATCACATGATTTATCATAGTCATGATGAGCATTTTGAGATAAATCTATGGAACTTTAATATTTGTTTACACTGTTAACAGTATTGCACCTGTGAAGAATGTTATTTTGTGTTTGTTTATGTTTAGCCCTGAATTCTCATTCAGGAGCAAGCATGTCAAATATATGAATAATAATGAGAGATAAAATATTTGCTGTTTGGAAGTTGCTAAGAGAATGTATGGTTTGCTGGCATTAACTATCTAATATGAAAGTTTTTGTCTCTGACAGGTGGCACTTGACAGTATGTAGCCTTGATTCATTCTGCCATCAAGACTTACACAAAACTTGCCCCATATTGTTCCATTTATATATGTACATTTACCATTTATATATCAGTTGCATTACTGTACATTTACATATTATATTATATTTATTGTTTTATGAGCACCTAAATAGAAAGACTGCAACATTATTTAAGCCCAGTTTATGTCTGCAGCTAATGTAATGTTTATGTGAAACAATGTAGGATGAAGGGAACTCACCTGAAGATGGAGGCAGAAACAGTTAGCATCATCTGTTTTGAGTAAGTATAGCACCACACATATTGCT
The DNA here is from genome assembly GCA_019788955.1 of Albula glossodonta. Lineage (NCBI taxonomy): Eukaryota > Metazoa > Chordata > Actinopteri > Albuliformes > Albulidae > Albula > Albula glossodonta. The sequence goes on from JAFBMS010000009.1 coordinate 23,183,182, forward strand.
ATGTAGCGTGTACAATGGACCTGTGGATTATGATGCATACTTTCTCTGTCAATAAGTTTTCCCTGTCTGTGCCAACATATATACAGTAGCTCACTACCCCTATACAAAGCTAAGTACTTGACAAGCAGTTTGTACAAAATCAGCTGATTCAAGTTTACCATAACAATGCTTCCCACCATCTTACAAATTCCCATTCAGCAGTCTGGATCATGCATCCCCTTCTCCCTAGATTGGTGTTATGGAAATTAGTGCACAAAAAGAAGATGACTTTTGGTGACAGCTCTGCATGGGCTGATTTGCGAGGAGAAGGAGAGCTCTGTAACCCAGAACAGATGCTTGGACACTCGCTGAGATGAAACTTCCAGTACCGTATGGCCTTGTTTCAATCACTCATCCTTTACTTGGACTCACTTTTTTTCTCAAACAAAACTGCTGATTTGTAAATTTGCTTTTTTTAATTTATTTTTTAATTTTTTAGGAAACAGTTCAATGTGAATCAAAGTTAAAAAATGGATACCCAGCCAGCATATCTTGCGATATCTTCAATGTGATGGGGCGAAATCAGTGGCTGAGATCTTATTTCAGGCCTGTCCTTTTCCCTCAGGACTGACTCATTTTTAACATATTGGGTGCTGTCAAACAAGAGAACTGATATCAGGACAAGAAGGCTGCGAATGAATTAAGGCCTGAATGCAGCAATAGTATCCTATCTGGGTTCTACACAATGGCCTCTTCCCTTAAATTGCAGCAGTATAAATGTAACTTCTAAGCATATGTATAGTCTATTAAGGGGTGTACTGAAAAATGTGAAAATAACATTTTGTATGACAATATAAATATATTACACAAAGATAAAGTGTCAAATTTTACAATGTGCTGTGGCAACAAACTCAATTATCAATTGAGTGTGTGGTTAAATAGGGGGTAATTTGTGTGAATGCTTGGCTGCAGTGACAATATGCCTTTAAGATGGACCCTACATTCTAATTAGTTACAATTAGATTTCTGCAATTATCCAAAAATAGTAATGATAATGACAGTCAATTTGAACCATGAACACAAGTAGGGGTAGAAGCATTTGACAGGGAAGCTGCCAAGCAAACAGTAACGACCTTGGTGCTGGTAGCTGGTGCAGCTGATGTGGTCCACAGTTAAGACTGGGTCTGTCGCCTCATTAAATCAGCACACAACCTCAAGTCTGCTTGGCTCAGAGCAAAGTCTGCTGTGCCAAGGTACCCACAGATCTCCTTCAATGAGAGACACGGGGCTCTCACAGACCGAAAACAGAACACCTCCTGCATTCCTGTACGGTCCGAGCTGGGAGAGACTCAGGGAAACGCACGAGTGACCCTGAACGCGCCAATCAATGCAACATGGCCTTTCTCGTCCAGGGGAAAAAATCTAACAAATGAAACGAATTTCCTGTCTCAACCAAACCTGTGTAATCATCTACCCGTGAAATATCACAGCGATTGAAAAGCTGACCTTTTAACTTAGCGTGTGTTCTCTCAGCTGCAGTGCGTTGGGAATGAATGATGCATACAGACAATGGTATGTAAATAGATAAGTGCATTATTTGCTTGTGTTTAATTTCACTGACTGTAACGATGAGAGGTGAAATAATATGGAATTCACCATTTCAAGCTCCTGTTCAAGAAATGCCATACGCAAAAGAATGTCTTCAATATTAAAATTAAACACCCCTTTTAATAGATGTTGTATTCGATTTTCCATGGTGCTATACTTTGTGTTTGGGCATACCCACTGACAGTCTTCAGTCTTCATTCAACTTAAAATAATATGAATACTGACATGAATATGAATGCATATGTTAATGCATATTGAACATTTGCAATTAGCATAAACAAACATGGGTGTGGGTATTTAACATCAATGCGTAATTTTCATTTAGCAAAATAGAACTTATCAACATTCATGTGGTAATGAACCATGTACATGCAGCAACTACCCCCAACACACACACACACACACACACACACACACACACACACGTATACAAACATACCATAATATTTGAGGTTGGTATGCATTTATGATTAGCATACAATAATCATACAATAATCATCTTAAAAACTTAAAAATGGAAATAGTTTTATTCTTTTCTGACAACGTCATTACATAAAATATAGCATAAAAGTCTAATGTAACAGCCAAAATTGCACAAATCATTACCAAAGTAACACTGTTGGTATCAGATTCTCTTTAAATGGAACAATTAAGGAGAAATCAGAAATAATACAATTACACCACTATACAGTTCCATGTACAAAAGGTAGGTATAAATACATAACAGCTAGAAAAATACAATTGTCCTTTGAAATAGACTCTCCATACATATGAACAGTTTCATAGAAAAAAATTGATAAAGCAACACAATATTCTTTTCTGATTAGCACCCATTAATAAGAACTGTGAGATTTTGTATATTTGGCATGACATTCCCAGAGCCCTAAGGTCTATTGAGTTAAGGTGATGAAGGTTGCAGTAGTAGATTTTAAAGGAAGAACAACACAATATTTTATCATAAAATATCTACAGACTGTCACACATGGGAACATTGATACATTTCAAATGAAGAAGCCCAGAAAAAAACATCATCATGTAAATCTAGTCCATGTGACATTTCAACACCTGCACTTGCATGCATTTACCAGTCAGCATTGCTTCATCTTGTGATTGACCCCAACCATGGAAATATTTCATAAATATTTCACCCGCACACTCTTCATATTCTTATGAAGCGAACAGATAAATGTATAAACATAAACAAAAGTCAAGACAGATTTCTGAAACCAGTTTTTACAAAAAGATTACATACACTACATGGAAAGAAATGCACGGGTTTTGTGAGACAACTTAAACTTAATTGCTACCTGTGCAGTTCATACATTTCAGCAATGTAATTTGTGTTTACCATTTTTTATTCTTCTTTCACATGATACAACTGTTTATCGGCATAATTACTACTTATAATCACATTTCAATGTGTTGATAATTTTCCCTGAGCTACAAACATGAAACATATCTTACGATAGGATGGTGAATAAGTATTAAAACTGGCTGGAGAATACATCATAAAGTAACATTTATGGTTCTATTTTATGCTCACAGGCTTAATATCATGGTATTAATGTCTATGCTCAATTTAAAAGCAATGTACTTTCTTTTAAAACTTTGCTTTTACATGTTTTTTTTATTATTTGTTATACATAATTCAACTTTATCCTTAACTGCATGCACATATTCAAGCAAGCATTATCGGCTTTATTTCCTTTCTTATAGAAAATGAACTGTAATAATGGAACATAATTTTGTTATTGTAATGATGTACCTGCACATTGTGCTGTTTCAGAAAGGCATAAAAAGCACAAATACTTACGCAAATCCATTACTTGAAGGATAAAGTTGTCATCATTAGACTGAATAGCAGCCTAAGTGACCTTAATTCAAATGCACCTCCACTTTATCAGCTCAGATATCATGCTATGTAAGCATAGTTTGTAATTAACAATCTGGTTTACTGCAATGTTTTTGAATGTTTAATTTATTCGTCCTACTCCAGCATCAACCACCTGAACTCCTCATTACATATCTATCATAGTCTACATGTTTGACAGGACCATTGTCATTTTGTAGTTTCCTTTTAAAGTAATGGATGGAAGCAAACCAATATAATGTAAACACATTTTAATAGGACTATTCCTAAACTCCTGCTTTAATATTAATTGTGTTATTGGTTTTGATTAAGTCATTTTTTAATGATACACACATTTTCTCACTAATAGTTAGTGAATAGCTAATGTGGTATAATGAATTAAAATCAGAGGTTGACAGAGATTGCATAAATAAGATAATCACTGTTAAGGAGAATTGTCAGGGTAGAGAGGGCTGAATAACTTGCAAAGTCTCTTTTCATAGCTATGTAGGCCTGCACATTTTTCATTTTAACACCTCAACATTTTCTCCTGTCTGTGCATAATAATATCCTGCAAGATCCAGAGTACCACACAACCATAACAATCACACTTGATTTACGAAAATAAGTCAAGACCATTTGCATGTTGCTGTAGACTTCATAAAGACTTCGTAAACGTGGGCGATGGCACCGGGTGGTTGATGTTTATTGCTTTCTGTTTCGTTGTGGTTGTAGTTGCTACAAATATATTTTCACTTAAAATTCCTAGGAAACATTGTACAGTATTTATTACAGTGCAATGATACTGAATCCCTGAATGGGATCAAGATACAAAAAAAAATAAAATAAAAAAACTGCAATAAAGCTGCAGATTTCACATATTGCTGTCCTTTTTTAGATGAAGCATAATTGGCGGTTTTTTTTCCCCAGCATGCTCCTCTCCTCTTTTCATCTACATTTTTTCCTTATGTCATTTGCATTCCTCATTTATTAAGTGCTTAGTTGGCAGAAGAGATCCCCACATATGCTGTGGTTCTACACATCGTTGGACCCTTGGCTGGCACAGGAAGAAAAGCTATCATAGAGTGAGTCGCTCAGTGATCCCAGGTTGTCTACTCCTGGTTTTTCGGAGCAGCTTGACGAGGCCTCATCGGTCCGCCCCAGCTCCACCTGCTCCCTGAGGGGCTTTTCAATGCTGCTCCTTCTCCCATCGAGTCGGATCGATCCCCCACTGTTGCTGTTCAGCTTATTGAGGGACTCCAGGGAGACGCCCAAAAAGCCTGTGTTCTTCTTCTCACTGGACATCTCATCATGCTCGTTCATCTTCTGTGTGGAAAAAAAGATTTTGAATGAATTATAAAAGAAGTTTTGTTTACCACCAAGTGAGATAAATGCTGCTCAATCTGTGTGCCAAATACCAGTATCACATAGCCACATGTTTAGAATGTACAAATTCATAGTAAAATTTTATTGCTGTCCAGATTTTGAATGCATGCATATAAGTTATGTACACAGTTGTTTGGAAGAAAGTTATGAAAAGACTCAGAAAATACACTTGATCCCAATATGAATATAATGTATTGTATTTGGCTCTGTTTCAAATATGGGGATTGTGACCATATGGACAATTTAAAATGTAAATTTAAATGTAGAGAGAAAAAGGAACACAATTTAATGGCCACCAGCAAAAACTAATTCATGCTGGACTATACTTCTGCAACTAAAAAGTGCTCAAAGGGGACTTCAGACAATTTTCTCCAAAATATGAAAATGAGGTAAAATATTTCTTGAGTATTCCACTTAGTTTCTTAAGAGAAAACCAACCTGCAAATTAAACCAGCCCTTCAGCAATATTAAATTAGACAGGTATTGCCAAAAGTCACATATTTAATTACATACCATAGACTAATTCTACATTCATATATGATTTTATATATGACTTCATGGTTAAGAAGAAATGATGATTATGGAAAACATTACTATTTATCACAATCAAAAAACTGTCACAGTGTACAAAATGCTTGGCAAATATGGTTTACTACTGAAAATATACTGCTGAATAACACTTTAAAAGTGTCATTCAACTTGTGTCAATTTCTTAAGTGATACAGCAGGAACATGTGTCAGTTGAGATGGGTATTTCAGGCAATGTCTGTTTTGAAGGCTATGTATAAGAACTACAGAAAATGCAGTATGCAGTAAGAACTACAGAAAACTTGAAGAAAACACCTGTCATATTTTCTGGTCATACACTGTTCTCCTCTTTTGCCATAGGTAATTCATCTCTATGAATTGTTTTGACAACTGCCAGTAATAACAAAAAAAAGATAAATGAATCTGTGTGGCCAACCTCTTTGGCGGAATCCAGAAGTTAAGGACTAATGAGTCACGCTGTAAATTGTGACTGCTATCACAAATCCCCCCTGAGTCTGGCCAAACAGGTGCCCTTCTCCATTACGGTTCTGAAAACAACTTAGCACTTTATTATTTTTTTTTAGCGTGTGTCACTGGTCTTTCAAAACCTGTTTTATAGATTTGTTTCATCGTGCTGTCTTGGGGTGGTGACCTTAACAGATGTTTCAGGCAAAAAGATAAAAAGATTTTTTTTTCTATCAGCTTACTATCAAAGTCCAACTATTGAAATGGCTTGGCCTCAGACATATACCCCTCTTCAAAACATGTAATAAAATTGGCCATTGGGGTGTTGATGACTGAATTCTGCCAACAATTACTGAAGATGTTTTATACGTGTGTATATATATATATATATATATATGTGTGTGTGTGTGTACATATGTATGTATAGAGAGAGAGAGAAAGAGAGAGAGAGAGGGAGAGAGACTAGATGCTCACTTCAACTTCAGTTGGCAACAAATAATGAAAATGTTCAAAAAAGTCTCGAGAAATACCCTCAAAGAACATCCTGAACCAGATACGTTCTCTTTCAACACCTCTCAGAAACACACTTACAGTTTTTTTTCCTATTTCTCTGAAATCCTTTTGCCAGAGCAGAGCCCAATGAATGTTGATGCAAACGTGACATGAACCTCCACCTCCCCCACCACCATAATTATTTACACTTTTAAGTTACTGTATTGTTCTCTGCATAGAATTCCGTTAAAAAAATCAAGCCAATGCCCTACTTGAAGAAATGTTCTGCGGAGGGAAATTCTAATAAATTAGCAACAACCTGCTTAAATTCGGCCATTGTGAACATGCACCTCTTCTGTTTTCTGTTCCTTCACATCAGGATTCCTACTGTGATGAAGCAGGCATTTCCCCATTATGTCCACATTGGAAAATAATGTTTACTTCTCAGGAACACACCACCACCTTATAGATAACATAACTCGGGCATGGCAGGCTGCCAGAATTGAAAGCTGTGAGTTGGCCATGGGGTGGCATGGGGGTGAGATAGGGATACCAGCCTGACAGTAGATAAATTTCATGGGTACCTGGTACTCTCTGTAACCCATCAGACATGGTGTCCCAGGTTGGGGGGAAGCATTTGCAGTGGTGAACTCATCTTAATACATCTGACATCTACCTTAAAAAGTCAATACCCGAGGCAGGAGCTTATTCGGCTGGAGAAATAGGCACCTCCAAACGCTTACAAAGCAGGTTGCTGGGGTCAAAGTCAGTAATGAGGAACATCTGCATGTTTACAGGTTTTCCACAACATTGCTTCAGGCAGGCAGTGGCCCTGGTAATCTAAACTGGGAGCTGTGCATTCCTTTTTGTTTTGATGCCTTATGTTTTGACAGATCACATGATTTTGTCATTCATTGTCAGGAATAACTTGACCTTCAGCATGCTATAGTCAGTGGTTTTCTTTTGTCTCGGTGTTCCTCTCTGTTTCTTTGATGACAGATTGAGTTATCGCTCTATGTGAAGTGCTCACAGTTAAGATGTTTTGTGAGATGGCTGATTGAGTGATTGTCTACAGATTGCCCGGATGGATGAAATCCTGGCACTACTGGGATTCAAGTATGATTCAACTCAGGGTTCAAAGCAAATCCATGCATTGGTCAAACTGCAATGAAAACCTACATCCCAAGCAGTCTCCCTCCAAACATATATATAATAGAGTCACCTTTTTTTATCATTGCACCAAAATATGACTATGGACAAATGAGGGATATTGCTCAATGAAAAAAACTGTTTGTTATGTATGACAAATGTATGATGCAAACTGATTTTCATTTTCTAAACTGGAAGATGAAAATTAAAACAGAAATATGCTGATAATAAAATACAACTACAGACTACAGACAGGCATATGGCTCCTGTCAGGGCGTCCTTACACAGTAAAAGCTATTTTTTCTATTTTATAGTTTTTTTTTTTTTTTCCAGAATGATTTACTATGCAGCCAGATATTCATTCCAGGAGTGAATGGGGAGGCAGCAGGTTGTTGTGTGTCCGGATTGTGATCAGTGATTAGTGAGAGCAGCCAGTGTTGGTGAGGAATGACAATCGGTGCCCCCTTCTTTCCAAATGGAACTGGGATCTATGCTTTCATGGTGGGGGAGAGGCCCTTATCTGTGATTGGGCTTGATACTGTGAAACACAATTACTGCTCTTGTCTTTGGTGGGTGGAGTGGAGGGATCAGGAAGTCTTTCCAATGATCACTTTCATTTGATGCCGTGGAAACAAAGGAACTCATAAAAAGGCTCCTGGATACACAACTGCAACAGTCAGGTGACAATTATGAAATGTTTTGTTGTATTATTGACCCAGGCAATAGTGAGAAGAACAGAGTAAGATTTTTGAATCCTGATTCTGAATCAGAAGTCATTCACTGAGATATTTTATGAATTTGAACACTGATCTGTAGTGATAGTGTCACAGCTGTCATCTAGACACAATTAGGGTACAGTTCATTTTGAGCTCATCAAAGAACTCCTGTGACAATTTCTGCAAAAATAAACCCTGTTTAATCATGCATTAAAGTTAACAATCAACATTGATTGCTTCAAAGCTCCAACAGAAAGCAAAAAGACATTGCCATCAATTGGGTGATGTGAATGTTCTTGAGGGAGAATGGAATAGGCTGGAATACTGGCTGTGATCACAGCTGGGTTTCGGGTGGGATACTGATACAGGAGACGCTCACTGGGCCAGTGAGAGAGTCAATCAGTGGGTCAGTCTGTCGGTCAGGAAAATCACTCACATGAAGTCAGTCAGCTGGTGAGGAAGTCTGTGAGTCAGTCCATCAATACGATGCACTGTTGTTTCCAGAGTCCTGCTTCCTCCAGTCACAGCAAAACAAAAATCCTTGTTACAAAGAATGAGACGTGTTTTTCCCTCCTTGACCCCTGCCACAAAAGAGAGGCCTGGGGCATGCCATTTTTCCCCTGTCTTTCCTGGAGTGGGGGCAATCTCTATTACAGATCAGGCATAGAGAAGAGGGGGGTGGGGGTGAGGAAGAGGAGGGAGGCTGCTGGCACGGCTGTCAGGAGGTGTCGGGATGATGAATGGGGGCCAGCTCGGGCCGAGGGGACTGCTGATGGGAACCGCCGAAGTTCACATCACTCTCCTGAGTGTTTGTGAAAGGTTATTAAAGGCACTTAAATCACAACACCAGGCCCTTCCCAAACTGCCTAAACCAGCCAGCCAGCCAACAGCATCACTGATAAGGACTCAATACCGCCCCCCCCCCCATATCATTTCCTAGAAAAGCTTTCAGCAGGGGAGCAATGGATGGGGGGGGGTATGAGAAAGCCTGTTAGTAATTGGTGATATCTTATAGTACCAGAAGATACTTTTGTTTTAGTGAGATATTAATACCTGCATTAAGCATTGATGCTGTTACTTAATTGCAGCGCACGACAAGTTTTATTATTCATAACTTTTCAGATCCTGCTGTGAGACACTGAACATTTTCTTGCGAAGGTAATCTGGAGAAGATTTATCAATTTATAATCAACTCGGCAAAGGGATAATGGTAGATTTAAAATACGTCCAGCTAAAAATAACAATCTTGGAAATATTAATCTGCAATTAAAATCACTCTGATCATCTTTTAAAAACTTATGCTTCAATCCTTTTTGTCCATTACCCTCATATTATTGTTCTCCTGGTTTGCTGTGGTGTTTGCAGCGCTGTTCTAAAATCCTTCACTCTTAATGGCCTTTTTAACCCATAATCCTCCACTCCCAATATCCCAATATGTAGTTTTCATTGCATACTTTTCACCTCATTCCCTCCCTTCTGCAAATAGACATGCAAATCAACACTCATACATAAATATGAGAGACATGCACGCACACACGTTCGCACACACACACACATACACACACACACGCATGTGCAAACCCAAACATACACATTATTTTTTCCCCCTGTATCTTCTGCAGGACAGCAAGTTACCACATACTATATTTGCCTATGATAGGCCTGAGAGAAATTTGTCAATTGGTGACTGCTTCTATCCCCATTTTCCCCATGTTTACAAATAAGAGGTAAACATACCAGCCTGCATCACAATGAAGCTGATATGATGTAGTGATTCTGGTGTGGAGAAACAGGCTTCTCAGTACACTCAGCCCACACTAAGTCACACTGCTTATCAGCTGAACTCTTCCTACAATACCCTCCAAGAACACGGACACCACTCGTAAGTGTGCGTTTGTGAGTCCAATCGTGATGCAAGCCTGCATGCATTTGTGTGTGCCTAAGCGTTTGTGTGTATGTCCACACGTATACACACATACTCGTACGTACATGTATGCATTAATGAAGGTGTGTTTGCAGTTTCTTTGCCTGTGTGTACATAGAGATGTGCGTTCATGTAATTACCCATGTATGTGTCACCAGGCATGTGTTTGGGTGTGTGTGTTAGTCTTTGTGTGGGTGTGTGTGTCCATGCTTTTGTCTAAGCTGAACTCAGTTAAGGGGATTATTGTACAGCACTCATGGCTGTTATCCCCGCCCTTTCTCCCCCTGCCTTGCCCTGCTCTCTCTCTTCCATTCCTTGCAGGTCGGCTGCACACCTCGTCTGCCTCACACATCCCATTCCTGCTGGGAGCTCTGTCAGAAGGCAAGCATGGCTGCCCTCGCTCTCATCCCTCCTATAAACCCTCATTAGAGGACTCAGACTGCTGCCTTGTGCCCGGCAGTGTCAATCTCACCCTGCAGCTCACCGCACAGACACTGAGTGTTGGACAGATACACAGTGCTGGATAATTACCCACTGGGAATCCTGTAACATGGCCATGCATTCCAACTCAGGTAAAAAAAGAACAAAACACTGTTCAGGATGTACGAAACAATCAGGTCTCTGTTAATTACTGTGGCTTATCAGGTATGGGATATTTCACACCTCAACGCGACGCAAACAACTTTCAAACCTGCAATGGGTGCAGTGAGGGGCAGTGGAGATGATATCCTTGAACTGATAATGATCATGGAACTGTAAGCTTGCCAATTTAAATATGGATCTGTAAGGAGGCTGATCCACTTTTTCCTTAATTGTGTCAAATGTGCAATTGCATTATCTGTGAGTTTCACATTCAGTCATTTTAATCATGGCAGACAGATCAGATTAAATTGAATAATTTTGACTACAATAAAGCTATTAGCTGCAGGGTTTTTTTTTAATAATACGGCCAAATGCTTATTTAACCACGCTGAAAATTATTGCCTGTGAAGTAGACAAAGACAGCCACACTGCTCTGTTATGATGTGATCAAATAAAGAATGGAATCAGTTGCTAAAACCTCAAACTAATTTAAATAACTTTAATTGTCCAAAACTATCAAAAAGATTCATAAAAGGTATTTGCCTCCCCTGTACTTGTAGCTATTGGCCACTACAGAAAAACCAGCCACAACTTGTTAATCTATATGGTTTTAAATGGAAGGTCTGAGAATTTCATATATCCTCTTGTTTTATTTACTTAAACAAAATACTACGTCCTTTTGCTCCTTGGATGGAGAGATACACAAACCTTGTTTTTTTTTTTTTTTTACCTACCTGTCTTAATTGATTTTACTGTTTATAGTTTGGGGGGGAGGGTGTTCTGTTAGGACCCCCATTCTCGCCCCTCACCCCATGAAGTTAACTACAGGTAGGTACACATCCCATGATACAGCAGGGCAAATGGGTCGAATGCAATTAAGAGGCATTTGCCCCATAACATTGCACTTGGGACAATCTGCTTCCACTTTGCAAACAACGCCATTCTCCAGTAAGACACTGACCCAGCCCCTGTGACTGCCCATGCTTACATAGACTGTAAGTACCTGACATTATCAAGTAACCACAAAGGCACACTGTCCATATACAGCAGATGAAATGAGCAATATTATTAAAGTATAGTGCTGTGTAATTACACATTACTTATTAACTTACTAGTAAGGGTTTTAAAACTGTAAGAATCCATTGCTGCATAGCTAATGTAATTACACAAAAAGGTTTAGTTTAGGGCAGGCATTGGGGTCATTCAACACAATCTAATCACACAAACTGCATACTAATAATATTTCATTACAGTATCTTCCAAACTGATAGCTAGACTATAATATATATTATATTTATATTATATTTATTATTTATTTATTATAATATATATTAGCTAGACTATAACTACATTGTTAAATAAGCTGATTAGTTAAATGTATTTCCTTTTTAAAGGGAGCCCTGTCAATTTTCCTCTCTACATTCGCTTTGATGTTTACCACCAGCCCATCTGTCTTACAATACATCTACAAATTTGTATTCAAACACAAGCTGTTTGGTGGAGATGTCTTGCACCCAGTGTTCCAAGAAAAGGCCATAAATCAAAGCCAGCTAGCATTGCATCTGCCCAGGTCAAGTCCACAAACATGCTGCCTTAAAATTATTTGAAAAGTTCATAAAGAAAAGACACAGTTGTATCAATCCTGTACACCCACTGCATACAGGGAGGAAAGCAGTGGAAATCAAAGGTAAAAGTAAAAGGATACTGTCTTGAATGTATTGTAACTAAACCAAAGATACTTGTTTAATGATACATAGAGTACAGTAGAACCTCAGATATATTCATCTCTGAAATGTAGTCCCGCATGGAAATGGAAACGCTGCTCAGCTGAACAGGGAATTAAAGTGGAGGCAGAATCCCAAAAAAACCTTGTTAATTTCAACCTTAGATGTCAAAAAGCAAGCATCACACTGAATCACTATCATACTTTCCATTGATAAAAATGTAAAATGCAAAGTGACATGTTTTAGGACTGTTAGGAATAGAAAATAAGAATACATGGCAAAAGCAATATGATTACATGTACAATATGATTACATGTAAATATGTACAAATGATTACCTTCAAGTTTTACAGCCAACTAACCAGGTAAAGTAGATGGTTAAATAGCTTGACACAATTGAAAAACAAAGATAATTACACTCGCCTCACATAAAGCAGTTGCATGAGGACAGTATATATATATATATATACACACACTAGGTTCTTTTGAGTACTTACAGTGTGCTATGTTAGTTGACAGGAGATCCTGCAGCTGCATGGTGCGATTGGTGGTTAAACAAAATGATCACAGCCTATTTTATAAACAAGACATAATGCACAATAACTAAACTGATACATTTGAATTTTGACTTCACTTTCAGAGATACAATGAGAGTCTTTCATAAATGTTTTTGCAACAAAGTTTTATCTCTTAAAACCATTTACAAAAGACCACCACTCCTAGTGCATGCATATCTCTGTGCATGAGGATCTATCATATATACATTTAGATAGGGCAACAATTCTTTAATGTAGATTTGAAATTGGCTCTTTTCAGTATTTCTGACTGGCTGCCAAGCTAATAAGTCTGAGAGCTCTGAGACAGTCTATTTATGGGTTTTACCCTATTAGAGTAGACCCTTTCTGACTTGAAATGCATTCAGCTGATAATGCAACTGTTCCTTTTTGACATTTCCTTAAAAAATTCTATTCCACAAGCTGTAATAAGGATGCAATGTCATAAATTCAAGGAACATGCAACATGATTGTTCCATGACCCACTGGGACAGAGAGACAGGTCAACCATTATCAGAATTGTCAATTCTCTCTACCTCGTCCTGGCCTACTGTTAAATCTCCAAATGCATTATTCTCTGTCATCAGCACCAGCATCTACATGAGGAGTGGTAGAGTTTGAGGATACAATACACTCACCCACTAGCCAGTGACTTTGACCCATGCTACAGGCCCATAATGTGAGGCAGAACAGCTAATGTGATGTATGCTTTTCACTAAACTTTTCATTATTTGGGCTCAGGCAGAGATTAGATCAAACAGATTTTCATTAACTGTCATCAAAGCTACACAAAGCATCAAGACAGACATTGTACATTTAAAAACTGCAGGACACATTTTAATTTGAAAGAGAGAAGGGTTTAAAATGTTGTGTTATGTCAAGAACAGTAGACTCACACTTTGGGTGTCTCCAACTTTGCCCTCTGTGCCTGACGAGTTATACTTTGATACAGCTCTGCGCTCCTCCTTCTCATAGTGCGTAAGTACTTCCTGCTGATATAAGTCCATGATTGACAGCCGGTTTCCCATGCTGCTCCTCTTCATCCCCTCCTGGTTGACTGAGGAAAGAAACTGGCCTTGTGAGTGTCTTGGTTCTGTCCAACATATGGCCCTACAGGACAAACTAACTTCACCATCAGGCAAAAAGTTCTTAAATCCCAAGAAACTAATATCACAATTTAACTCTGGTGGAATGACAGAATACTTCTAGTTGGAAATATTTTATAGGAGGCTAAAATGAAATAAAAAATGAATAACAGAAAAAAAAATTATCTGAGAAATAATAAAAAAATCAGCTCAAACGTAGGTAAAAATTGCTGTTAGAATGAATGAATGAAAGCCTCAATTGCCATGCTAGTAGTGCTCTGACAGGGAGTACCCACAAAGACTTTAAATTGTAATAAGAGTTTGAAAGACATTTTGATGAAATTTTAATTATAGGTAGTAAGACAGATACAACAGATGACAATAGATTGTATGTATTATGAAATCTGCAAAAGGCTTCTGATTAAGGACAAATTTTTCCTTGTACTGTCAAATGCATTATTATGAACATCCATAATAGCTTGTTGATTATCCTGCCTTTATTTGAGGGACAAAATTAAGTAAAGACATCTAAATTATATCCATTACCAGACGTAAGAGGCTTAATTAGTCTATGCGGCATACTCAAACTACTAACACACAGGGGAGGCAGGATGACCTTATGGGCCTACCTGATTTGCCGGTCTTGGATTTAGAAGGTGGCGTTTCATGCGTGTGATGTTTCACTGAGGTGTCGTCCTCTGGCTCAGTGTCTGCCTCGCTACAACTGCTGCCGGAGTATGTGCAAACATGGAGGGCCCGCTCCTGTACCACAGACCGGACCAGACCAGTTGCTGAGAGACCGCCTCACATACTGTGATATGCTCACATAACCCTAACCCAAACTCTAACCCATTCACCTCTCAGAGAAACAGACTCCAAAACTATTTCCCTCTGCACTTACTGTTCAATAGAAACCAATCTTAGAATGCTTGCACTAATAATTCACTGGTTATTGCCAGGGTATTCTTCTTCTCTGTGGCTAAGAGAAACTTCTACACTGAACCCACACATCCTGGCTACAGCGTCACTTCAGCAGTTGGTTAAGTTCATAAAAGTGAGAGTTGAACTCTTCATTTAAAAATAATAATCAACATTTCATATTAAATGTACAATAAATTTAATTAATTTATTTAATGTAATTGCATAATTCATTAAAATAAATCAAATCTAATTAGAAAATTAAATAGCTCTAACAATTTCTTAAGATTACCCATATACAGTCCTTCGCATTTTACTCAAAGATGTGGTCCTGAAAAGGCTCACGCAAAGCAAAATCGCGTAATTGAAGTCTAATATCCCCATTTAAATGGAAATGCGATCGTGTAACATCGACTAACTTACTCAGAAAATTTGTAGTAAGGATTGAACTTTTTCCATAAGTTCTTATTACCACTTTTTTTTACCTTGTTTTTTACCATTTTGACATCATTGAACTAGTGAGAATCTATGAGAGAGAGAGTGGATATCGTATTGGTAAAGAGGATATCGGATAATGCTAATGGTACAGTACATAATTACATTTCTGCTTAATAAATGCTGTACACTACTTTAAACAAAAAACACATTCTGAATAAGTGGTGGTTTGCTTCAGCTTCACTGCAGTGATATCTGGAAACAGAAGCAAATAAATGAACAGTTCCCTTTTAGAAGTATGGGCAGGCTATTATCCATCAAGTTTCTTTTAGTTTATGCCATGTAATAAGCATGCATGACACATATTATTGATAAAGTTGCAGTCTAAATCATCCAGACTCTGTGCATAATTACAAGGAATGTGCAATTACTATTCCAGTTCTCAATTTATCTTCTAAATGGCATGGAGCAAAAAAAAAAAATCAATTTAAATAAAATAAAATTGCTGTATAAAACTGTCCTTTATCTGAAAACGGATCAGGCAAGTCCACACCACAAAATGTTGGTGATAAAACAGAAATTTGAGTTACACTAAAACACTGAGAAAAACCTCACCCTCTCTCAGATGCAGGTAGAGCTTTCATGGGCACTTAGTGCTCATTGTGAAATATTCATTTTCATTAACAGGAGGGTCATCTGCAAACATTGGCATTAGGACAGCATTTCACTGGTACACATAACTCATAATGATGACGCACTTTCAAGCGCCTTTTACAAGGCATGTGTAAATGCATTTGGGACATGTTTGATTATGATGACATTAACACAGACCTCTTGGTAAGTGAAGAAAGCAGCTGTGGACAACAAGGGACACACACACAAAGGACAGGATAGGCTCTTACCGAAGGCGAAGCGTGGTCTCTACCGCTCTTTCTCTTCTCTGTCTGTTTGTTGTTGGGCCCGGTGGTCTGGGCGGGGCTTAGGGAATGGTTGCTTGGAGTTGTTTTTTTGGGGTTAATTCCACCTACATTGAAGATGGAAACTTGTCACTTGTGCTCATTTCAAAGCCAAAATGGCAAAGCTGCACTGCATTAGGAATCTCTGAATCACCATCACCAGCTCCAGCCATATACAAGTGGAAGCATAACAATGCAAAAATGCATCTCTGCACTGGGAGAAATCAAAACTGAGAGCAACTGAAAACACAAAATATTCAACAGTTGAGCAAGGATTGTACGACTGCATGCTTGGTGCAGTATAGTCAGCTTAACACTTTCTAGAAAACACCCAGTTAGACAGACATGTGACGGACAGGGTTCCCAACCCTGTTCTGGGTAGATATAGAGTATGCTGATTTTTGTGATGCAGCTCAGAAATTACGAAAAATTATTAAAGTACTAATTACAATACAATTATATTTATGTCACTTGCTGATTTTAAGGTATAAACAACACACAGCAGAGGCTTTCCAGAAACAGAGTTGGCCACATGTTGGTCTAAATTAATCTACAAACCATTTACAAAAAAGCAGACAAAAGAGACCCTTTAAGACTGATTTCCTGAGCTCAAGATACCCAATGTTGAACACATACAGGATGAGCAGTGGAAAACTAGCAACACCCAGCTATCATTGTATGTTTCCATCAAGAAACCACGATTATCACAGCTCATACTTGCGTTTGTGTCAGAATCTTTTGCACTCACTGTTTTTCTTTATTCAGTGATCTTTCTTCAATCTTGTTTTTAAGCTAGGCATCTTAGACACGGACCAAAGAAAAACAAAAACAAAACAAAGAAAAAAGTAGTAGCGTACTGTCATCTCGAGTGACAGAGCACCCTTGATAATCACAGCCAAGAATTTCAATTACTGTCCTTTTTTTTTCTCCTTCTTGATTTTTTTCTCCTCCTTCTCTTATACTCCTTGATTTAAGACAAAACTTCATGTTCTGACAACATAATTAACTGTGTCTCTTTTGGCAGTGGTGGGATAATTTGCATGGAGATCAGGGGTAGTCTTTTTCATCTTATCCTGCACTTATGAGGTGATCTGTTGCTGTAATGTTTCGCCTTGATTTGTTATAATGACAGGGCCTAATCGCAGCAGTGGTGAGCAGCGAAATTGAGGTCAGAGAAGTAAGTATTCACTGTGCACTGGTCGTATATTCTCTGACTGCAATCACTCCAGAATGCGCAGCATGAGTTTGTGTGTGCATTAATTAGCTAGCTGGTCATCCTCCTCCACCCTGCACAAGCCTAAAAAATGTCAGGCGTGGGGTTTTTATGATGGTTGCCACAGATGGTCCGCATGGCTAAATGCACTGTCCACCCACACTTATGACGCAGTATGTTGAGGATGCTGCCTCTGTGGGACAGATTGTGCTGTGCAACCCCCATCTCAGAACACAGTGTAAGATTTTGTCACTGGTGGGAATGGACTTGTTTCCTCACCCACTGCTTAGATGATTTTATTTATCATGAAAATAGCAGTCTTTATTTACAAAAAAGTATTGGAAACATAATTGTAGCCAAAAGTACTTAACATGAAAGTTAAATTAGGGGAGCTGAAAAGGATTGCTGCACTTGAGTACCATGCGCCACACAGGAAATCCATTGTGAATCTCGTCAGTGGATATGGGGGGTGTGGGGGGAGGGGGGCTGAAGCTGGCAATGAGTGAGCCATCCATGGCAGACAGAAGACAAGAGCCAGCCAAGAGTTAGAGAGAAGTCTGTCAGGCCCCCTCTGCTGCATGGCAAGCTCCAGTCTGCTCTAACCCTTTCAGAGTGTGTTAAATACAGTCATGCTGTGTGCTGGGCATGGCATGGGGAGTCCACAGGGGAACCTACAAGAATTGTTTTCAGCTTCTGTCACTTAGTCCAAATTTTTAGCATTAGAGTGAGATGACAAACAAAGATTAGCCATCTTATATGACAATTTTCACCAAGTTGCAAAAGAGAATGGCAAATGATTTTTTTTTTTATTAAAAAAACCCATCTGAGGGAAAAACAAAACAAACATGCACACATACAAACACACACACACACACACACAAAAACAAACAAAAAATAATTTTTCCAGGTGACCATATATTTTAGGCTCAAGGGTTATCAGATATTCTACTTAACAATCAATTCTACTTATCCTTCAATTCTTTAATTCAAACAAAAGTATTTGTCCTGTTGACTTGTGTGTACATGCAGCAATCATCAGGTGAGTGAATGGGCCTTACTAGAAGTGCTGGGTTTCGGCAGCCGGCTTTGCGGGTCAGGCACATCCTTGCTCCCTTTCATGGTGGGGTCGGAGAGGGATGCTCCAATGCCACTGTGGGGACGTGGACCAGTTTCGGGACGAGAAGGCACTTTCCATCTGGGCAGAAGGGTTGGGGGAGGATCCTGAGGAGGCTCAGTGGGCATAGCCAGGGCCCTCTCAGGGGTAGAAGCAGATTTGGGGAGGTGCCGTCCGGTTGCCCGGGCAACGGAATCAGGAAGGGGGAAGGTCCCAATACCACTGTCCAAGGTTCGCATCTGGCAGCTGGAGCCTGAGGTAGAGGAAAAGGCATGTGATGGAGGTGGAGGGGAGAAACAAGGAACCACTGGAGTCACAAGCAACGAAAGGGATTGTGGGAAAACAGGGCATCTTTGGGGTAGCGGGTTCAAATAAAATGGAAAAAAGAAAGGAAAAACAAGAGCATTACTTCACAAACAGCAAGAAAGGTATCATGAATTGTTTAGTTAATCTACATTTTAATCAGAATAAGTCAGCTAAAATAACATGTGCTATAACCAACAGTTTTCTTTGGGATATGTCTGTTTTGCATATGAAAATATACCATGGCAAAAATATCCATTGAATGTTACAAACCCCTACCAATTACTTAACTTCATTAATTCAACAAAATGAGTTTTAATCACATGGAAATCCTGACTGGATCAGTTTGAGTAGATAGTAGGCTTTGTTCCTAATGTCATTTTAATTTAAATCTATCATTTAGTCCTAAGCATAAATTCTCCCCTCATTTTCCTCCCCCTCCTCCATTGTCATTATGTTATGCCAAGGAGGCAAACTGTTTTTTCACTCAAAATATTCCACAGTGAGTGGTGATTTAAGGACAATTATGCAACAGATGGTTTTCTTTTTTATTCTTTCTTCATTCTGCTCTTTCCGAAAGGTCCTTCTCAGAGCGTAACAGATGGATTGCCATTCACTATGATCCAATTATTTGTAACTGTGAACGATGCTGGTTAATGATTCCTTCCTAATTGCAGCATAATAGCCAGAATTGCAAAAGAAAACACTTTACATATATTGATACACATTGTGTCTACAAATGAGACAAAATAGATAAAAAAGGAACAGCAAGAGGGTGGGCCTGACTGCCAAAAAACCGAACGTAAATGTCCAAAGGGAAAACATATAAGAGCAAATTCCATTTGTTTCCAACAATATTCTGAAATGACAAAAACAAGTGAGATTTACATTATTCTCATTTGTTTACATTATTCCCATGGTGGTATATATACCTGTGATCCAACTGTAACAGAATCTGTAATATAAAAAAATTTAATTGCACTGAATTAACATATCGAGGGATTAACTACAAAAATATGATAACACACACACACCCAAACTAAATAACTAATCAACTTCTGTCACTTTAATACAATATACTTAAAATACAGGATCAAAAAATTACTCAGTGAATTTAACTTCTTTTTTTTTTTTTTTTTGGTAGTTTTACAATATTGTGTCTTTGTTAACAGCAAAAATATGTCCTAATTCATCTAACCCTACAGATCCAACCCCAGTGTGGGACCCTTTATCTTCTGTGCAACTGAAGAAAAATCTACACATCCTGCCAGTTTCGGGTCAACTAGCCCAGTTTATGCAGATGAATTATCTCCCCCAGAAACAGTACACCTATTACTCCATATCCTGCTTAGTCATTCATTTCATATTGCAATACTGGTTGATCAAGTACCCACCTGAGTAATCCAAAGAGTTATTACATTGACTTGAAATACTGGATTCTCATGAAGTATAGAGACAGGAAGGTTTAATCTTTAAATAAATATTAATATGTTTCCACAAACTTTAAATAACTTTCTTCTGATTTTTCAAAACATCAACATATATCAAGAATGTACAATATTTTCCACCATCTCCTCACATGAATATTTTCAAGAAACATTGCACAACATGTAATACAAGATCAGACTCAATGCCCTTTAAAAATGTCATGACCTACAAAGTTGTGATTATTTATAACAGATATTTAAGATTTTAATGTATAAGGTTGTATTCTAAGAAAACACAAGGTATGTTTGGTATAAACAACAAAGAAAAACAGAAGTTCAGGAAAGGCCACTGACCTATACGATATGGTGGCCATTTTTCAAATGAAAAAAAAAACTATTACAACCACAGTCACTTTACAATTCACCTGTTTAACACCTGTATCTTTTTTTTTTTTTGGATTAAATGAACCATCTATCAGACCCACCTCTCTCCTCATTATTTATGACAAGATAAGTATGAAATCACAGAGAGTGCACTTGTTGATTTCCAACAATAGTTTTGAACAACATTATGCAAATATTATTTGTATTGATTCTATGCATGCTGGTTTGTTTGCCCTGGTGTTTTGAACATGTCTTTGGGATCAGAAATGTATAATTTTGTAGGACTATGATACTATGATATCAAAGAGGTTTGCCCCCCCAAAGTTTTTATATGGCTTCGTCTTTGCTTAGACTGCACTTTACCTCAGGGAAGGTTAGATTATAGATGGAACCATGAAAGATCAAAACACAGATTCTGGGTTCTTAATCATGTCCTGACAGAACCTCTTGTGTTTATGCCCCCCTTTGGCTGTTACCTCTCAGATTTGCCTTTAATCTCCACTGGCTCCAATACCTTGTCATGGGGAATATGCTTGTGAAGGTGTGAAGAATCCTGGGGGTAATGCTCACTCATGTTTACTGATGCCGCTCTGCAGGGTGCAAATTACAGCAGAGCCAGGGGGAGCTTGGCTCCTCTTAATAAGACATGATCTCCCCTGAAAACATGATTTGTGAAATTTTTGGGTGTCTAAAATATTGACAATATGTGATTTTTGCCATGCATTTCTATTTTTCTGTATCTTCATCATCATGGATCATGCGTAAAAATGATGTATGATTCATGCATGAGGATGATTCATCACTAATTCACTTTACTAAAGGTACGGGCATGCATGCTATTCTTGCCATCACTATTGAAGTGTGGCTGCACAATATCAAAAAATACACTCACTTTAACTCAAAGATCAGAAATAAAACTGTCTTAGTCCTATTCAGTCTGCATGTCAGATTGGCCTTATTCATTTCTCTGTTGTGTAGTCAGCATACAGATATGTCAAAGAGAAAACAAGAAAGCTTACTTGAAAATTTTGGATTTACCAAAAAATCTAAGCCAATCAACTCTGAAGAGCAACCAGAGTCAGAGGCGTCTTCTACTGCAAATGTTAGCTTCACGACAACCGACACTGATGATACACCTGCTGGGACTGTTGTCAGCACAAACCCACCAACGCCAGGAGAGAAAACGCAGAACAAGCCGACAGAAGAAGCTAGAGATGGGGATAACAGCTCGACAGAGGAAGAGGCCGATGAGGATGCTAAGCCCCCCTCCCCATTGTAAAAAAAAGTTAGCTCCCCCGAAAGCCATGGTATAGTTTGCACACTGCCTCTCTGTCTAAAAGTGCCATATGCCAGCACAAAAACATCAGACCCTTTTGAAAATGATGTCCAACACAGATATGGAAGTAAAGCCAATGTATAATAACTACCCTCTTGGTTTTTAATATTGCATTACATACAGGGTTTATGAAAAGAAAATGGTTCCCAAAGTTCTACATATTTTAAGTTTTGTGTTCATAGGACAAAAGAAAATGTAAATATATATCCTTGTGTAGTTAAGAGAATGGGACCTGAGGTTGAAGTTAAGGTTGACTTGAATATTTGCTCAATTAATATTAATGTGCAGATGTGTTCCAGGCATTGCAGTTTTTTTTTGTTTTTTTTTTTAAATATTTACATGTTGAAGTAACACATTTTATGATACTATGGGCATTCAATGGCACTT
The DNA here is from genome assembly GCA_019788955.1 of Albula glossodonta. Taxonomy (NCBI): domain Eukaryota; kingdom Metazoa; phylum Chordata; class Actinopteri; order Albuliformes; family Albulidae; genus Albula; species Albula glossodonta. Next base: position 23,205,695 of record JAFBMS010000009.1, read on the forward strand.
GGCCATATTTCACCCACCCTCCATTTCACCAGCTCAGTCGCGAATGCCTGACCATGATGGTATCTCCTACACTATCATTATGATACAGGAATGATGCTGCAACAGGATCTGAAGCTGAGGTCAGTGCAAGATATTGATGCAACAGATGGTGTTATATTCACTTTCAATAGTGAAAAGGCCATGGGTTTGAACATGAGACAAACCTAGAATGATTATAATATTTAAAGGCAATTCTGAGGAATTCATAGCCACCCAGGAATCATTGATTAGCTTCTCGGCATACATTTAAGTACTGAAACTTTGTGGATATGGTCTCTGGAACATTGTTCATGCAATGGGTTGCACATGGGGCTACAAGATTGCTTTCACTATTCATCTTCCCTGTTCATGGCTTGTAAGGAAGGGGGGAGGTCCCAATACCACAAAATTGTGTACCAGAGGGTCACAATTTTGCACATTGCACAAACATGCTGGTGCTTTACAATTATATTTCAAGCCACTTAACTAAAGTTGGCAGAAAAACTAATTAGAGGTCTAGTCAGAGGAAGTGCCACACCACTGAGTTTTGCTTTTGCTATGTGTGTCTTTGGTGTTTCTCTGTCATGCTCACATGGTTCCAAACATGTAACTATCCCAATCAGAGGACTCTACTAGTGGATGCTGATAAAATGGTTCCCTTTTTCCACAGACAAAAAAAGGGAGAGAAAAAATCTTGAGCAGGAACAGGCATCCTGTCCAGAAAACAAAGAAACCTAAGGAACCCAGCCAAGTCTGTTCATTTATCACTCTTCAGCTGTCATTTGGAGCACTGGTCATTGTGTTCTGAGCATAATTAGGTTCAAGGTAAAGCTACCTTGTGGCGATGGAGAGAAGTTGTCACCAGCAAGGGAAAGAGAGGGAAAGATTGAACATTGATTTTGCTCCATAGTCCTCCATGTTGGCTGTTACTCTTATCTGCTGTCTGTTTTAGACTTAGCCCTCAGGGCGTGGAAGTCTTAGTGGCTGATGAAAACCACAGAGAGGTGATATAACCCCTTAATCCAATCAGGTGTAAAATGAACTGATGCACAGAAGCAGTCACTGATTGTACGATAGCTCAACCATTGCACAAAAAACACTGTCACCAAGACACTAGGCCTAACTTGGGGCTATTATTTTAGTGGAAACTGTTTGGTGGCTCTGTAAAATAGTGTCTAACAATCGCTAAAAGCATGTATTTATTATCACTATGGTAACACAGCCAAATCTTTGATGCCATGATTCAGAATACTGCATTATGAATATGACTCCATGAAACAGAAGTAGATTGAATCAAAATTTGTACTTAACATGCCTCACAATCCTTGTGGCTTTTTAAGCACAAATTTTAATATACTAATTGAAAAGTAAATGACCTGAAATGATCAAGTCTTTATAGGTAAAAGTTAAGAAAATGCTCAATTAAACCTGAATAATCCTACAACCTTATAATCCTTTAACATACAATGATGAACAGTGACTGTATCACTGTAACCTCAAGGTAAGAAAAAGGTCTTTTCTTTTTTTTTGTAATTGTGACCAACAATGTTGAAATTGTCGATTTTATAGATGGCATCACAAGCAGAGCAATGAAAACATATCTGAAACCCAGGTGTAATTTAGCATAATCCCTTCCCAGTGGAATCCAGTGACATACATCACAGCATAACTCACTGAATGCATCTGGTACAAAAAGAAATATCTTAGGAGCTAAAATGAGACACTGCCTTAAATCTTTATGAGACATTTATTTCATGCAGAATAAAGGGGGATAAATGTGATTAGCTGGCAGAATTAAAAATTCCATCAAGGTTATTAAAATATAGAAATGATTAGAGTCTTATTTTAGGATCCTCTTCATCGCATGTAGCTCCTAGATAATTTTCATACCCCATAAAAAAAATCAGCCAAGTCAAAACAATTTCCTGTAAAAAAATCACTATTGCTGGCACCAAGGAAGACCAGACTTTTGGAAAAAAAAAAAAAAAAAAAAAATATATATATATATATATATATATATATATATATATATATATATATATATATATATATGAACTGTCGAATCTGGCAAGTGGCAGTTAAGGAAAGGAAAACTGATGCCAACACCCCCCTCCCCCACACATACACCGGCCATTGAACTAGTGAATACAGAGGAAGGGGCATATGAAAACAGAAGGAATCAAAGTGAGTGATGAATGAAGTACAAGGGTGAGGCTTAGGCATGCTACACGCCATCCACTGGATAATTGCCTGTCAGGGTGACCAATCACTGGCCTTGACACCATAGAAATCTCCTGGATCTCTCTTTTGAAGAAGGGAGGATCAGGAATGGTTATCACACTAGGCATTAACTGTCTCCAACCGGAAGGGACAAAAATAATATACTGGCAGGAATAAAAGTCCCCAAGTCAAAATATTTACTTTTCATTATACAATGAATGATGAAGGTCCAGCTAAAAGTTTAAAGTTCAATCACCAACAGCTTTAATCTGAACATTTTAAAATTGATGACCACAAACTTATCATATTATGTATTTATCTGGAGCTTGAAATGAACAAGATATTGTCTGAACAAATAAGTCTGAAAAAAAGTTAAATATTTTTATAGTTCTCCTTACTTGGCAGGTTTATGAAGGCATAGTACATCCAAACAATCACTTTCCCTAGTTTTAACCTCCCTGGGGATAACCTATTTGCCTCACAGGTAGTCTCATTTTGCTCTGAACAGTATTATGTTTTTCACTATTACTATACAGAGGTCCTTGGAATGCAAGACTACAAAACTCTTTCAGGAGATTTTTCTTGCCCAAATTCCAAAATTTTATAGCAAAATAAAACAACAAAATCACCAATAAAGAAAATCATTTTTGGAACACGCAACTCACAAATAAGAGGATATAATACGATAAATATGAAAACCTCAGTGACAATAAAATAAATGAATCCTTGCAAAGGTCTCTACAAATAAAAAGTGCATCAGGCTTCTTTGCGGTTGACTAATCTGTTGATTCATTAATCTACTGGAGTCATTAAAGACTGAGAACCACGGCCACGGACAAGGCCGTTCAATTATGGGAAAATGAGGAGTAAGCACTACTGAATGGGATGCCGGCCTCCCGACCCCTTTAGAAATATTTAACACTTTAATTAGGGGACTACAAGGAGCAATTTGTCAATATGGCGTTTTGGATCAAGCAGTCTGATTGCTTCACTTGGCATAAAAAAATAAATAGGCCAGATAGAAACCTTCCAAGGTAACAGTGTCTTTGAAAAACTTATTTCAACAAATGAATGCAACCACTAAACGTGCATAAATGGTGAGCAGAAAACAGCACACTTATATTTATACACATTTATTGATTGATTGATTAATTAATTAAAAGGATTTAAGGATTCAAAAAACCAAAGAAGTGAACTGGGAAGAGGGAATTGAGGGGCACAACATCCATTTTTCGTTTGGCAGAGGCTGGTTATTTGATCTGCCCTTGAGATGCTTCATATGTACAACTGTTATCGGAACATGAGTATGGGCTCACGTGTCAGACAAGCCGATTATGAAACGGCCCTATCTGTGAGGAAGTGATCAGCATGCTGTCTTCAAATGTGTGGTGAACGGCAAGAGTTCCATCTCATTAGGAGAATTGTGAGGTTTGCTTTCACATGGTAATTGCTTTTAAATTGAAGAACTTTTTCATGACTTCTTGGAAGCCTACGGTTGGAGCACTTCATATTTCTGCTTTCACGAAGAGCTTTGATAACATCTAAATAATCCGTTAATGAGAGAATGTGTGGGTGCTGCCACCCTGTAAATTAGCTCTCTGACTAATTACATCCCTCAATGAGAAAAGAGGGTTAACTATTAAAAGAGGTGTCACAGGAAAACTGGTACAGAAAGTGTCTCTAAGACCTTCATTTGAAAGTCATTTCTTTCACACTTCTGTGCTCTTTCACCAAAAAAAGAAAATGTTTCAACAAGCAATACAACTGATGTTTATGCTGAGATCACATTAGAAAAGACAGAATTCACATAATCACAAGCTTTAATTGGTAGGATGGTGAAAGGATGTTTAAGGTTAAAGTGTGTCCAATGCTAAAAGCTCTTACCAATCATGTGATCTTGACAGGTGGTCTCTGGAACCTCTTCATTCTCAGCATTATGGTTTATTTTCTGGGTGGCAATCTTGGTCTGTTTGAGTAGAAAAATCAAGTGGTTTCATCAGACAAGTAATACACCAAAAAGCCTGTCTGATGTTCATACTGGTTTTCAGCTTAATGTTACCTAAATGATACCTGAAGAAGTAGTCTTCAAGTCTCACTTTCCAGTCAATCTAATAAGCATAACAAATTGATCTGATCTCATTTGAGCCTCAATTCAAATGTCTTTATGCAGGAAAATAAATATGCATATTTGAATTAGAACAATCCACCCCCTCATTTAACTTGTGAGATATTAATAATGACATAATCTCCAATGCCATGTTTCTTTTTTGCCCTAGAAGGAATGGCACAAGTCTTTAATAAACACAGAAACACAGAAAATCAACCACTATGAATGCAATGAACAAATATGTACAGAACTGAATGACATTACATTTCTTGTTCAATATATCAGTGTCAGCTGTCAGTCTCAGCCAGGTCTGATTTCATATTTACTTTACTGGCTTTTAATTTCCTAAGAACTATTTGACAGAAAATACAAACTCAGCAGTACCGCACTGTGCCTTTATAACACTGGAAATGGCAGCAAAACAATGTTTTTTTAAGCTTCAGAACCAACTGACAAGGTCAATTGTGTTCACTGTTAATTATTTTCAGAGGGAAACAATTAGGGACATTCGGGTTATTGCTGGACTTTCAGAACGATGGTTTCACAGCAGAGCCAATGAGGCTTAATTCAATTGACCTTTCTGGTGCATGCGAATGTGGCTGATTTATGGGTAGTGTGGAGTAAACAATATACACTTGAATCAAATTAAAACATCATTGGAGGTCATTACACTTAAGTGTCCACAGCCAAAGGGCTTTGTTTCAATGGTCATTTAACACCCTCAACTCTGTTTTTATGTCAACGTGCATTCAATTTTTCTTTGGTTCCAGGGTATACAATGTGAATACAGACACACATACACATAATGTTTGCATAATTATTCTGTCCAATGACAACAGTATATGTCTGAAACTTAATTCATCAGTTAACTTTGAAATCTATGGAAAATAGATTTAAACATATAAATTATCTATTATTCTCACTCTGGCGTGTCATTTACTGTATACTAATGATTATTTTTCTCAAGCGATTCAGGAACTGGTTTCTCTTTTAAATTTATTCAAAGATATATCCGTGTTTAATTTCTACCAGTTCTACCACATAACAATGAGCAACAAACCAAATACATCTTGGCTCCTTCACTTACTGTCTCACTATAGAAAACTGGCATGTATTTCTGATGTGTGGGGCTCGTATACTCCTTTTTAATTCAGCAATGGAAAAATACATGTTCCTTGAACCATGCCCGATATCAAACCCAGTTCTTGTTTCTTTGGCAGACTGAGAGCTTTGTCTGCATCAAGTGGATGTTGGGGGAAAAACAAAATAAAGGAAATCTGGCATGAGAGCGCAATGCTGTGACTGGAGGTCCTGTTAAATCTCACTGCCTTGTACAACTGGAGATTTGCAGCTGAGATTTGCCGTGCATTCAATCCACACCTCACCCCCACCACCACCCCACATAGACACACCACTTTGCTTTGCACTAGAAATTCCAACAAGGAATAAACAACTTTGGTGCTCCAGCTTTACAGTTTAAGACAAAATAAACCTGTCATAACAACAAAAATGGCTTCTCCAAAAGAATGGAATTCTCCAAAAAAATCCATAGACTGCATTATATCAACTATTAATTATCATTAAGTATCGGCTAAATAAAAGAATACAAAAAGCAGAGACATACAAATAAAGAATGTTACAGTAAGACCTACAAAGGAAAAAAATACAAACAGGAAACATTGCCTATCCAAATATTAAATGTCCTCAATTTAAATTCAAAGATGATGTAAGATCTAATATACAGGAACCCCCACCCCCCCAACCCCAATCCACCCAAACATTGAGACTGGAGCCTGGAAAATGATTCTCCCCACAGGTATAAGAGGCAAGAGGAAGGTGCAAGTGGTGAAGGCGCTCTCCCTTTGTTGTGTCGCTGTAAGTGGGAGATACAGGAAAGGACTGTCAGGACTGTATAAAATGGGGGGCTTTGTTGAATTGAGTGGTTCAGATAAGGGCTCAGCGCTTTGCTATCAGAGTTCTACATCAGCCTGGATTGAATTTCCTGCATATTGCAATTGTACACTTTCAAGCTCTCTCTCTCTATCTCTCTCTCTCTCTCTCTCTCTCTCTCTCACACACACACACACACTCTCCCTCACATTCTCTCTCCCTCCTGCATCCCCATTCCTTCCTCTCTGTTTTTCTCTCCCCCTCTCTCCTCTTTGCTTTCTGACTTTCCCTTTATTAATACACTCTTCTTTAAGACCTTGAAAGGTCAATTTTGAGATTATGCATCTTCCAGTAGGCACTTTCTTACTTTCTTCATATGGTTCAGAACAGGGTCTTTGAGAGAACAAGGCAAGGACCTTTTTTAACTTCCCTGAGAACTGCAGGTAAAGCACAAAGCTGACATCATAGCAAAATGAAAAGGGTTTGCCATGACCTTGAGAAATGTCAAAAGAAACCAAGAGAAATTGTAAGAGAACAAATCTGTGCAGGAAAGGAAGAAATACGTGTTACCGGGGGAGTCTGTTTGTATCATAGTGACTAATGCTTGGGCCTGTTGCATTGCAGCCCTAGAAAAAGGCAGTGTTTCAAGATGCCAAGAGAGTCAGGCAGATCAGCTTGATCTCCAGTTCACCCAAGCCTATGAGAAAAGAGCTATTTAAAATGACAAAACATTACAAGCTTCACCACATACAATAAGACTGCCATGCCAAATATACAACCATGCAGAGATAGCATGAATCCAACATTAATGACCACCACTTCTTTAAGAAATTAGTTTTCATGCAAAAAGATGTCCAAATAATCTGTATCCATAATGTGTATTTAGGTATTAACAAAGTGGCATAAAACACATCATAAGAAAGGGCTATGGGTATAGGGTTAAACCAGATGGTGGCACAAACCCAATTCATAAAGATCAAAAAAGATGAAACAAGACACAAATGTGTGGAACAAAACATGATAGATACAACCTGACATACACAATAGCATACCACTCCAGATACCATCTATACAACACACCACTTACCAACACAGCACACAGCAGAAATTAAATGCACCAAAGTGTATGAAGGGGAATAAAGCCTCAGAGCACCACTTCCGTTATAATGGATACTCTCTCACTTACTGCAGTTTCAGTGTGCTTCTCCGAATCTCCTGTTGTTGTGCCATTATTCCTGGGAAGGCCTGGAGCACCAGCAGGAATTCCAGAAAGAGGTGCACCATGAGAATCACCCTTTGCCGTACTCCTGTGGGAAACACAATTTGATCACTTTTCTGTCGTTCATGCTTCTTCCATATCAGCTGTGCAGGTAAAGGGCGATTGAGCAGATAAATGACTTTGTCCATCTTCGATCCTGCTTCCTTCTCACTTTCCCATAATGCCTGAAATAACCCTCTCAGTAGCTCTGTCTCTGGACAGCTTAAAGTGATAAATGTTTCCAACTAGTCTTGATAAAAATCTGCCGGTTACAATTTGCGGTGGTATATCAATTTATTGGACAAGAGGTAATGATATAGTTTTCCCAACCAGGGAAAACCCAGGACTACAGATGCGAAGCATGGATCAAGTCTGGCTGACTGGCTGAGTGGCTTTGGATTGCTCCGGGAGACAAGGGTGATCACTTAATCTTGACACCTCTAAGAAAATGTTGCTGTTGTTTCCTTTCCCTTTCAAAATTTTTCAATAGAAATACATCATATGTAGAGTACCTCTGAGATACAAGGTTTAGTTAACACTGTTGACACTGAGTGGGATTTGGACATGCCAACAGCTGGATTTGTAAGTACCAGGGGAGAAAACAATATACCAGCTGAAAGATCAAATCTGCAAGATTCAATATCTTTCCCCTGTGTGTTTTAATGTATTTTATTGTAATTATTCATGCTGCTGTCTCAGCCAGGTCTAAAAAAAACAGATACTATATCTCAGTAGGCCTCCCTGGTGAAACAAAGAAATATTTCTATATTCATAGGTCTTATCTGCCTTCAGTATACTATTATTTCAGTAGAAGAAGAAATTAAAAAGGAATCACATCAAGGAAGTAAGCATGAGTGTACAGTATCTGTAACAAGCCTAAAATATATATATATCCGTATGCAAATAAGTTATTTTGAACTACTTGCATTCACATAACAACCAGCACCCTGTCATATTACATAATTGTGATAATAACTATATATTGTCTACCTGGAAAACTGAGATGAATGTTTACCTGTTCAGAAACTCCTTCATAAGCAGATCTTTTCCAACATACGATGTAGAATTCTGGATCTGATTCGTCAGCTGTCCCATCTGAACACTACAGCCATCCATTATTAAGCTAAGCTTATCGTTGCTCTCCATCGCAGCCTGCTCACAGCTGCCTTTGTGCTGTATCTCTGCTTTTTTCTTTTCTTTCTTTTTGTCCAGCTTCGACTGCTTGCCACCCAGCACTGATCCCATCTTGAGCTCCTTCTTTTCCTCTTTTCCTTTGGTAGCATCAGCCTTCTTGCCACCTAAGGCTGGGAGCTTGCTCTTACGAAGGCCAAACCAATTAGCCAAGGATGGTCCAGTCTTTTGCTTACCCTCGGGTGCTTGGGTCTTGTCTTGTCCCTGGCCTCTCTGCATATTTTCCTGAATTCCCATCATTACTTTCTCCTCAATTGTACAGGCTGTGGAGCTAGCCAGTTTCTCTGCTTCCTCTGGTCTTTTCCCCTGCCCCTGTTTCAGACCATTTTTTGTTGGGTCCACCTTACCAGGACTCAATGACCTGCTCCCTATGGCTTCTGGTGGTGAGTCAGGGCTACAGATGGGAGAGGATGGTGAGTCAGGCTGGAGCTGCGGTGCCACTTTGGCAGGCTGACGGGCTGAGCTCTTGAGGCCAAATCTGTCGGCAAGTGGTGGGTTACGGATCTCTTTCTGGGGTGATGACACACCAGCTTCACCTTTGGGCATGGCCCGAACTGCTTCACCTTTTGGGCTGGCTTTAGGGGCACCTTTAATGGGAAGACTGGGTTGGCTGCTTGAAGTGGACACATACAGACCTTGTCGGCTGAAGCTGCAGGAAGGTGGGGCCTCCCCCAGCCCAGTGGCGGACTTCAACTGGAAGCCATCACCTAGAGAGCTCTGCCTCGTGAGGGAGTTCCCCCTCTCACCTGTGTTAGTAATGATCTGCGTCCGGATCTTTCCAGGCCCATCAGATGATACAATGTTAGGTCTCTCCATGTAGTTTGTGCTGAAGCTTTGACTGCGTGCTTTGGCTCCATTCATTCCCAGGGCAGGCTTCAGATGAGGCTTGGTTGTGACTGAAATAGAGCGTTTGAACAACCTGCTCTCACCATCTACCCGTTCACAAGCCTCTTCATGCTCAGCAAGCTGCGGTGATGGCAGATTCCGGTCCATTGACCCAGAGCGAGTTCCAAGCCTCCCTTCATGTTTAGGACTTGCAAGTGCTGAAGCAACAGTAAGGGGTGCTGATGGAATTCCTCGTGGGTCAAGGGAGCCTGATGTGGATGTCCCCTTGCAGGCTGTGTTGACATGGTCTTTATCTTGCTTCGCTGCTACTGAGGAGCTTTCCTTCTGGGAAGATGGAGACTTGACCAGGGCCTTGAACCCCATTGGGATTCGTGTCATTTTACTAGCCCTCTCCACAGAATTCTGGGGACTGGTCCCAAGGCCAATGGATCCAGGTGGAGCCTGTGGTTCTGTCACACTTTGAATGTGACCTTGAAGTGATGTGGGAAGGCTACCCGAGGTTTTGTACAGCATTGGGTACCCACCGTCCCGCTCTAGTCCCACCTTCTTCCCTCCAAGCGTGCTCTGAAGTGAGGAGCCCTTCTGCAGGATGTTTCTTGAACTTTTAACTACAGTCTCATGTGGGTCTAGGTTTTGACCTGAGGCTGAGGAGGAATGGAATAGTTTGATGGGACCCCGTTTGGGTGACCCACGTGTGGGGGTCTGAGATGAAGCAGCAGTGGATTTCTGCAGGTGATGTCCAGAACCTTCCACCAGTTTCTGGGGAATGGTCTCTGTGCTGTGACCTGCATCAGCCTTGGGTGCCTGAGGTGAGCTGTCATAGTTTGGTCTAATAAGCAAGGAGGTGGTGCGACCAGGAGGAGGTGGTGGGGAGGGGGACCTGACCTCCTGTTGCTGACCATCCCGGGTGGGCTGTTCCCCATATTCTATGTGCTCCAGGTGCCTCCGAGAGAGAAGGGGGGAGCCTGGAATGCTTGAAGATGGGTTTTTTGCCCATTCAGTCCTGCTGGGTAGACGGGAGCCAGCTTGTGAGGTCTTTGAGCTTTGGGAGCAGCCACTACTGCTCCCACTACCTGGTGGTTTTATGAACCGGGACAGTTTCACTGGGGGAGAGGACGGGGAACGCTCTTGGCCTGAGGAGGCAGGGATGGTTCCAGAATTACCAGTGCCCATCTCTACTGTGGAACCCTTTGTGGCCTTCATTGGCGACCCCCTCCCCCGGGCAGGAATCTTGGTGAGGTTGGCTTTAGTGCTGGATACACTGTGCATGGGGGGCACAGAATGAACTTTGTGGGCACGGCTGTAGGAGGGCTTTATAAGTTTCCGCTGTGAGGTCACATTAGCTTCTGCATTCTCAAAGCTGCTGGCAGAACCCTCTCTGCTAGAAGCTTTGCTAACGGTACCATGGGACAGGAGTTCAGCTGGCTTTTCAGGGGACTCCAGGACAGAATAGTTCCTTGCATTGCTCCCCGTCTGGTCACCAGTCTCCTCCTGAGGGACAAGCACGGAGTACTCTGCTAAAGGTACACTTGTGGCCTGGCTCATGGGGATCCTAGCAGAGACAGTGGCCATTGTAGTGACGTGTTGGGTGCCAAGTTCAATAGGTTCTCCATCTGCATCAAAAATGGCAGCAACAGACTCCTCTGACTGTGTGCTCTTGGCTGCCTTCTGTTGCAAAAGCAGACTAAGGGGCCGGGGCCTTCCATCAGCTGACTGTGCCCTGCCATGGCACCGCCTCTCAGCCTGAGTGTCTGATGTCTGCCCGGCGTCCCTTTCTGGCCGCTCTCCTCCACTGCTACTCTCTGTCCGCAGGTCCTCTGCCTCATCTGTATCTGAGAGTCGGAGCAGGGTGTGATCAGCCTCTGTGGGGCTTACCTCAAAGGGCAGCAAAGAGGAACTAAGTGAGGCTTGAGTCTTCCCACCAGTTCGGAAGCTGTTGAGGATACTGGGAATGAGCTTCTCTGGCAGCTCCTTGGAGTCATAGGTGACCATTTGGGGGTCCTGGGGCACATCTCCTCCCCCCTGGCCACCCTCCCAGCTGCACAGGCTGTCAGACAAGCTGTGAGTCAGCCTAGTGGAGTATGTCCAACAGCCTCCTCCAGGGGGGGCACGTGATGACTCATCATCTGCATCGTCTGAATCATAGGCAAACTTCCTATTGCCCCTTGAACCCACCACAACAGACTTGCCTGTTGTGGGAGCTTTGGCTACCCCCTGGCCCCCAGACTTGAGACCCAAGGAGTAGATGCCCTCATTGGAGTTCATGCAGTCCTTGTACCCTGATTTAGAAATTAAAGAGGGAGACTGCTTGGGCCTGCGCCTCTGGAGCCTCTTTAGCCCTTCCAGGATGTGGCACTCCTTTCTCCTGGTGGGGGGTTGCTCCTCAGGTGGGGCACATATGTTGCTGGGGGCTGAGGACCCTAAGCTCCCTCTCTTCTCCCAGGTCAAGGAAGACTGTAGCAGACAGAGACACATATTTTGATTACTAATGGACACTATTCAAATTTAAATTTAAAGGCAAACAAAGGAGTACACTCAATCTAAGGAGTAACTCAGAAGTAATTGGGAAACTGACTATAGCTGTAGTGAACAAGAATGGCATTTCATTCTCTATGCTGATCCCTCCCCCTGTTGATTCCAATTTCATCTGTAATTTCAGAGCTGGCTTTTTGGATTGCAATAATTAATTTGATAGATAATTGCTCAATCTGCAATCACATCACTTGACACTATAGCAATTGGGTGTGTAGAGGGAGGGAAAAAAAGAGACAGAGAGATGCTCTCAACCCACAGGAATGGGAAAAGCTAAAGCATTGGCTTTAATGTAATATTGTTTTTCAAATTACAGAAAAAATGTGGGTGTTTGTATCAACCATGCTTTATTGAGCATCTCATTTGCCGATGATTTGATTTGCAGCTTAAATGCAGCCAGCACACTCCCTCTCCGCACATCAGGGTGGCACCACTAATGTGCCGGATATAACTTCTGGGCAGGATCAGGAGACTCGGAAAGCAGCCATTTAATCTATGTCTAAAAGACTAATAGTACACCAGGGGAACAATGAGAGAAAAGGAATGTATCATGCAGCTAAACAGTGGAGTGTATGGTTAGCATAGTTAGCATAGTCAAGAAGTGGTTATGCAGTGGTGAAGAAGAGGGCTAGTAAATCCCAAGGGTGCCAGTTTGGTTCATGGGTGAAACTGCACTTGTGCAACATGTCCATATTTCAATATAATACCCAGCCATAAAAAACATGTATGTAAGCTACAGAAGGTATGATCTGGACCAGGCTTCTTGTTGAGACAGCATAATATATTTTATAAAATGAGAGAACAGTAGCACATTGCTATTATCTTCCCTTAGCTAAGTGATCAAGACAGGTTTTCACAGAGGAGATTTAGCAATGTTAGGACTCAGAGAATGAGCATAAGCCCACACATGTAACATTAGTGAACCGACTGGACTAGAAAAAGTGTATTTGTTACTGTGTTCATGTACATTTAGTGGCTACTGTGGCATTAGTTACATTGAAACTGCTTTGTGACCTTTAGGAGTTGATAAAAGTCAGCATCTGAAGCAACATAGTTTATTCATTTGTAAAAACAAACAGAAAAAATAAGAAAGTTTATAAACAGGGATAATAGGTAGGCATGGTGAGATAAATTTAAATACTAGCTATAAGTAAGAAAAACAAAAATGAAAGAGAAAACCATTAGACAGACAGGAAAAAAAGGAATCAAGAAAGAATGAGTTGTAAACTGGGACACTGCGTTAACTGTAACTAGGATGTGGAAGCGTAGTTACCGGCTTGCCCTCGTTCCAGGTGTATGAGCTGTTGGAGAAGTCGCTGCAGGCGCTGGAGATGGACAGCTCACTGCTGCTGCAGCTACTCCTGGAATAGGCTGCCACTGGCACCGTGAGACTCAGCTGGCTCGGACACTTCCCTGCAGGAAGTCCCGCCTTTCCATTTAACTGTGTGTCCTGCCAAACACAGAGAGGAGGGGATGCTATAAGTCCAGGCTGGTGACATTCCATCCAAACTGGACTAAAGATATAGCAGATATCCAAATTTCATTAGTGTTCAATAAAGTGTCAAAACAATTTAATTTTATAGTGAGTGCTACCATGGCACTGTTTTGCATTTGCAGTTATTATGTCAGCAATGGCCATTATAACACCCTCCCCATGGCAAACCATGGAAGCAATCATCAATCCCAAAATACCAAAGTATTAAATGTAATCTACATTCTTTAACCCAATATAGAGTGCCAAGCCCAACACCTAATCACCAATAGTAAAACCAACCATCACCCTTGAAATACCCCAATATACAAAACAACCAAGCAGTAAACTACATTCTTGCAGATTTACTGTAAGTACACTCTCAGAAATGGTAACCTTAGAGTCACAGTATGAAAGCATGAACAATTGCTCCTTTTAAACAATTTAAAATAAGCTGTCATGTTTACCAATGCAAAAAGCAAGCACTAAACCATAAAGAAATAACATTTTCAATTTGTAAACTCAAAATATTATTAGTCAAAGCAGCATGTCTTAGTATTATTGGTAAAGACTGTTCCAGCTACAATGTAAACAGATCAACAGTTCTGAAAGATGACATAGATTTTAAAAATACAGCATTTTCTATTGAGGACTGTCTATAGAGGTTTTATATTGGTTAATCTAAGGTTTACAAGGGAATAAAAGTTTCTACATTTTAAGATAAAAATGAGAGTACTCCCATTTTTTTCTGAATGACCTCTACTCCCAGACATTCATATATAAGAGGCTTTTTTTTGTGATTATGATGCATTAACAGTGCAACTGCAAGTACTTAACAGCCAGGGAGTCCAATTTTCCAATGTAATCAGCTACTCTAAGTGAAGATTCTGAGGACTCTGTGAATAGGGCCATTTGCTGGGAATTTGCACACAACAATAATAAGGCATAATTTAATGCTTCAAATGGAGGAGCTATTACATACTGGTCAGTATAATTTCCCCTGCACCTCCTAAAGGACCAGGTACAAATCTGCACACATGGGGCCTTTTACATAATGGTGAAATTCTTCTTTTTTTTGTCTTAGAATATATTACTTTACATGCACTATGCATTTTGAATGCACAAATATCCCTCACTTTTTATTTGTCTTACCCTAGATTCAAACCTTAAATTGTGGTTTTCTACTAAGAGTTCAGTTCTTTTTGACCATTCCCTAAAAAAAAACACTCATGAGTCCTTCCAAGCTAACTGAGGAAGATTTTAATAATGCAGATCTGAATGGGAGATATGCCAGGGCGGGCTGGCTGTAGCACATTCAGCAGGATATTCTCCGTGAACATGCTCACGTCATTGTAGTGACAGGCATTTGAGCAGGAAGAGTAGACACTGGTGCGCTACCTACAGTGTGTGCCATCTACCTAACTCATCTTCAGATCCAGAAAATGCCATCCCATCTGCTGAGCAGGTGGCACAAGGGCTCATAGTGTCAGAGTATTTGTGCTATAATCCCCGCACCAGGTTATCCAATCTCATCTCTCTGTTTACACCCTGGCAGGGAGGGAGGGAGTTGTGGTTTGAATGGAGAAACACTGCAAATTAACGGTGGGAGCCAAGGGTGGCAGACCAATCAGTGTATCCTCTGGCAGTAGCAAGAAAACAGTGATTGGGCTGGGATAGGATTACCTTGAGGGGGTGAGAGGGGGGCAGGGATAGTGGGGGACACAGGCCAAATCAGGGTCATCGGTGAGATGGATTAGGGTGAGTGACACCATAACTGAACACCCTGTTCATTCCCAGCATGGCCCTACAGCTGGTTCATTAACTCTCCACAGATTTAGCCAAACATGCTATGCCAAACGTTTTTTTCAGTGCCTGCCAGCAGCTTTGCCCTCTGGCTGTTCCAGCTCATGTTTGCTGAGCAGCATCATGCACCCAGATGACGATAGATGGCACCTTTTCAGATCCCTTCCAAAACACAATGACTATGCACCACTACAAAATGTTAATTGCCTGATCAATGATGAACAGCTTGCATTTTAGTGTGCCACTTTTTGGAATGGTTATGTGCAAAGGTTACCAGATGATGACCCTGTATTTTTTTCTTTGTACACGTACTCTGCACCTCACCCCTATTAACCTGTACCAGGGGAATAGAGCGAAAAGACCGCTCACTGTTAAGAGCACTGCAGCATATGATTCATGCTCTGACTTGCCCCCTCTGTTGGCCAACAATCTTAAGGTTTTTCTCTGCAGCAATCAAGTGGAGCAGTGGTAAATTGCTGGTGTAAGTCCTAGGCTGGGCATGGCTTTTGAACGCTTGAACACAGTGTGCATTCCAAAATCATGTAACTCCCCTGCTGAACATTTCATTGTTCACTTTGCCCCTAACCTCAAATATCTTAGACCACAGTTCTTAGTTCTTTCTTTTTTCTTTCAAATGTTATTCAGTTATGTAGCGGTTAACTTCTATCAGCTCTGTATTTAGAGCTATGGTCTGCTCTGCTTTGCTTACTTGCCCTTTCTGTTTGCACCTGGGTTGGTTTTCCATTGTGTTGACTTGCCACTTTGGACAGTATCTGAGCTATGCAAGTCAAACTGGCTAAGGACCTCTTCCAATGTAATTCCACCCTTCTGCAGATTAATGTATGCGATTTCTTAGTTAATACGACAATTCGATAAAAGGTACAAACATCTGAACAAAGGACAATAATAATGCTCAGACAAAAACAAGTTAAAGTCTGCATTTTGTTGTAATTTTGACACAAATACTGAAAGAAAAATATCACTGTGGCAATTCAGTAAAGACAGCTGACAGTAAGTAAATATTGGTGTATGCACATGGCAAGCATGTTATTGTGTATATGTCAACTATAAATAATATTGCACTGCATGTGTGAGTATGTACTACTTTCCAAATAAAAACCCCAATGCACAGCAAGTCAAGGTGAATGCACGAATAATGTAAAACATAATAACGCAAGATGAAAAACTACTTGTCACAGTCTGCTAAGAGTTGGGAGGTTTTAAAAAGAAAATTGAAACATTAATTCCACCCTGTCGCGGCTCAGTAAAAGTCAGTCTTTTCTGAGGAGCAAATGAACAGCAGCCTGTCAGAAGCCAGAGCAGTGGAACACCCTTTCACTGCATAGGAATCGATAAGAAAGCTACAGCGTTTGCTCACTCATATAAAAAAAAAAAAACAACAACCCAACCCTGCAGCCACTGCAGTGTGTTTCTGCCTTTAATTGCCTTTTTATTTTTTGGGGTATAAGCTTTTGATAAAATTGATCATTTCGAACAAAATAAAAATAAAATGGTTTTGGAATCTCAATTAAAAACAAAATTAATTAAAACTTTTTTTTTTATTCAACAAGCAAGCAAACATCTACCACAGCTGCTGTTGTTGTGGCATCCTTTGTACTCTGGCTTTGATCTTTTCAAACTGGATTCATGTCTGAGCTACAGTGGCACAGACTCATTTTAAAGTGCATTTGTGACAAGTGAGACACTGCAGGCCAGTCAAGGTAAATGAATTCAGAAGCTCAGTCGAGCTCCACAGTGGGAGATAGTGTAATGGCAATCCAACCACAACCCCCTCTCTGTGACTGTTCTTTATATAAAAATTGGTCTGATGAAGCCCAATCCATCTAGCTGTCACTTCTGGATGGCTGAATTTACTATGGCTTATTGACACTTTGCTAGCCCCTGGAAGCATGATAATTACTTTTTTTCCCTTCAAATAACGATTTTGGGAAAATGTGCCTAGCTCGAAGCTAATGTGCAACAAGAGGCCAGAATGGCACTTTTACCGATTTGGGTTCAGCATTCTGCACTGTGTAAAACCAGTCAGGGATTCCAGATTCTATTACATTCTGTAATGTAGGACTGTAAATAGAGTTCTACCTTTTAAACCTATCAGTGACTGTGGGGCAAAAGGACAGAATTCATGTTTTCATTCCCTAAAATGATTGTAGCAGATGGCCGCCCAAAAGCAAAAAGAACAATTTTGTAGGAATGTATACACTGTAATTGTTCTTTTCACTGGCTAATGGGGAACCCAAATGCAATATGTAATTCCACAAGACAGGACCAGTCTTTTAAAACAAATTAATAAGGCTATACATTTCTGTGCTTCCTCAGTAATCAGCTCAGTGCTATATAGTGTGGACCTTGATCAAATGGGTTCTCCTAATGCAATACCCAAAATTCAGAGTCAGATTTTAGCCACTGTGGATTGTTCTACCAAACTCTTTCATTAACTTGCTACCACCACAACAGTATACATGCCCCTCTACTCCCTCTACCTATTGGGTTTAAACAGCACATTCATTTTTCAAAAGTTCATGCATAATGTATAATAAATGTCCAATGGGTAATCCACTACACCGTCCTCTCCTCTTTTCTCTTAAGGATGAGCCGTAATCAATACTCAAACTCATGTTGCAGGAATATGACTACACTACCTAATTTTTTTTATTCTTTTTTTTAACTCTTGCCCCTAAGTGACACTATTGTAGACAGCAAGATTGGATTTCTGAACAGGACATTATTTTATTGGTGCAATTCCTGAGCTATGACCAAGGCTGTGCTGAGACACAGCACAAAAACTAGGTTTTTGGATGTATTTGTTCATTTTTATTTATTTATGTTGAAATGTATCTGTGTTCATCCTTCGATTTATTTTTGAGTGAATTCTCACATGTGGAGGTGAATCTGTGCTCCGTGACAGCAGGAAACCCTTACTCCTCTCCGGCTCCAGAGACAGGTCCCCCACAGACAGACCCATGATCTTCGAGTGAAGTTTCTGAAATACAGGAGAAACACAAACCATTGGAGATCAGTACTGTCGTATTTTCCAGAGGTTTTCACCCAGAGTCATAGAGCCCCGGTGAAATTAGCCACGCTGATGTTCAATCAAAACATCAAGCCTCCTCAAAAACAGTAAGTCATTCAAATGACCCAAATTAATTTTACTTTAAAGAGTAGTTTTTGCCTATTAGGTGGTTGGCTTCTCCTGCCATGGCATTTGGTTTTCAGTAATGTGAAATGCCTTACAAATCCTGACCACACCACAGCAGACCGAGCCCAGTGCCCCGCATGTCAGTTCATAAACATCTGTAGCGCCACCCTGGGAGCGATGAAGGGTTTCAGTCTGTGCCGTGTGCCCTTCATCATCATACAAGAGCAGCTCCTCTGGTAAATCAGGGGCCTGTAGGCTGATTACTGGCCAGGCCTTCACCTGTGAATTAAGCGTTACTGCATGATTCAGCTGATGTACTTCGGAATGGGAAACAGCAGCAGCTGACAGCACAGGCTTTGGGCGAGAATGTAATTGTCTATACTCCTCCACTTAGATACCACAGAGATGGGATGGGCCAACAGTACAAACTTGCACTGAGCGCAGGAGAAGGAACAGAAATTGGAAAGAAAATAATTGTTTTGGAGAAAAATACATGGCTTACAGAATTATTAAAATATATGTAGAATAAATAATGTGAGAACAATGATATGATGTATTTGTGTATTCTTCCTTCATCCAGAGTTGAAATGTGTACATTTGTAAATGTAAAACAAACTCATGCTGTTTGGCATTTGTCCTTGAGTTGTGCACAAGTAAGCACAATGTTATTACACTACCCATGCAAATTCCTGAAACCGAGAACCCTCAATTCTCCTGTAAAATTGCATGGGCTCATGGAGCCAGTTTAATGTGACCTTTTTTTCCAAACAGCATTGATCCCAAGAAGGGCCTTCCTCCATAGCTTAAGAACTCAAAGTCATTAATGTCATCTGTTAGGAATAATTAATGTGAATAGAAAATAATTTCATTGGGGAGCTGGGGACTCCGTCATTTTTTTCTTTGTGGTCATTAATATTCATCCACGATTCAATGCTCTGTTCTGTTCTCCATTTTTTCGCTCACTTGGGAAGGTTGCTTAACCGAATGCATTTCCTTGTATTAATCTGTGGGCTAATTACCTCTGCGTTTCTCTGAGTGTTCTTCTCAGATCTCCCTCTCTACAAATGTGCTACAATAAACCACTTGATTTATGACACCAATCACCACAGAGGGCAACTTTAATGCTGGTCTGGGGAATGTGTCCTCTCGCTTTCATATCTAATGTGCTCTGAAAGATCTTTAAAATACAATAACTCCCAATACATTTCTCTTCTTTTTCTTAGCTGTGTAGGCTAAAGAAATGAATTTCTGATGCTGAGGTGAGTTATTTTGTGGGGAATAAAATAACTGAATGTCACCTTGAGTGACTGTAGCACTGCCATTAAAATACATTGGCAGTGTAATATGCCAGGCCGTGGCCCCACGTGCGTTGGGTAATGATGGGCCACACATCGCATGTGGCTGCTTATGCATCCCATTGCTAACACAGACCTTTCACCAACTCCTGGACTCAGCACAAATATTTATTTCCGACAAGCCATCTCATTAAAGCTAGTTAGGCATGACAAATTTATCAGCCCGTATTTACTGGGTAAAACATAACCCATCATGTTATTTAGAGCACATATAATAAACTCAAGGCCAAATTACACTTCAAGGGTGGAAAAAAGCCAGGATAAGGTATTTTCAAGGCAAGATTTTAGACACTCACATACAGTAGATGATAATGTGATGATATATGATGCATCCTGGGAATAACCCTGAGACGTGGGGAGTCTCGTGTGACTGATACTGCAGCCGCAGTGTCTCTGCGCCGCTGCCTAAAGGGGCCTGCCTGCTCCATATGTCGGGCCTCCCTCTCCCACTAAAACGGGCCATTACACAGATTACTCATTTCTTTAACTACTCTTACCACCTTTACACAGGGCAGAGTGATTACAGTGTTATGTCTCATGCATTCAGCACCACAGCTGGGGGTTTCCTGCTTCATAATTCAGGTAAAGTTCCCCCTAAAGACATGCTTGACCAACTCCCTGGCTTTAAGGACCTATAAGCCTCCAATGCTAACACATCGTCAACTGCTTGGAAGGAATCAAATCTGCATGACTACCTTTGATATGTTTCTTTAAATATATTCTGACAAGATTACAACGTTGGGAGTGTGGTCTGTTGTCCTGTCCATGCTGGTGCAAAGTTGTAGTACAGAACAAGAGTATCATGAACAAGCCAGTTAACGAGACAAATCTGCCACCGGATTGGAAAGCATACAAAAGGAACCACTCTCAGGCAGAGTGGGGTAACATGTTGTAGTTCGCTGCTGATGACAAGGCCTGACAGGCAGGTAAGTGATGTGATATGAGGAGAAGAAGACAGAAGGAGCGAGACAACCATATCTCTCTCCCATTGGATGTTGAGAATCAACACATCAGACTGGAGTGTTGCAGGAAGAGTCAACACTTTACACAAACTTTGGAAGTTGCTTCAGAAACTGGGGTGAACTTTAGCACACGCATACATTCATGCAGGAGCATGCATATATACACACTTGGGGATGTTCGGACAACAAAATGCATTTGCTTACTTGTCAACAACTACACAATATATACAGGAATGTGCCCACACACAATTACAAACATTCACACAGACACAGACACACACACAGACACACACACACACACACACACACACACATACACACACACAGACACACACACAGACACACACACACACACACACACACACACACACACACACACACACACACACACACACACACACACAGACACACACACACACACACATAAGCCTCCAAGCATGGAAAAAGAAATCTGTGGTATTTAATAATCATAGCAAACTACTTGCCTTCAGCTTTTTGAATTGCATCTTTATTTTGCAAGTAATTTACCTATGTGCTCTTATTAATGGTTCAAAATTGCTCTCTCCTTGAAAGCTTTGTAATGACAAGGGCATCTAGAAACAAGGTTTCTGTCATGCAGATGGGTTCTTTTCAAAATAATCAAAAGCCTCATCTTTTAACAAGAATAATGAAATGTGCTCATTCAGATTGCACATAGCACTGTGTAAAGACAGTGATTTAATGGAGAACGGGTGAACATTACAGAATGGTTATCTTCAGTTAACAGACATTCTGTGAATAGTGCAACTCATCATATTTATATGCATTCAGCCCAAAGTACAGAACTGTTCATATCATTCTTTTGAGGAATGCTCATATTCAGTATTGTTCTTATATGACTAACACATTCTTTCCACAGATGGTTCTTTCTAAAGCTCACCAAGCGTTTTCCACTACTTGCAGGAATAATACAAGTATTTTCCAGGTAATACAATTCAGTACATTCTCAAATATAATTTCTTTCTGTAGGTATTGTGTTTTAAATATACTCTCTTCTTTATTCAATATCACTTGATATTTTTAAAAAGGTTTATGTTGAGCATGTGTTCAATGCTTGCTGGGATATTGCATCTTTCTGAAAATAACCTTAGTAAATTGGCTGTGATCTTGTAAAGAATGATACACTCAGTATCTGGAGAGAAATAACATATCCTCAATTGGTTACAAACACTTCTCCCTTGCACATCCACATTAATTACTCCTAGAGTAATTAAATTATTTCCAATAGCAGTTCTTTAGGAAAGCTTTTGTGATGAATTGTTAACAAAGAATACCCCTGCTGCATGAAATGTTACATACAAAACTTTTACCAGAATACATTACATAGTAATTTGAATGTGATAAAATGGATGGTGACTAAAAATGTAAGTTAATGTTGGTTACCCCTGCACAAGACCATCATGTCACGCTATTTCAAAATACACATTATGTACAAAATATTCTGATAAAATATAAAGTTTCGTCCTGCTTTTGCAGTCATGCTTACGGTGTTCTTCCCATATGGTGCATGTTAAATGACACAGGTGGGTCACTCCTTTACAGCATCATAATGATTTAAAAAAAAACGTATTCCCCCCCCCCCCCCTTTGCTACAGTAATTTATCTTAGCCAAATCCATTGCTACCCCATATGCCCCCCCCCCCCCCCAACAGTCCAGGGCCCATAATTAGGGCTGACTCTGCAGGTCTCCATTCGACCTGTGGAAAGGGAGGCAGTGCCTACTGTTCCATCATTAAAAGACATGGTCTAGGTTCCCCGTGCTCCAAATCCCAACCAGTAAAGTGTTTTAAGGCTCTGGAAATGCAGGTTGTGGGTTTGCTTCCCCAAAGAGATGGCTATACTGTAAGCTCACATATATAAACAGATTCAATTGTTTGTTTAAAACTCAATGATAAATAAATCATTTTTTTTAATTCTTATTATCAACTACCACAAATGTAGCTGTCACAGCTCCTCTGATCAATGTCATGGGGAGCCAGAATTTGGCAAAGGCGTAGCAGGGCTTCAATAATCACACCATGGCTATTGATGGAGATGCTGATTGATGCCGGCGGCAACAGAATTGGAGGCAGCGGATCAATTCCCCCGATTAGATCCATTCTCACCCCTGCCACGATCATTTCATCACATGACTACCTGCTATCAGAGAGTGCCTCTTTGTGTTATAGCCGGTGGGAGAAAACGCTGTTCGTATCTCACACTCTCAGCTGCCTCCTAATGTGCACAAGAAAACACAGTCTATATCTATTACCCAACAAAAATATTTTTTTTCAGGTTCTGTATATATATATATATAATAACTGTAAATAATGTAAACAATTCATGACACAGATGTCACTATAACAAGCAAACCATATATAATCTTATTTTTTATCCACAGATTAACATCTACCAATCTTTCAAAGTCTTTTGTTAAGTTGAGCACCAGAGAAAAGTCTGTGAGTGAATTAAACGCAGTGTTATCTCAGAAAGTGAGGGGAGACCAGCAGTAGCTCACTCTAACTGATACGACATACTTTCACACATGCTAACACATCAGCTCTCAGTTTTTACGCATTTTATCATTATTTTATCATTATCTCTCTTCATCATCTCTCTTTTGTCTGTTTGTGACATGTTATTTGGTGTGATTGCCTTGTCTTGATATGATTTTAGTCTTTAAATATACTACTAAAACTAATACTACTAATAATAGTTTATTATTATTATTATTAATATATAATATTTTACATTATGATTTCTTTTGTTTTTGGAAGTGTCAGTTTAATTTTTAAGTCAGGAAGTGTGGAAAAGCATGTCAGGGATAGGATTTATAGTACTTGCAGATTTATCAAACAAACACATATCCCCTGGGTTTTACAGTCTAGCTTCCTTTTTTAAAGTATCATGCACAGGCAAAACTGTGTGGGCTCAAAATTTCCTGAAACTTGAAAACAACAGAAATATATCCAAAAAACAACACCTTCAAATTCACCAAAAACCTGAACCATTTAATAATGCTCCCATTTTGTTCTTTTCTTCTTATGCATAATGAATATCTAGGTTTTATGCACTTAATTGAATGGTTAGAATATCTATATTGCAACACTAATGATAAATAGTTAGAAATGTATCCTGCTTAAGTGGTTTCTCTCTGGTCTGGAGTGGTATTCAATTATTCAAAAGCAGTTTTATTCTGTGGTAAAACAAATCAAGATTTTTTTTTTTTACTTTTCATAGTAAATTTAATAATTGATATGCCTGCTTCTATATTTTCTAGTAATTTGAAATATGACGAGAATGCAGTCTATCGTTTCACTATTAAAAAGATGACTTGAGCTTTATTGCTAACTGTACTCCATAGCCCTTTCACTCTGCTGCAGTCATAAGTCATTCCTCCAGATGAAGGCTGTCATGTGTGGTAAATGCCCCTCTGGACCTTTCCAACTGCTAATAAAAGGCTTTCAGGTTTTTGTGTCGAATAAATGCTGTAATTATACTATACCCTTTCTGCTCTAGGAGGATAAGGGGTGAACGTGGAACAGAACAGGAAGACAGAGGTTCACGTCAATATGTTTCAGATGAGAAGGCCAGTTTTGCTATTTCGGGAAGTTGGGCGACCAGCAGGGTCATGCTTGTAAAGGAATCCATCCTTTGCGCTTTCT
Source organism: Albula glossodonta (assembly GCA_019788955.1). Lineage (NCBI taxonomy): Eukaryota > Metazoa > Chordata > Actinopteri > Albuliformes > Albulidae > Albula > Albula glossodonta. The sequence goes on from JAFBMS010000009.1 coordinate 23,230,188, forward strand.
CTGGAGTCGATTTTTTTTTTGTCGATCGATGAAGAAGAGGAAAAGAAAAGGCCAAGCCGTCCTCACCCCCTCAACTAATGTACTTATGAAAATAATAGATATTGAATTTAACGTTTCCGAGCTAAAGTGCACCTAGCTGAATGGCTACTGCATGCTCCCTGCAAGATGGTTTGTGAATTTTCATCAAATCATCACATGATTTTGCATCATATTAATTTTTCACAAATTAAATAAAATGAAATTATATCTACTTTCTATGTTGTAAATAAATAAGCAGTAAGAGAGAAACAAGAATGTTCTCATGATCAAGTAGCATCATAGAAACTCACATTTCTTCCCTTATGTAGTAGATGTATAAAAACATAAACTGTTAAATAATGTAAAAAAAAAACTTCCTGAGTATTTGATTAGCAGTACCAGCAAATAGGAGGAATTCCTACATTTATTGTGCAGGTGAGTGGGGAGAGAGCACATGTTTCACCAGCATAAAAAACAAGCACAGGCAGAGACGGTTGCTGGGGAAACATGGTCCCTGTAGAGGTCCTGCTGGACTTTTAATGGGTCAGGTTTCCATGGTCATATCTTCACCCTACAGCCTGTTCATCTTTCACCAAGGGCAGACCAAAAATACTGGGATTAATTAGATTCCTCATGAACAGGGAAAGTACAATACAGTTAGTAATCACATCAAAATAGAAAAAAATATCATTTAAGTTTAAAAATATACCCAATACAGCATACAAAAAGCTATATATATATATATATATATATACACATATATAATATTAAAAGAAATCTCATATTTGCCATTTCAATGTCAACAAGTTTTTTTTTTTTTTTACATAAAAAACATACATCTTCCTTTTCTTTCATTCAGTTGATTGCCATATTAAGAATATCAATCTTTCTAATCACAATGAAGAAGCATCTGCTTTAAATATTTAAAGAATGCTGTTTGCGCTTTGTCTGTATCCCCAGGTACCCTTTGTCAGAGACCTTCTAACGTTATTTTTTCAGCAATACAAATTCCTGGTAGGTGTGTGAGTTGTCAGTGAGCTGTGTTGTGTACCTGGTGTTTGAGTTTGCTATGCTGCATCTTCAGAAGAAGGTCATTAAAATGACATGGTTCTGCCTCAGGGTAAATATATAGGTAATATTTTCCCTTTATGTCAGCTAACACCCCCCCTCCCCCTTTGGTAGCTGCATATAACCCTGACAATAGCACTCATCTAAATGAGCATTGTGTTCTAGCAAATAGGCCCCAAAAGCAGCCTGCCTCACTCATTCAAGTGCAGGGCATGCAAAATGAAAACTCACAAATAATAGAGATGTCATAAATACCATGCAGATTCACATAATAATCTATACTAAATGATACTATATTTTTCCTCAATTATTTAAATAACATCTACAAAAATACATACGTTGAGCATGATTTTGAGTTGATAGTGAGTAAAATAATATCATGATACTTAACACAATGATTCATTCTGTGCACAAATGGGGTCCCACTATGCGCTGTGGTCATTCTTTACCTGAGTCATATGGCAGTTTGAGGATAGTTAATGCATTAATGGACCTCCCAGTCACAGAGAGGGTGATCTTATCATGGGGTGCAGCATTTCACTGCCTCAGCACAGTCATCAATGATTTAGTCAATAGTGCCACGAGGGCAGATGGGGGCAGAAGGGTGACACCCGGCCCAGGCCACAGCTTTTGGGACTGCTCATGGTTCACAAATCAAGACATTATATTCCAAGCGCGGAAAACAGCCGGTGACAGTCCGACCCTCAGGCCTGTCCATGATGCCTGGATTTTTCTGCTGATCAGAAAATCTTCAGAAAAAGCAGTCTATTTATTCAGTCCCTTGAGTCTTTTGTCAACATTATTACAAAATACAAAGAAAACAAGCATACTTTGTTTAAAACTGAGAAAACTGTGGAATTTGAGGATTGAGGGGAATTTGTGTTAAGATGACAAACTCTATGAGAATAAAAACAATCCAAAAAACAAACATAAAAGAGAAACTGAGGAAGTACAAGAATAATAAATAGCATATGAAATATTTACAAGGACGAAATCTCAACTGAGAAAGAAAAAAGGAACTCTAAACATAGGCCTACTTCCTTCAGCCAGCTGAAAACTATTCACCAACTGGTTGTCATTTTTAGCCTGCTAGCGTAATGTTAATGTTTGAAATCATTTTAAAATGTATCATGATTCAACAACTTACTGAACAACTCCCAAAAACTGAAGTACAGCATCTGCCTACGTAACTCATATGCAGGAAATGCAGGAAATTTACTGTCACTACTTCAGCAGAGATGGTACGACACTTTACCACAGAAATCACAATGGCTTCAGGGCCAGTAATAAAAGTAATTACTTAAGTTTCCTGAGAACTCGCCGGGAGGCAAACCAAAATTAGACATTCAAGCCAATAATTACAAACTTACAAACATGTATTGCATCTGAGGAGGTTTATCATTTCATTTTTGATGGGCACAATGCCAAATTGAAGAACAAGCATGATTCTGAAAGGAGAGACTAATTTCTCAACAAATGTAAAGATAGTAGGGAGATATGTCACCGGTATATTGAGACAATATAAAGACAAGCATATCAAATAGATGATTACAACCAGGCACACGCAAAACATATTTAATGTAACATATTAAGGAACTGCATGGTGTCACCCTGGACCAGCTCCAGGGGTTTGCTCTCTGAAACTCATTTGACCTCCACAGAGAAGCCTACTCATGAGGAAAGTGTTTACAGTGGACGCTAAATATATTGTCGGAATCACGTACCATGAAAGTGCATTATGAGCTCTCTGTTAAATTAATGACGCTCAAAAGAAACCTCCAATGTATTCTAATGCTCATGCTGGTATTACAGTACTGAAAACAACAAAAGAAAAAAAAACAATGCTCCTGGACAATTGTTTTTCTCCAATACTTAGTGCCAGTACCAATAATTTT